>CM034708.1:46442272-46457809 GCA_020142125.1 Phrynosoma platyrhinos | reverse complement strand
CTGGGCCGGATCTGGCCCGCGGGCCGTAGGTTGCCGACCCCTGCCCTACAGTGTCATGTGGTAAGGCAAAGAGAAAACCACTATTCTCCAGCTTAATTGCTATTTTCTTTTCTCATGCAATAAGGCTCATGTCATAACTTGATACCCTATTCAGCTATCCATTGTTTCTTTTTAGAATCATTTGATTGGCATAGCCCTGCAACGACATAACTGGACTATGTACTATCAAACATCCCATTTTCCAAGTGAGGCAGGGAGGATCATCCTGCATTCATGAGATGAAGTATCCATCTTACATCAACATAGACTGTTGCTGCTGTCTAGCATTGGTATAATGAACTCATTCTGATTATAGATATATACCTTCCTCCAGTGGTGTCCTCCTACTGCAGTGATTCCCAAACTTTAGTTCTCCAGGTGTTTTGGACTTCAGTTTCCAGAAACCCCAGCCAGCTTGGCAAACAGTCAGGAATTCTGGAAGCTGAAGTCTAAAATGTCTGGAGGACCAAAGTTTCGGGATCACTGTCCTACAGTCTTACCCCTGAGCTGCAGAAGATCTGGAAGTGGAGTCCATCTCCATCAACATCTTTTTCTTGTGGATAGTGTGTGGTAAAGAAACAGGATATGTATACTCTGTTCTTCCATTTTCTGTTCTGAGTCCACACAAAACCAAGGTCTTGTTTAATTTTACTTGTTTTCCAGCCCACATCATGAAACCCAATGTGGTGTTTTGGTTTGAATGTTGAACTAGGGCTAGGTTTGAGTGTTGGACTAGGACAAAAAAACCCATGTCCATTGAAACTCATGGGGTGACCTTGGGAAAGTCACACTCTCTCAGCCTGAGGGAGTCAATGGCAAACCCTCTCTGAACAAATATTGCCAAGAAGACAGCGTGATAGGATCACTTTAGAAAGGACATGCACATAGCAACAATTCCAGCCCATAGTATTTTAGCAGCAAACATACATTTCCTTTGCATACATGCTTCCTCTGGCTGGGGATAATCAAAGGCATTGTTGAGAAGTAACCAAATTCCATGATTATGAAGTTTTATTTGGTTTAATTTCAGCTGAAAAACAAAACAAAACTGACAAGATATATATGGTAGATAGATGCTTGAAGCAGCTTCAATGCTAAACTGAAAATGAGGTTCAATAATAAAAGAAGAGGACAGGCTAGTCATTTAAGCTTATCACATGGCACTTATAAGAACAGGAATGGAAGGGAATGGAATGGGGCAAAAACGCATTTTACTGGACAGGAGAATGTCACCGATGCCGCTGGGAGTCCCCAAGGCATTCCCCAGCCATTCCTGGCTGCCAATTTTTGAAGGATGATTTTGAACCATCCTTCAAAAATTGGATGCCAGGAATGGCTGGGGAACGCCTTGGGGACTCCCGGAAGCATCGGTGGCGTTCTCCTGTCCAGTAAAATGTGTTTTTGCCCCATTCCGTTCCTTTTCGTTACCGTTCCTTATTAGTGCAATTAATAAGCTTAATTGTGAGAATTCTGCCCAAATCAGCTGCTGGCTATTTTCCATAGACAGAATAGAAACGGTAAAAATTGTATCAGTGAACAAGAGGGTAGGTTTCAGAACAAATGAGGCAGTTGACAGATGGTGGTAGCTTCTGATGCAAATTTTGTGAAACTTGTCCAGCCCAAACACACTTCTAGAATCTTCTAGAGCAGGGCTGGGCAACTGCAAACAGAGCAAGGTACATTTTTCCTTCCTGCTGTTGCCCAGTGGGCTGCAGCAGAATGTTTCAGGCACCTGAAATGATGTGATGTCAGTTCTAGCTGTCATTTTAGCTGATTTTCTGCCAATTTCTTTTTCCTTTCCTTTCCTTTTTTCTGTTTTGGGAAAGTTTGCAGGACTGGAAAGACTAGGACAACAACTGTTGCCTTGGTGGTTTGGGGAGAATTGGGGTGGATTTGGGGCAAAAATTACCCCAAAATCAATCTGACTTTTTTTAAAAGGGTGGGGGGAGGACTGTGCACTATGAGGGGCTTCTGGTTGACCCTGTGGGCCACACTTTCCCCACCCTGTTCTAGATCATTGATAAAATTCCCTTTTCCCTTAAGGAGGCTTTATAGAGCAAGATGTCCTGAGCATTCATGTGCCTCTGACCTATTAATCATAGAGTGTAATAAATTATTTTTACTATTTCTGTCCTTGAGATTTCAGATATCCTTGAAACACAGAACAGAGCTGAAAAAGTAGAACTACTACTGTTAACAGTAACCTGTCTGACAAAAAAATCTTATTCTCACAGGCAGAGTGCTTTCTGATTTGTTTCTCAAACAGTGGTTAAAGTTGTTGGCGATAAATACCAATGGGCTTTCTGTGTCACCACATGTTAGATTATTTTTAATCCTAACTGTAAGAAAGATGTCTGCTTAGAAGTCATTAAGCACCCCTCTTTTTGTGAGAGGGAATGGTAAAATGTTTGATTTCTTCAATATAAATGTGTAATTGTGAGAGAAAAATGGATGCAGTGGAATAGATCTTGTGTGCCTAAGAGAAAATCAAACATTTGGAATAGAGAATTCTGTCAGGAGTTGGTGAGTATAAGAAAGAAAAGAGAAACAGAAGAAAAATAGAATTCTCTATGGGTGAAGAAAAATATAATAACACCACAACTGTACCCCCATGTGGTTATAAGGATGCTGCAACTATAAAGAGGATGGAAAATGTGGCTGCCTTGTTTGAAATTAGAGGTATGTGGGAGAGCAGGAAAAATAACAAGAATCCCCCTGAGGATCTGTTTTGTAGTGTTTTTATTTTCTGTCTCAAATATTTGTAACTGATGTAGTGTCTTTGTCCTGTGCATTTGGATAAGAAATGGGGACTTATACACACAGATATCTTCTAAGGTATCATTAGTGCTCTTATTTCCAACTGACAAGTGCAATATTTTTTTTCTCTCTCAGAACTACAAGATCATTTCTTTGAGAAAAATAAATTCTATTCTTTTTTGTTTTGAAGATATCTGTTTCTATATCCCTGAAATCCCACATTCACATGTATTAAACTTCAGGGTTTTTTGTAGTGTGAATTTAGGGTGGTGCAATCCTTCAACTAGTTTCAGGGATTGAAAATGAAAAGGGAACATAAACAAGAACATAAGAAAATGCTTAATTAGTCCAAAAGTATATTGAATCCTATATTTTCTCCCAAGAGTGAACGGGCAGATTTCTTTGAATGGCTCACACAGGGATGGTAAAGTTACCTCTTAAGACTACATATTGAAGAAAGTCCATACATTGTAGAAGTTGTAGTTAAGAAAAATCCCTTAAGCTCTGAGCGATTAATACATCTGTTCTTCACAAAATTTGTCTAAACCTTTTTAACTGGGCAGCCCCATGTTTCTATCAATTCTATCAATAACTTACGTAGTGTGTGAGGACATATTTCTATTTTTCCTCCTGTGCTTGACTGCTGCCTGTTAGTTCCATTGGATGACTTACCATACAGTATTACGAAAAATTGTGATACCATGTTACAGAACAGTGATTAAAATCGGGCACTGGCTGAGAATAACAGGTGTTTTGAGACAGAAAAGGGGACAGATGTGTCTGGAGGATGAGGATAGGTCAGCCTTGCACCAAGATTTAATATCAACTTGGATACCAAAGTGAAAAAGCAAAATTATTCACAAACTATAACTATAGCCAGCATTGAGAAAATGCTGCTGTTGTTGTTGTGTCTTTTCAAGTAGTTTCCAACTTATACCAACCCTAGGGCGAACCTATCAAAAGGTTTTCTTGGGCAGATTTGTTCAGAGGGGGTTTGTCTTTGCCTCCTATGAGGCTGAGAGAGTGTGATTTGTCTAAGGCAGGGGTAGGCAACCTTTTTGAGCCGGGGGCCGATCCCCCGAAGTCGTACCTTCCAGCGGGCCTGGGGGGGATGGCGGTGCGTGCACTCATGCACGCGCGCACAACCACCGCCGCCAGTGCACGCGCTGCTGCCGCCACCTCCGCACATGTCGCGGCCCCCATCTTGGAGAACAAAATGGCAGGTGCGACGTGTTTGCTCATGCGCAGTACTCCTGTACATGCGCAAATGCGTTGCGGCCGCCATTTTGGAAAACAAAATGGCGGTCGCGGCCATGCGGCAAGTGAAATGCACCGCGGCAGTGGCAGGCGGCAGCGGCAGGGGTCCGCCTGGGCCGGTAAGCGCGGGGCCCTGGGCCGGAACCGGCCTGGGGGCCGTAGGTTGCCGACCCTGGTCTAAGGTCACTCAGTGGGTTTCCATGGCCAAGCAGGGATCTCCAGAGTCATAGTCCAATGCTCAAACCACTACACTAACTGGCTCTTGCTGAGAAAACATTACCAGCTTCGACTTCAGTGGAGTTAAAGGTGAAAAATTGGGGAGGGGGTGTTGTTGGGCGTTTTCTGCCACTTGAATTCTCATTTTGGTTTTGGAGAGGGGTTGATCTTTCACAGCACATGAAACTAAGCTAAGCATTCTCCAGTTAGTGATTGCAGGTGGGTGCCAATTCCCTTTCCCACTCTTAGCTGATGATTCCAGGAGCTGAGCCTGATTCATTCGTATGCAGGTAAGTGCAGGACTGGGAATGTAAAGAATCATAGAATCATAGAGTTGGAAGAGACCACAAGGGCCATGCAGTCCAACCCACTGCCGTGCAGGAATTAAAAATCAACGCATCCCTGACAGATGGCCATCCAGCCTCTGTTTAAAGACCTCCAAAGAAGGAGGCCCCACCACACTCTGAGGGAGTGTGTTCCACTGTCGAACAGCTCTGACTGTCAGGAAGTTCCTCCTAATGTTGAGGTGGAATCTCTTTTCCTGAAGCTTGCATCTGTTGTTCTGGGTCTTGTTCTCTGGAGCAGCAGAAAGCAAGCTAGCTCCCTCCTCAGTATGACATCCCTTTAAATATAGAAGTTGAGATATATCTTTGGAAACTTTCTTCAGGTTGAGTTCTTACTTTGACTAACATGTGTATAGAGGTATGCACAAGAGTCTAATGTGATGTTGAGATGGATATGGTAAGAGAAACTGCTTATTTCTTTCTTCAGTAAAGAATTTTCTCTCTGCTGTGGAAGGGCAGGAAGAACTTCTCAGTTCAGCCACTTCCAGCTCTCCTTGGTGCACACAACTTTAAAAGGTTTGAGGCAAGATGTTTTCCTGCCTTAAGCAAAGAATATGATGGCCAGCAGAATCTGCCTCTCCCACCATGCATTCAATCAGTGCATGGAAGAAAACGAGGACAGGGCTTAAGAGTGGAGACATAATCATCAGCCTGATAAGAGGGGAAATGTGACAATTAGAATCATTGATTTCATATTTATTGTAAGAGCCCTGTGAATTTCAGATATATAGAGAGTGGGATATAAATATTTTGCTAAATAAAGAAATAAAATATGCCCCACTCATCCTTATTTAAGCTAAACTCTGCTTTCTTAATACTATCACACTTGAAATGCTGTTTATAGTATATTTTTGCCGTAGGGAGATGATGTGATGCCATTTAAAAACCTTGGACTAGAGTTCTTAGGGCTGGTCTCTCTTTTCCAGATATTTATAGAACTCTGCTTGGACATGACAAAAATCACCAGTACAGCCTTTAGAATGTCCAAGTCCCCAACCCCCAATGGAGAGTAAAGACCCCCAAAACCTTCAAAAGTACCTTCATATTAAGGTACTGGGGGTAGGGGTCCAAAATAGCCTCCCCCTCCAAAAAAAAGTGGCTGTGATCACTTCAATTTTCTGGGAAATGAGAGGATGTGTCCTGTGCAGGTACCAAGTGGTGCTGGAAAATGAAATGGGCACAGCCCTTGGACCTGGACTCTGTGGTTGCCCACCCCTGCTCTAGAAATTCAGTTTTCAAGGCTGTGTGCACTTTCTTGGGAGTAAGTCCCATGGAACTCTGTGGAACTTTGTTCTGAGTAGATATGCATTAGAATCAGTTGAAAATCTCTGCAAAGAAAATGACATCCTCATTTAAATGTGACTCCTGGTTCAAAGGTCCTGGTTGTTACTTAAAAAAAAAATCCAACTTGAAACCTGAGGCAAAAATACCAAATAGGCAAGCAAAATGCCCAACTGTTGGCAATCCTAGGCCAGGGATGTGCAAACTACAATCTATGAGCCATGCAGTCCCTGAATGCTTCTTTTGCAACTCCTGAAGTCCTTGCTAGTCTCCCAAAGCACAACAACCCCACTATTTTTAAAACAAAGAAACCCTCCTCCATGTGCAAAAACATACCCAGCTCCACACTGAAAACAGCCTAGAATTTCATGCACAACTAAATACCTCTATTTTCATCAGAATCCTTCTCAAAATGGTGACTTCTGTGACTTCATGACCAAATGCCATTTTGGGAAGGACTCAGTTGAAGACAGTCATTTGGGAGCACTGTTGGGCAGATAACAGCCTGCAGAGGGGTCAGACAAGTGGAAATTGTCCCCTGCCCCCCTTGCAGTTGCTCACTTTATTATAGGGCTGGCCTCATATATGGCCTACTATCCAGCATTTGGAAAATTCATTAGAAGATCTGTCTGTCTGTCTGTCTCTCTCTCTCTCTCTCTGTGTATGCATGTATGTGTCTTTCAATCATCTATCTATCTATCTATCTATCTATCTATCTATCTATCTATCTATCTATCTATCTTAGGTATGATGAAGCCATCCATAACTGAACTTAGCTAAACTCAGTTATGAATTAATTTGTCATGCCATTCTTTAAAGTAACTTTCCAAAATTTCATATGATCATTACAAAGCCTCTTAGCAGCGGGAGTGTTATCCTACTTTTTTGTGTATTTTCTTGATATAGGAACAACAGGGAGCTAGTGCTGTTAATCTTGGTGGGACCCCATCTCAAAGAAAAATGGAACTTATTGGGTAAAAGAAGTTATCATCATTTATAGAGCTGAGTTCCTCTCTCTTCTCTGCTCTCCCTGTCAGAAGGGTTTCATGTTAGTGGAGTTTGTAGGACTGGATACATTCCTTTCCTGTTTATATGCAAACATGCTTGCCTGTGAATGGGAACTGTGGATCATTGCAACTTCAGTAGTAAACAGTATGGTTGGTCCTTGTGAAAGGAATGACTAGAAGTATGAGACCTGAAGTATCTTCCTGAATAGCTTTAGAAAGTGCACACCTAAAGCCATTTGACAGCACCCAGATGGAGTAGTCCAGATGAGTCTTTGGGATTTATATAAGTATTGATTTATCATTCAGCAATTGTCTGAGTGGATTTAGGGCCTTTGCAGACTGCCAGAAATAGTGCACATTAAATTGAGGCACTGCCCTGGCTCAGTGCTAGGGAATCATGGGAATTGTATTTTTTTCTGAGACATTGAGCCTTCTCTGTCAGAGAGCTCTGGTGCCACAATACATTACAGTTCCCATGATTCCCTAGCACTGAGCCAGGGCAGTGCCTCAATTTAATGTGCACTATTTCTGGCAGTCTGCAAAGGCCCTTACTCTAGTTGGGACTAGCATATGGATTGAGGTTTATGTCAGGAGAATATGGCAGCATAATGAAAAGCTCAAGAGCTTGGAAGTAATTTGTTACCCATTATTAATTAAAATTTTCAACAAGGATTTTTCAAGTTAAATGTTAACAGTGTTACTTTTCAATAATTATTAGCATAACTCTTTTAATTCATTTCTGGTCAAATTTTGTGATTCCAGATGCTTTGGAGGTAAAAGCATATCTGAGAATGGGTTCTGGGTAAAAATATCTGATGAGGTAGTTAAACACTGCTTTCCACTGTAAAGTGCCTCTTCTTTCCCTGCTCCTACCATTCTGGGGTCAGTAAAACAAGGTGCAACAGTTTGACTTCCACATGCAGCTACAATGGCTCTGATGCTGTCTTATCTCTGACCACCTGTATTTCAAGTGACCATTTAATCTTCCATTTCGGCAGTTTTAGATCTCACCATTTTATTTTGGAGACACTTTTGGCTACCCTGATGCCTTTCCTTGGTGTGCATGTGTTCAGTCTTTGTTATTAATTGCCATCAAGTTGACTTCAACCCTATGAATGAGGACCCGCAAGACACACTGTTATTACTTTATAGATAATTAAAAGGTGGGAGATTCATAGGTGAACTGTCCTAGTTTCTGAGCTGGATGTGCATTCCTTGTTATAATGAAACATGCGTTGCAGTTTTACTCCATCTCTTTTGTAGCTTCTTGTCTCAGTCTGGGAAGTATTGCATGCATCTTATGTGCACCATACAAGATTTCTCTTTATAATCAATTCCTATAAAAGGCAGGACTTTAATTTAAATTAACGCTTGTCCTTTTTATTTCTTGCATTTGACAGCCCCCCCCCAGCCCCTCTGTAATGTGCACAAGATGTCCTGCCTGTGAATATGAAGTAACCAGAATATTTTATCAACATGCAAGTGACCAAAATTGTCTCATATGAGGAAACTCTTTGGCAAACTGCATCATACAGTTCTCAAGGAGTATTTTCTGCCAGACATGCATTGATGTGTGTTGTATTTTAGAATCTCAGCCCAAACCTGGGAGGGGAGGAACCACCGTAGTATATTGAGGTATTTATGTTCATTGTTGTCAGATAGCAGGTCATTCCATGTTAACAGCTGCAAATCCTATGGCCTGCCACAATTTGCTTGTTATCTATTTGGAGAGCAGTTTATGCTGATATATGCTGGGCTTTCTATAACCTTTGCTGGACTTTCTAGTACCCAGGCTGCATTGAAGATGCAATTGTATGCCAGTTTATTCAGAAGTAACTCCCATTGTATTCAACTAGGCTTGCCTCTGATCTCTGTCTTATGTTAAGCACACACTACAGGGTTGAGCTTGCATCGCTGTAGTTGTTTTGTACCTTCAAATAGTTTCTGACTTATGGAGACCCTAAGGCAAACCTATCATAGGAGTTTTGTTTTTTTTTTGGCACGATTTGTTCAGAAGAGGTTTGCCATTACCTTTTTCTGAGGCTGAGAGAGTTTGACTTGCCCAAGGTCACCCAGTGTGTTTCATGCCCAAGCTGGGAATCGAACCCTGGTTTCCAGAATCAAAGTCCAACACTCAGACAACTATGTCACCCTGGCTGTTTGTGGTTGCATTACTGCATTATTTTTAAGCATATTTACATGGTAAATATGTCCTCAGATAATGCCTGTACATACTAATATGAGATCAAACTGTATTATGATGTATTATGTATTTATCATTATATATATGTTGTCCTTTTAATTTTAATTTTATATTTGTTTTTATGTTTTTAAGTAGCCCCTGAAGAAGACCAAAAGGAAATCTGTACAAGCTGAAACACATTGAACTTTTTCCAAAATGAAAACAGCTATCCACTGAGCACTTGGAGGCATGCCTTCATTTTCTTCTTGTGGATTCCATCCTGAAACAAGAAATAGTTATTTGGTATTTAGATACATAATAAAATATTATTAACTTGGTAGAATATTATGGACCTAGTATAACCTACAACCAAGTGTTTATGTTTTGGAGAGTGGTGAGGAGTCAGATATATAGCATCCTGACACTTTTAAGTAATAGAATAGTGTTTGTTTCTTTTGATAAACCATGCTTACTGTTTGGTTATTCTGTGTGTGTGTGCGTGCATGTGCATGTGCGCACACGTGCACCTTCAAGTCAGCGGTTGACTTATGTTGACCCCATGAATTTCATAGGGTTTCCTTAAGCAAGGAATAATCAGAGGTGGATTTGCCAGTTCTTTCCCCTGGAATATAGCCTATAGAATCTGGTATTCATTGGCAGTCTCCCATCCATCCAAGTACTAATCGGGGCTGACCTTGCTTAGCTTTCAAGATCAGGTGGGATCTAGTGCCTAAGGTACTTACGCCTTGTTGGTCCTTGCTGTAACAAATCTAGGAACAGAGCCTCTAAGCTGTGAGCCTGAGTTTTGCAAAGTTTGTCCAAGGGGAGAACCATTAGAAATGGGAGGAGGGAGAAGAAAATGAAAGGGAGAGCAGAATAAAGCCAAATGTGGCAAGAGGTGGGTAATAAAGTGTAGATTCAAAAAGAACCTGATAGTCAACACAATCATAACTTAGCCTATACTGTCAAAACCTAGTGCATACATTTTTGGAACTAAGAACTGCATATGTATAAATATTCTGATGGCAGGATAAACCCAAAAAGGAAAAAAGTGTGGAAAGGTTTGTCAAGGTAATGAATTAAGGCTCAGTAGCTAGTCCTGCAGAGAAAGTGGTTTGGTGAAACACTACTTGCACCTGCATTGATACTGCTAATACTTGTAGATGTGGACTCAGTATTACTGGGATTCACAACACTGAATAAATTGCTGGTAAACCTGCTGTGACCTCAGCTGCCTTTGATACCATCGACCATGGTATCTCTGAGCTGTCTTTCTGGGATGGGATTTGGGGGCAGTGCTTTGCAGTGGTTTCAGTCTTTCTTAGAGGGCCGGATCTAGAAGGTGGTGCTGGGGGACTCCTGTTCAACTTCTTGGCTGCTGGCCAATGGAGACCCATAGGGTTCTGTTGTGTCCCCCATGTCATTTAACATTTACATGAAACCGCTGGGAGAGGTCATCTGGAGCTTTGGGGTGCAGTGTCACCAGTATGCAGATGACACCCAACTCTATCTCTCCTTTCCATCTGATTCCAAGAAAGTTGTCTCTGTACTGAACTATTGTCTACTGTCAGTAATGGACTGGATCAGAGCAAACAAATTGAAACTTAATCCAGACAAGACAGAAATGCTCCTGGTCAGTTGTAAGGCAGATCAGGGAATAGGGCCGTTACTTGTGCTGGATTGGGTTACATTCCCCCTAAAATCTCAGGCTCGCATCTTGGATGTCCTCTTGGACTCAATCCTGAGTCTGGATGCCCAGGTTTCAAAAGGTGAGGAGTACATTTGCCTAGTTTAAACTAGTGTGTCAGCTGAAAGGTTTGCCAACCTTGCTGATTCCTGTAGATGTCAGATCTGGCTACAGTGACACATGCCTTGATTACATCCCATTTGGACTACTCTACATGGGGCTGCCTTTGGAAACTGTTCAGAAACTTCAGTGGGTTCAGAATGCTGACTGGGCCAGTTACAAGGAGCATGTAACTCCCTTGTTGACACAGCTTCACTGGCTACCTGTTCAAAGTGGGCACAATTCAAAGTGCTGGTCATGACCTAGGTGGTTTAGGTCCAGACTGTTTGAGCAACCATATGAATCAGCCAGAGCCCAAAGATCTTCAAGAGAAGGCTTTCTCTTGGTCCTGCCACCATCACAGGCTCACTTGGTGAAGACACAAAAGAGAGCCTTCTTGGTGGCTGCTTCCATCCTTTGGAATGCCCTTCCATGGGAAGCTAGGCTGCTCCCTCCCTGTTGGCCTTTTTTCAGCAAGTAAAAATGTTTTTATTCTGGCAGGCATTTTAAAATCATTACAAAGTGGCTTTTGTATGGGGTAGGTGTTTTAGATTTTGTTTTTTAACTTTTGTTTGTTTTTAATCTTAATTTTATACTGGTTTAGCTTGATTATTTTAATTGTTTTTTTTAAAAACTTGTTTTTAAGGTGTTTTTATCTTGTGAGCTGCCTTGGGTCCCTTTTGGGGAGAAAGATAGCATAAAAATGAAATAAATTAATAAATTAGAACAAACTTTACCTGGATTGGAGCCTTTGACTGTGAGTTTCCGCTTCTGCATGGACCAGAATACTACAGGGACAGCTTGGAGCATCCTGTCCCCAGAGTTGCACAGACTTTCCACCATTACCTAAGGTCCTCCATTTCAACACTGGGCAGCTGTTTGTTTGCCCATCTCACTATGCCACCTGGCACAGCAGACACCCCAGCACATTGCTCAGTCTGAGGTCAGGATGAGGTGCCTGGCATCGGTCACATGGCTGGTCTCCTCATTCTGACCTCAGAGTGATCAACATGTGGCTTCAGTGGGTGTACTGGGCAGTACAGCGGGACATATTTTAAATAGTCACCCCCCATGTCAGTATAGAGAGCTCCAGATCTTCTGGGAAGGTCTGGAGCAAACAGGGACTTATTTTACATCATTTTAAGAGGGATAGACCCCCAGGTGTGGCACTGAACAGGCTGGATGGCTTCTGGACTCAGGGACTGAACCCTGTATTGTGCCAACTCCTTTCCAAAATGATGAGGGGAGTTCTGTTTATTTGGCCTTTGCAGGCAGGGCCTATGCTTCTAGTTTACTTCACAAAGTATACATTGTTTTCCTTCTGCCCCTTCCATTTTGGAAAGATTGGGAAGACTCTGATTTTATTTTAAAGAGGAGATGTCAAGAGCTCAAGTTTTCTTCTTTGTGTGGCATTAAGTGCTTACATCTGTGATGGAAAATATACTTGAATAAATCTGCTTAAATGCAGATTTGCCTAGAATGAAGAGAGCCAGTGTAGAGATGTGGTTTGAGTGTTGGACTAGAACTCTGCGACACCAACTGAATAAGTTGCATTCACCCAGTCTAAGAAGCAATGGCAAACCTTCTTGCCAAGAAACCCCTATGATAGTGTTGCCATAAATCGGAATCATCAGTTACAAAGAAACAGAGTGAGAAATAATTCTTGGGACTGTTATATATTATTCTGAGAATCATAGCTATATCTATCAACTAAGGTCCTATTTTTCAAGAGGAAACTTCTTACTGATATAGTGGCTATACATTCATATTTAATTGATTGCACCCTGATTTCTATTTGCTAAATCTAGGGTGCAATAAATACTTTACTTTTGAGCTATTTGAATACTTCGGTTTTTACAGCTATGGTGAGTCTTGATTTCTGTGTGGGTTTCTTTCCACAGGTACTCAGTGAAGCATGTGGAACCTAGTATCCACATGCTGGCTTCCTAATACTTTAAGGAGCAAGTGTGCTTTATGAAAGGGTATGTGTATATAATCGAATGTGCAAGAGTTTCTGGCACTAAGCAGACTACTTGTATTACTCATTTACAGATTAGGACCATTTCCACTTCTCAATTTAGTGCAGCAAAAGGAAATTCAGTTCATAGTGTTCTGCTTCTTGAGCTGTAACCTTTAAACACTAAGCAAATTCTGAATATACTTTCCTATTCATTTGTGTATTATTAATTCCCAAGTTTACTTCTTTGCCTTTACAGGGCTATTCTAAACAATGCAAGGACAATTTATGTGAAACACTAAATCTTCTTAGGGATTCTAAGTTGTTGTTCCTTAGATAAGATCAACCATACTTTTCTGTATAATGGAAATTATGCAGTCACTTGTGGATAACTTCCTCAAGTTCTACTTAATGAATTATATTCTAGCATGACAAAAGGCGGGTTTATAGCTACTAATTTCTGTGTGAGTGGATGAAACAAATTGGTCTAAAGGCTAGACCTCTTAGTAGAGAAGCAATGTTCACGCTGTTTAAGCATATCTTACACTACTTCAGCATACATTTAGAAGGTCATGGTATGTAAACTCCTCAGTCTTGATTCTCAGCATGCTTGACACAAGTAAGTTCCATTGCTTTTCAAATAACTTATTTCAACAAAGTGTGCTTGGGCTGCAGGCCCAATCAGAGTATTTCCTTTTCTAGATTATCAGGCAATAATACACACACACACACACAAAACACATACACACACTCACTGTCTCCACCAAATGCATCTGAGGAAGTAGACTTAAGTCTGCAAAAGCTCATGCTGCTGACTTCTTTTTTCAGTTAGTCTCAAAGGTGCTACAAGATCTCTCTACATACTGATTCTACAGATTAACATGGCTATATCTTTAAATTCTACAACACACACAAGTTATGAGCTACTTTCATTTATATGTCATGTAAAGACAGATTTATTCTTTGCCCATCAAGCACATAATAATAATAATAATAATAATTTATATCCCGCCCCTCTGCAAAGCAATTGGGGCAGTTTACAACATTACATTTTCCATAAAATACAATCCCAATCCCACCCCAGATAACCCCAAAACCCACCCACCCTTAAAAGGTATTAAACAATATCATATTAAAACTCACATAAAATAAATACCACTAAAGGGGACAATAACCCTGGCTGTAGCAGAGCGTAGGGGGAAAAAAGGGTGGCCTGAGTCTTAAGGCCAGAAAATCTAGTCAGGAAAGGCCTGCCAGAAGAGATCCGTCTTCACAGCTTTCTTAAAGCTGCTCAAGGTAGTAATACGACGGATCTCATCTGTCAGGCCGTTCCATAATCTGGAGCGGTTGCCAAAAAGGCCCTCTGGGAGTTGGCAGACAGCCTCGTTTTCATAGACTGTCGCAAATTCCTCCCAGAGGACCGGAGTGTATGGGGTGGATTATATGGGAGGAGGCGGTCCCGAAGATAGGATGGAACCAAGCCATTTAGGGCTTTAAAGGTGATAACCAACACCTTGTACTGAGCCCAGAAACTAATAGGCAGCCAGTGGAGAGACTTTAAGACAGGTGTTATATGGTCTCTCCTTGATGTCCCAGAGACCAACCTGGCTGCCATGTGTTGTACTAGTTGAAGTTTCCAGACCAAGCACGAGTAACCCCATGTAGAGTGCATTACAGAAATCAAGATAAGAGGTTACCAGTGCATGCACCACTGTTTCAAAGTCCCTTACTTCCAGGAAAGGGCGCAGCTAGCGTATCAGCCTAAGCTGATAAGAGGTGCTCCTGACCGTCGCATTTACCTGATTAGTCTGGTAATCTGGAGCGACAGGTCCAGGAGTACCCCCAGACTGTGAACATAGTCCTTAGTGGAGAGTGTGACCCCGATCAAGGAATGGAGGTTGTATCCCAATACCTAGTTTCAGGGCCACTACTGCAAGTACCTCTGTTTTTGCTGGATTCAGTCTCAATCTGTTTTTCCTCATCCAGTCTATTACTGCCTTCAAAGTCCACTTCACAGACAGACCAGAAAGCTACTGTTTAACTAATATCTACAGTCTACCAGTCCCTTCTTCTGCACAGTATTTGTTCATTTTTTTTTTTTGAGAAGCAGCATTGTCCAGTGGTTAATGTCCTTGATGTAGGAAAGGCAGGTTCCAATTGGTTCTCAGCTCTAAACCTTACTGGTTCTGGGAAAGTCACTCTTTGTCAACATACCCTTTTTTACAGGCACTGTAGTGAGTTTGAAATGCTGAGAGTAGGATTATTATCTAAATTCAATAATTCAGTAAATAAACAAAGGCAACAGAAGTAAGTGTGCAAAAAAGGGGTACATGGATAATTGAGTTTCCATATACAGGTTGAGTCTCCCTTATTCGGAATTCCAAAATCCAAAATACCGTATTTTTCCCGTATTTTTCATCATATAAGACGCACTTTTTCTTCCCCAAAACGGGGGTGGGGAAGTTGGTGCATTTTATAAGGTGAATATGCAGTCGTACCTCCGCTCCCAGGACCAGCCTAAGGAACGGCCGAGGCCGCGGCTAAAAGGAGGCCTCCTTTCAGCCGCAGCCTCAGTTGCTCAATGGGCTGGTCCTGGGATCGGAGGATGCCCCCCTCTCCAGGGTCGGCCCAAGTAAAGCTTTCCAGGAGGCTTTCTTTGAGCCGATCCTGGAAAGGGAGGCATCCTCCGTTTCGAGGATCAGCCCAAGGAA
>CM034708.1:46402117-46442172 GCA_020142125.1 Phrynosoma platyrhinos | reverse complement strand
CTGGGGTCGGAGGACGCCTCCCTCTCCAGGGTCGGCCCAAGGAAAGCCTGTAGCCTCGGCCTTTCCTTGGGCCGATCCTGGAAGCTGAGCCATCCCCCGCTTACAGGGTTGGACCAAGGAATGGCCGAAGCTGCGGAACGGATTAGGTCATTTCAATGTTAAATTTGCTTCTACTTACGAAATTTTCTACATACGAAATGGGTTGTGGAACGGATTAATTTCATAAGTAGAGGTCCCACTGTATTTGGTTAAGAATCTTTTTTTCCTAGATTTTCCTCCTTTAAAATTGGGTGCGTCTTATATGGCGAAAAATATGGGTACTCCAAAATCCAAAATTGTCCACATGGGTGGCTGAGATAGTGACACCTTTGCTTTCTGATGGTGCAGTGTACACAAACTTTGTTTTATGCACAAAATTATTAAAAATACTGTATAAAAATACCTTCAGTCTATGTGTATAAAGTGTATATGAAATATAAATAAGTTTCATGTTTTGACTCGGGCTCTATCTCCAAAATATCTCATTATGTATATGCAAATATTCCAGAATCTGAAAAACTCTGAAATCCAAAATACTTCTTAATCCCAAGCATTTTGGATAAGTGAGACTCAATCTGTAGTTGTAGACCATTTCCCCCAGGCTAGAGCAATGGTGGGCAATTTTTTGCTGAACTATAAGTCCCATCATCTGGTTATGCTGATTAGGGCATCTAGACCAACAGCATATAAAGGGAAACAAATTCCCTGCCCTAATCTAGAGAATAATCCAGATGGTCAAACACTATTATGTTATTAAAACTGAACAAATCTTATCTTGGACAAACCCTGGTGAAAAGTTGACTAACCCTGTGATAAAAGCAGTTCTCCAAAAGAAGAAAATGAACAGACCCTTGCACTTCACAACAACCTAGTTAGTTAGGTCACTGGTATTAAGATCTCACTTTTGTCTGCCTGTCTTATTTTTCCCAAGTCCTTCAGGAATTTCAGGAGGATACACAATGATGATTTCCTGCCTTTTGTCTTCCTAAGAGCTCTGTGATCACTTAGTATATTTTGTGGCTGAACTTGAACCTGATCTTCCATATCTATATCCAGTGTTTATAACATATGAGGAACAAAGACTGAAAGAAAGGGTCTTGGCCAAGGCTGCACAGTAAGTCAGTGGTGGGGTAAAACACAAATAAGTTCTCCCTATTCTGTCTGGCCCTCTGTTAAGCAACATTGGCTCTTGCTTTCTTTATGCTTTTATATTTTGAATAGCATCTCTTTGGCTACAGTGCTGTCAGTGGTGCTTCAAAAGCATCCATTGTGCCTGCTCAGTTACTAACCTGACCTGCAGAAAGTATAGGGATTACATTTCCTCGTATTTAGATAAATATTAAATCCATCACATTAAAAAGATTGCAATGATTACATAAAAGGGTTTAATTTATTCCCCCCCAAGGTTGCTTTCAAAGGGGACACAGGTGTCACCTGAAGATGTAGTCACAGCTTGAGAGACATTGTTTTGGCTAGAAAGGATCTGTGTGGCAGATGTATTGTCAGTGTAGGATTTTAATGTTAATGAAGCAAGGAGAAGGCTCAAGAGGAGCCTCAACACCAGCCTGGAGGTATTGGGTTAGATTGGCAAGATACATTTTTAAGAGAAAGCAGCCTCTGCATTGGAAGGCCTTTCTGCTCTTTCCTTGTATGATTTCTCCTTCCTTCCTCCTTCCCTCCTTCCCTATTTTCCATTCAGATAGCAGACATTGAACATAGATAGAGATTCCTAGAGAGAACATATTAATCAAATCCACAAATAAATAGATCCACAAAAAACAACACTGCAAATGTGGAGGGCTAACTGTTTTGCCTCTTCTAGAATCATACCTTCTCATGATGTGGCCAAGGTATAACAGCTTCAATTTAGTCATCTTGGCTTCCAGGAAGAGTTCAGGCTTCATCTGTTCCATGTGTTTCCATGTGTTTCTCTTTTTGGCTATCCATGGTATCCTCAGCACTCTTTTCTCTCACTACATCTCAAATGAGTTAATTTTCTTTCAATCCGTTATTTTTACTGTTCAGCTGTCACATCAGTATATGGTGATGGGTAATACCATGGTTTGGATTATCCTAACTTTAGTGTTCAGTGTTATATCTTTGCACTTTAGGATCTTGAATAGTTCTTTCATAGCTGCCCTTCCCATTCCTAATCTTCTTCTGATTTCCTGATTTCAGTCTCTGTTCTGACCAGCGTTGAGTCCAAGATATGGGAAGTCTTTGACTATTTCTGTTTCCTCATCATCTAGGGTGAATTCATGTAGATCTTCTGTGTTCATTATTTTTGTTTTCTTAATGTTCAATTTTAAGCCTACCTTAGCACTTTCTTGGCCTCCCTTCCTTATAGCATTACAGACTTCTAAATTACTGGCACTTCTGGCACTGGCTGGTCATGTTTGATTTTCCATCTCCACTTTTTACTTTTTAATTACCTCGAACTTAGCCATTTGTGTTCTTTTTTTTACAAGTACTGTTTATCAAATGTCAGTGTTTATGTTATTTTCTTTTTCCTTTGATGGAAGTCTTTTGTTTTGCTTCTAAAGTATAGCCATAATCATGACAGAGGTTCCCTAACATTCCCATTTCATGCCTGTAAGAAAATACATGTTGTTTGGGACATGGTAAACATGGAAGAAAGAGGTTTGCTCCATAGACCTTGAAGCATTCTACTCAGTAAGCGCAATATGAGTACAAAATAACATTAAGAATTTGTGAAACTGAAGTAACTGTGTGGCTAATGCAAGTTTAGCCTCATGGAGCTTGCTATTGTCATAACAAGTATCAATGTGATATCTCAGAGCTCTTTAAAGCTTGAGAGTGAAAAAAGCTGACTTAAAGGCTAGGCAAACCCACTCTATTTTACATTCCTTACCACATTCTCTGTGTATCAGTCACTGTAGTGTTCCATAAAGTTTTCATTTCCACTTTTAACAGATACTGGGAAGGTAATATGTGCACAGCTACAGGGAATTCAACCTTTATGGCAACCTCTTTGGCATATCAGCGCATCAAACTGTCATGGTTCCAGTGCATTTAGGAAATTGTTCCTTTACTGCCATAACATTGCTATGGTTGCTTTTAATACTGAATGTCGTGGTAAGCTCTCAGGCACACATACACTCAGTGGACATTTGATAGATGATAGCATGAAAAGCTGGCAGCTCAAAACAGGAATTTCCTACATTGCTGGGTATGGACCTTTCTATTTATGGCTTGTTTTTATTTATATGCTAGGAAATTTATCTAGTATTGCCCAGGTTGATGTTGGTGGTTTTATCTATGATTTGAATTAAACAAAAGTACATATTAGCAATAGCACCTAGAATCCTTTTTTAAAAAATCACTCAAGGTTCCACACAGATTGGACCAAAAAGAGCAGCATGTACTTCCAGTTGAATTACACCAGTTGGCCTCAAATTTGCAAGAAAATTATTGGAATGCCAACGTACCTTTAAATACCAAGGCTGTCCAATTACCACCCCCTATAAATATGCATTCTAGGGGAGGACCCAGGAGTGCATGTTTGGGAAGTACCCAAAGTCAGTGATGTACTGAGTCTCAACTTTACCTCAGCCTTTGTTTTAGATCCATTGGATAACACTCCAGGTTTAGTACCACAGTAATGAAGCATGTGGATTTTGGAGCAGGCACTTTAAATTACAGTATTGATTGGTTACATTGATTTCCTTCAAGGGCATCTCATCCAGGTTTCTTTTCCAGGTACCAGCCAGATCCAGATTAGCTTAGTGCAAATGCAGAATTACATCAGTCACCTTTAAATGTGGGCTGGTTTGGGCCTTCAATTCTTTCTGTCTATCTACCTGCCTGCTTGCCTTTCCCCCCACTTGCTGGTTTCTCAGGGAAGGCCTATGTCATCTTGGCTTTTAGACCGTCTGGGGAGATTATCGCAGTGCTAATTAAACCGACTTACCTGAGCCGGCTTAAAGTTTAAAACAGGCAGCATCCTGATATTATCACAAGGATTTTGCCACCGAGATCACTGCCCGGGTCCTGCCCTGGTCCATCCCCGCTCTCAAGACCGCTCAGCATGGCTTTTTTCAAAACTGGGAGTTTTCCAGTTTAAGAAAATGGCCGCCGGAGTGGCCCCATGAGTGGGGATGGACCCGGGCTGGACCTGGGTGGCAGTTTTGGTGCCTAAATCCTTGTGATAAGATCAGGATGCCACCTGTTTTAAATGTTAAGCCAGCTCAGGTAAGCCAGTTTAATTAGTGCTGTGATAATCTCCTGGATTACTATATTCACCTTTTTTCAAAAGAGTAAGCCCTCCTGTATCAATAGTTCCCTTGACACCTATGTGAGATCATAATTGTTTTTATAGCATACTTAGCATATAGAGGACTGTATAATCGTGTTCATCTTCATACAGACCTAGTCAGTAAGGCAATATTTTGCATATCTGTTTTGGGCATCTCCCTCCCTCTGAAAAACGTGTATGTGAAGATGGAGGATGATAACTGCCCCCTACATTTTTTGGATTAACAGAAAGCAGCAGTACAGCTACATATCACCAATGACATACTAAGGAGGGACACTGGTGCACTCTGCCATGAGTTCTTTTTCTGGTGACTTGGCAATTGGCAAATGTGACAGCTCTTTCCTCCTTTCCTGCCTACTGGGAGTTCATGAAAAGAGATATTGGGCAGGGGAGGCCATTGTATTTACCCTTTCTCAGACCATTTATCCCTAGTTTTGCTTCCCAGTACAGACAGCACCCATTGTTCCCTGCCAGGAAGTGAAGTGAAGCAGAGTAGAGTGAAGTGAGATGGGGTTGGGAGGCATGGGTGATGGTAGGGGAGAGAGAAGGATGGATCCCTTACATGAGAGGCTTCTTTTTTGCTCTCCCTGCATTGATGATACTACACAGCCTTCTTCACAACTTGCGGTCTCTTCGCTGCTTTACTCTCTGCAGATGGTGATGGCAAAAGCTGCCCTTACATGCAGAGGGCTATCTCATTTTTCCATGGATAATGTTCTGCCACCTTGTGATTGTAGAGAGAGAGGAGGGAACAGAGCTATTTCATCAACTCTACTGAAGGCCTAAGCAGACTGCCAGAAATAGTGCACATTAAATTGAGGCACTGCCCTGGCTCAGTGCTAGGGAATCATGGGAACTGTATTTTTTTCTGGGACATTGAGCCTTCTCTGTGAGAGAGCTCTGGTGCCACAATAAATTACAGTTCCCATAATTCCCTAGCACTGAGCCAGGGCAGTGCCTCAATTTAATGTGCACTATTTCTGGCAGTCTGCTTAGGCCCTGAGAGACGTCCAGTTATCCCTCAAATGTCACATAGGACTAAATGAACTATTTCCATCCAGTACTCTTTTTAAGAACTGTAACTTTTAGAACTGCACCCACATTTCTGTTCCCTACTTCCTCTCTACTATCCTTTTTTCCTTTAATGGGATGTGCATCCTTAGATTAAAGCCTGAGGGCTTTTGCTGAGTATTTACAGGAGGAAGGCTCCTACCAACACCAGTTAAACAATATTATAGACCTATAAGAGGAATAAGAAATTGGGAAGGAGGATTAAGAAAAAAAGTAGTAGTAGGAAAACACAGCTTAGGGTTATAAAGTGAAGACATTTTTCTGGATACACATAAACCCATGTTAAAATCCAGGATTTGAGGTAGGAAAATTGGAGGATAATAGCTTAGTCTGAAAGCACTGTTTTCTGTTTTTAGGTATACTGGAAAACGTTTCAGCCGAAAAAGAAAATAAAAGTACTTTAAATTTAAATAAATAAATAAATTTGGCCCAGGATAAATTTGGCCCACTGTGCTATGCCAACGCTCCTACACAGTGCATGTATCACAGGAGGCCTTATCCAAGAGCTTCTTCATAGCTTTGCACAGGTTATGTCTTTGATTTGATTGTGGCTTATTTGCTCAGCTTTGTTTTGTTTTTTTAAACCAGTGAAACAGTGGGTGTGATGTAAAATAACTGCTTTGTGCATTATGTGTAAATCTCCACTATACTCACTTGTCTTTCTCTATGTTCCAAGGTGGTTTATAGTTCTCTAGATTCATGAAAGACCATAATAATTTAAAAGTTTATTAACATGCTTTAAACCAGTAAATAGCCATTTGCACAATTCCTCTTGCATTTTTAGTAGGGCCTTAGTGAGAAGCAGCAGTATATGTTGTCATCTCTATAGACCAAACCATCCATCCATCATTAATATTTAAAATTCAGTCATTAAGCAGGACAGAAGCAGTGTGTTTGTTGGAAATCATCAGCAACTAATGGCTTTAAAACTTAGCAATTGGGGGCTTCTTTTGGATTACTCCATGCTGTTGAGCTCCCCTGTCAAAATGCAAAAACCGTATTAACTAGGATGGGACTGTGCACCCTGGGGTTGCTTACAATAAGGAATTTACTAAGCCCACATGCTTGGAGAAAAACAGATCAAATGGCTAAGATCTGAGCTGTTTGCAGCTTCTTTCAAAGTAAATAAATGAACAAAACATTCACAAAAGGCTGTTCCTACAGGAGCTTTTCCTTCTTTTTTGCTTTATGAAATATACCCCAGTTTAGTGTATAATTCATTTACAACAGTGATGAATAGCAGCTTACATTCTTGTGTGACTGGAAGCTTATTCTCTTTCCCCCCCCCCCCTTCTCTTTTATTCTTCTTCTTTTATCAGGATTCTTTTTTGAGCCCTTCCATATATTTGTTTCCTTTATATTGTAGGCAAAGACAGTACAGTAAATCTGCGACCCCTCCAGCCCATGCCACCTGCTGCTATGCTGTGCCTGTATACATTTTCTAGGTCTGATTGTTTACAAAAGAAGTAGACAAAGGACCTTGAATTTCCATTCTAATCATATGGGAGTTGGACATCTAATCGCTGGTTGATGTGGCTGATCGTCCCCCCTTGTATGTGTATTTCTGTGAGGTTCAGAAAAGGTCACAGTGACCTTGCAGCATTCACAAATGTGTTATAATGGTAGAGATAAATGTAGAGGAAATGTTCTTTTCCAAGGACGTTTTGAATGTGCTATCCTAGGAGTTTCTACACAGACAGAGTGGCTTGCAGGAACTTGAGGTAAGAGTTCCCTCTCCATCTCTTCAGAACATAACTCTGTGTTACTTGTTGCTAAAAATCACAATTGGGGATATTGTACAATGTGTTCTCTTTCTTACTCTTTTGCAGATCATTTTACCAAACAACAATTAATACCTCTTACATAGCATCCAGTTGGTCCTTTTTAGATGTCAGAAAGAGCACTGCAGTTTTGTGTTCCAGTAAGTGCTATTATATGTCCGGCAAGTTAGTAGTCCAAAAAGTAAGTTTTCCAAGTCCAGTATAGGATTGGGCTGTAAACTCAACCCCGGCTTTAGAATCTTATAAACTAAATTTGTCATTAGCCATTTATTTGCTTCCCATTTTAAATTAGTTTTGCAAACAATTTTGTGGCAGTAAATAAAAAGATAAGACTCAGACTACTGTAAAATGTTGTAGGGAGGATGTTCAGAAGTGATGGCAAAAACATATTTTACACTGCAGCTTATCTCTTTTTAAATGTGTTAATGTTACATAAAACTGATTTTAAAAAACCAATGTATTATCTAATCAGTGGGGCTAGTTCATTTGATTTATACATGTGGGAAATTCAAATGTGGTTCTTTTGCATCACTCTGAAAATGCCCTGCCTAGGCAGGCTTCCTTAACCACATTTGGAATCCATTGGTGCCATATGCTTATCCTGCCTCTTTAAATCCAGAGTAGTTTTTTTCCCTAATCAGCATTGCCCAGATGCATGAATGGTTAGAATTAAATTCTATACTTCTGCAACTGAGATTGCTTCCTGACCCATGCTATTGCTTGTGGCATTCGAGAACAATTATTCTACTTCCTCTGGGTCAGGCAGTGTGTGGATTAATATTAGGATTTCAGTGCAAGTGAAGTTGACTCACCAAACAGGCTGCATTCAAGAACTAGAATTCCATTGCAGAGTTATTTCCAAACTGGGTCAGAGGGACTGATGCAAGAGCTTAACTGGCGCAGCTTGGGAGTTCATGGAATCCATGACAAACATGGGCCTATCCCATTTGGTTGTCAGACCCAGTCATTGTGCGGGTCATACCCTCAATGTGGTCTTTAGTACAGAACAGGAACATCCGTGGGCGGAGGTTATTAAAACCTCATTGTCATGGACGGATCATTTCCTGGTCAAGGCTGAACTAAGGACCCACCGGGAGTGGTGTACCTACTAGAATGGTCTGCCCTCGAAGGCTAATGGAACCAATAGGATTCCAGCAAACCTTAGAGGGTTTAATAGTTGGTAACGCCAGCGATTCTGTTGAAGCTTTGGTCAACACTTGGAACACCGACCTTACCAAGGCTATAGACACAATTGCTCCCAAGCGTCCTTTCCAGCCCGCTTCTAACCATAAACCATGGTATACGGAGGAGTTTAGAAAGATGAAGCAGGCTGGACAACAACTAGAGTGCACCTGGCAGAAGACTTGACTCTTATCCAACAAGACTCTTCATAGGAGTTTCCTTGATTCCTATCTAGAGGCATTACGCGCAGCACAGAGATCCTTCTCCGCTTCACATATTGCGTCTGCAGAGTGCCATCCAGCAGAACTGTTTAGGGTGGGAGCTGACACAGGTTCTACCTGCGTGGAACCCATTACTTAACCCAACAACGGCCTGCTGTGATGCGTTTAACAACTACTTTGCAGATAAAATCTCTCAGATAAGAGCCGACTTAGATGCCAGTGTTATGACAGAATCTATAGACGAGGTGTCCAGGAACTCAGTTGCTGAAATTTTACTGGATCAGCTTCAATCTGTGAGTATGGATGACATGGACAAACTCCTTGGTAGAGTGAGGAAGACAGCTTGCCCCCTCGATCCTTGTCCATCATGGCTGGCCATCCAGGGGGCTGACGCATTGAGGGTGTTCCTTGGGAACATTATCAATGCATCCCTTAGGGAAGGTTTTGTTCCATCTTGTTTAAAGGAAGTAGCAGTTAAGCCGCTCCTGGAAAAGCCTTCCCTGGACCCCCTGGATAGGAACAACTATAGGCCAGTCTCCTTGCTGCCTTTTTTAAGCAAGGTGATTGAGAGGGTGGTTGCCTCTTATCTAGATCCATTTCAAACTGGCTTTAGGACAGGATATGGAGTTGAGACTGCCATGGTTGCTCTGGCTGACGACCTCCACTTGGGTATGGACAGAGGTAGTGTGACCCTGTTGGTGCTCTTGGACCTCTCAGTGGCCTTTGATAGAATAGATCATTCCATCCTTTTGGATTGCCTGAGAGGGTTAGGAATTGGAGGCACTGCCTTGCAGTGGTCCGTTCCTTCCTCTTGGGCAGATCTCAGAGGGTGAGGCTCAGGGACAGTTGCTCTACTAGAGTAGAGCTTAATTGTGGCATCCCTCAAGGCACCATCCTGTCCCTGATGTTATTCAATATCTATATGAAGCTGCTGGGAGAGATCATCCAGAGACATGGAGCGTGGTGCCATTGGTACGCTGATGACACCCAAATATATTTCTCCATGTCTCGGTCTTCAGCTTTGACTTCAGATGGCATCTCTCCTCTCAGTGATCGTCTTAAGGCAGTAATGAATGGACTGGATGAGGAAAAACAGATTGAGACTGAATCCAGACAAAACAGAGTAACGATACTAACAGTTACGGGCCCAAAACAGGTTTGGGAATACAACTTCCAGTCCTGGATGGAGTCACACTTTCCTCTAAGAACTGTGTTTGCAGTCTGGGGGTGCTCCTGGATCCATCGCTCCAGATGTCAAATCAGGTAAATGTGATGGTCAGGAGCACCTATTTTCAGCTTCAGCTGATACGCCAGCTGCGCCCTTTCCTGCAAACTAAGGATCTTGAAACTGTGGTACATATGCTGGTAACCTCCCATCTTGATTTCTGTAATGTGCTCTACATGGGGCTATCCTTGTGCTTGACTCGGAAACTTCAACTAGTTCAGAACATGGCAGCCAGATTGGTTTCTGGAACTTCCAGAAGAGGGCATATTACACCTGTGTTAAAATCTCTCCACTGGCTGCCCGTTAGTTTCCGAGCACAGTACAAGGTGTGGTATGACCTTTAAAGCCCTACATGGCTTGGGTCCAACCTATCTCTGGGACCACCTCCTTCCGTATGATCCACCCCGTGCACTCAGGTCCTCTGGGAGGAATTTATTACAGCCAATAAAAACTAGGCTGTCGGTGACCTCCCAGAGGGCCTTTTCTGCTACCGCTCCCAGACTATGGAATGGCCTGCTGGATGAGATCTGTCTTATTTCTACCTTAGACAGCTTCAAGAAGGCTGTTAAGATGGATCTCTTCCAGCAGGCTTTTCCTGTATAACTATCCCGGCCCAAAGAGTCATATAACTTTTCTCACTTCTGTGCTGCTGCTGATTATGTTGTATTGCTGTGATGCCTGGTTTTATACTTTGTTTTATCTAATGTTTTTAAATTGTCCTAATTTAATATCTTTTTAAGGCGTGGGTGGGTCTGGGATTAGATGTACTTATTGGTGTTTTTATCATTGTAACCCACCCCAATTGCGCTGCAGAGGGGCAGGATAGAAATTATTATTATTGTTGTTGTTGTTGTTGTTGTTGTTGTTATTGTTGTTGTTGTTGTTATTATTATTATTATTATTATTATTATTATTATTATTATTATTATTATTTAATTAATTAAAAGGTTCAAGCAGGGTCAGAAGGAAAAGCCTATCCCTTGAACAGTCATCTAGCAAGAGAAACTGTCATAATGGCTATATTACCCATAGGTAGGAGGTTTTTTTCAATAGAGGTACAGGCTGTACAGTTTTTGGTTGGAAGGTTGGGACCTAATGCGGATCTAAGCAGTGGTACCCTCTAGCACTTTCTATTTTTGGTGTGTATGTGTGTATGTTTAGAAGACATCTAAGTACAGTGGGCCTTTGGTATCTGCTGAGTTTAGGTTCCAGAACCCCTTTTCAATACAAAATCTGTGGATGTTCAAGTCCCATTAAATACAGTGGTTAGTAAAATAATGTGCCTTATTCAAAATGGCAAAATCGAGGTTTCCTTTTTGGAATTTGAATATTTTCAAGCTATGGATGCTTGAATCCATGGATAAAAAGTCCATGGATACAGAGGGCCAACTGTAATATTTGTGTAGAATCAGAAAATTTAACTGGTGTAGCTTTTCATACTCCTACATGGTAAGCAGAATCAGCATAATGTTCTTGCCCTAGTGTACAATTGATGCAACTGAAGCAACAGGACATTCATTCTTCCTGACTCTGGGTGTATCCATACTGCAGAAATAAAGTAGCTTGACACCACTTTAACTGCCATGACTCAGTACTATGTAATGCTGGGATTTGTAGTTTTGTGAGATATTTAGCATTCCCTGTCAGAGAGTTCTGGTACCTCATAAAACTACAAATCCAAGAATTCCATAGCATTAAGCCCTGGAGGTTTAGGTTTTGCCAAACTCCTTTATTTCTGCAGTGTGGCAGCAGCCTCTGAGGACATGAATAGGAAGAGGAACGTATAGCTTTTAAAATGTATCTCATGTTGCAGGTTGACCAATGCAGAAGTGTATCCTATAATTTAAAAAGCTGAAGACTGCCGTTCTAAATCACACAGAGAGCTGTACAAAAGGTGTGGCATGACTTTGAACTCCAATAATAGTTTTTTCTTATATTTTAAATTAGATCCTCATTTTAAAAGAAGATTATGCTTCCAATTACCTGCCTCATGGTCATCATTTCACAAGTTAACACCAAGTAGTTGGATATCATTATTTGCAAGATCAGCATTAGCCTGTTCTAATCTTTTAAAATCCAAAGCCCAGACATTCAGGAAAGTAAGACAGTACAAAACAATAGTTTTAACAGTAAAAATATGGCTCAGTTTATCTAAATTAGGAGCAGCTTGAATCAGACCCACGAAACCACTTTGATGATGTGAGACAGAACAGATCGATCCACCCATAATAAGATCTCACAAATAGCTGCTACCTTTCTGCAGCTCAGTTCTCAGAAACTGAAGTGCCATTCCAGCAGCTGGTTGAACGCTTGCATAAATTAATATCTGTCACTTTTCTATCTATGCCAGCCCATTAATACACATCACCAGGCTTTCAAGAACTGAATTTTTAAATAACAAGTTAACCATTCAGAACTTGGCTGTACTCAAGCTGGCTTCTGCTCATCTTTTAAGCTGGGAAAATGTTTCCTCGGTGTAAAAGAGAGACTAGTCTTGAAAGACTTGGGCAGCAGAGTTATTGAGGCTGGGGTGGGGGCATCTTTTCCACTCTTTATTTTCTCAAACCAAACCTATCTGGACCACTTTTGGGGGGAAGAACGTAAAACCGGATTATCTATAGTTTCAAGACAACGCAGAGCAAAGTGACCTTCTAGACAAGGTTGGGCAAAGTTTTTATACACACCAAGTAGTTTGCCGCCTTGCTGCTGCTAGCTCCTGCCTCCCCACCATCTTAACTCCTTGAGCTGTAAGCTGCTTCTCCTTCTTCAGGCTTAGCCTTGACAGTGATGATGGAAACAGAGCAGAAGCAATAGCAGTAGTAGCTGCCACTCACTTGGTCACTAATCTGCCCACCCACACTCATTCCTCCAGCCTGTCAGTGGGACAGTGACAGGCTGAGGTGATGAGAAGGAGCTGCAGGAACAGCTATATCTGCTGTGCCACTGCCATCCAATTAGATCTAGAGGGAGAAAACAGATGGGCAAGAGAACAAAACACATAGCAATGGTGCAGGTTACAGCTCTTCCTTGCTTCCACTGGATTGACCCAAAGAAGAAATGAGCAGAGGGAGGAAAGGCAGCAAAGGAAGGCACTGAAGGCAATAGTGGCCAGGAGGAAGGGAAAAGAGGAATAGCAGTAACAATTGCTGCTCTCCAGTAGCAATTTCACAGAGGTTCTGGCAGTCAGTGGAAGGGAAGAAGAAAGGAACGAATGAAGAAACAAAAGAACGGAGGAACAAATGAACTTAGCTAACTAGTTTACTATGGATCAGCCCCATGGAAACAAAAGAGAGGGAGAGGAGACACAGGCTTGGGTAGCTGGTAGCATATGTGCTGCTACGTATTTGCCTTCACTTTAGTTGAAGTGAAACTGACAGTCATTTACAATGAACAACTATGAGGCATGAAGAAACAACAGATCTAGCAGATGTAGACCTCTTGGGATGTGGAACGAACATCCCTAAAATTCTTCCCTAGCTTTTTTTCAGTCTACTCATAACTCACAAAGGAATAATTGAATCTATTTTCTTTTATCTTATTTTAATTGATATGCAGAGAGATCTTGTAGCACCTTTGAGACTAACTGAAAGAAAGAAGATGGCAGGAAGAGCTTTTGTAGACTTTGGTCTATCTACTTCCTCAGATGCTTTTGGTGGAGTGGAAGCCAGGGACATACATACATATGCCCTTGGTATGTGAGAATGCCAATTCAAATTCAAAATCCTTTGTATATGGAAATGAAATAGCAAGTCCATTTTTCACTATGGTCATTTGTGGACAAAGACATAGCCATTGGGTATAGAATTGAGGTGGCAAGACCAGTTTGGCCTTGGAAACTAGCCTGTAGGTGTGTAGAATAGAAGAGTGTAGAACACCCCCCTGAGAATGGGGTCAAATAGTGTCAAAATGTGTGTAGTGAGCCAGGAAGCCATTGTCCCTGTTCAATCCATTGCTCAGGGACTGCAGTTTGTGAATGAATTCCAATTCTGCTGTTTCTCTTTCCAATTTACCTTTGTAGTTATTTTGTTCAAGGACCGCTTTTATGAAGTCTGAGATGGAATGCCCAGGGTTGAAATGTTCAGCCACTGGTTTTTGTGTATTCCCATTCCTAATGTCTGATTTATGTCCATTTATCCTCTGGTGCAGGAACTGGTCTGTTTACCCAATGTAGAGTGCTGATGGGCACTGATGACATAGTATGGCATAAATCACATTGGAGGATGAGCACGTGAAGGTCCCCCTAATATTGTGGGTGATGCCATTAGGTCTTGTGGTGACATTTCCTGGATAAATGTGTGGGTAGAGTTGGCATATCTTTGAATTCTTTTGATTGAGTGTTTGGAATTTGCAGGAACACCTGTCCTTATGAATGCCATTTAGGAACCATTCTATAAAAGATTATTGAGGATTCCCTAGAGCAGGGTTGTGGAATATTTGGCCCTCTAAATGTTGTTGGATAGCTAGTGATAGCAAAAATATTGGCCTAGAGAAGAGTCACACCTTCCCTATCCTGACCTAAATTTTGGTCATGTGCGATTCTTTTTTACTTAAAGGAGAGTGGGTCTTCAAGAAAGAACAGAATATCACCATGATATATTTGAGGACTTGAAAAGTCAGGTGGAAAATAGATGAAAATGTGATACACTGTTACACTGGAACAGGCCATTAATCTATTTTACACATTAGACTGGCAGAAGCTGTCCAAAGCATCAAGATGAGATCCTTGATTATCTTGGTTAAATATTCCTTAACCAAAAAATCCTACATTTAGATATTATTGCTTTAATATGTTTTTGGGGGGGTATTTTTTAAAATAATGCTCTTGTAGGCAGGATGGTCATGATGTCTGTTTTAATATTGTGAAATTACTTTTTTTTAAAAAATTAACTGCTTATATTCCTTTTTGGGAAGCAATGTGGAATATATCTTTCCAAAATAGTAATAAATAAATGAAGTAGACAACAAAGGGCCAGGTTTCTATTGAATCACATTTAAGGGAGTGAATGTATATGGGATGTTTTAAGCCATGCAGCTCCATATGCTACCAATCAAATTGTGTCATGCAGCTATCCCACCTTTCCCTCTTTAATGGATTTGCTGTGAAACAAACAACAACAAAAACAACAACAGCAAAGTAGTGGCAATGGTGATACAACAGAAGAGACCAGAGTCAAGAGAATTTCTTTGTCTGATTATAAGCAAATTATTTATCTAGCTTATAAATACACCTTTTCTTAAATATGCCTCACATTATTTTTTAAAATGTGGATATTAACATCTATATAGGGGAAAGTATCTAAAATGTAATGTTAAAAATGATTGCTCATGCATTCATTTGGCTTGCAAGACAGACTCGGAAAGCTGATAATTTTAGCATTTTCCAATGTATGTCACAGCATCAGGAACAAAGAATCATATTCCTCTGTCTCTGCAGAGATCATTTCAGAATTTCACCTTCCTAAATGGCTGTTTGAAACCATACATGATTAATGGCTGAAGGGGAAATAAGATTAGGTGTCATGACTCCTCCTGTAATTTCCATCTTTCCTGGTATATTTCATTTAAGGACAAAGCTGAACTGAAACTTCAAATCTGAATGTTTTTAAACACTGCCGTGAGGTTGGTAGAGTGTTTTTAAAAGCAAAAATCTCCATGATGTACATCTGAGGTGTACAGTTGGCAGATCTGGTAGATCTCTATGTGAATTGTAATGGATCAACAAGGATTTTGGATGTTCAACTATTTAGCAATGCCAGCAACAAACTGATTCCTACTTCCCTTGCCCAAATTATATTTCTAAAATTATTCCCCCTTTTCTGTTATACAGCTTAAATGAATAAAGCCTGGGATAACAAAGCAGGAATGTTTTTGTTTTGTTTTTGTTTTTGTTTTTGTTTTTGCTTTTTTGTATGGAGGAACTTTGTTCTGCTCATTTCTGGTACTCAAAACAAATTCATGGGCTCATAATACCTTAATTCTAATGTATGCTTTTTGCATCTTGTATACCCAGTGCAGGGACACCACTGCTCCCCACCCCTGCTACACAGAATTAAAATGCTAGATCTACTACCCCACTTAATAACTGTTGAGAATTCAAAACTACTTCTACTATTTTGTTTTATTTTATATGTCATTGTGTTCTCTCTGAGATTTCTGAATACCAGTTACAAGACATGAATGTGGATTATTATTGTCTTCATGTCCTGCTGGTTAACCTTGGATGGAAATTTGAGTACTTGTGTAGATAAAATCTTCAATCTGAGCCTACAGAACTGTTCTGATATTCTTATGTAACATTACTGCAGGGGTAGGCAACCTTTTTGAGCCGGGGGCCAGGTTGCTGTCACTCAGACAATTGGGGGGCTGAAGGATCCAATAAATAAATAAACAAATAAATAAATAAATATGCATGCACACTCTCTCAGTCCCAGAAAAGCCATGGCAAAACCCTTGTGGAGATTTTGCCAAGAAAAACCCAAGAACAAGTAATAACAACAATAATATCATCATGGCGGGTGGCGGCGGCAGGGGGGGGCGGCGGCGGCAGCGGCAGCAGCGGCAGGACCGGCCTGGGGCCAGTCCAAAGGCCTCAGGGGGCCGCATCCGGCCCCCGGGCCTTAGGTTGCCTACCCCTGCATTACTGTTTAGAGAGTAATCTTTCCAAATGGCAAACAAAAATCAAACTTGATAGATCAAGGGTTAACAACTGATAGACCCTGGGTCAAATTAGCCTCAACATGGCTTTCCTGACCAACTCACAGTATACTTGTATACGTGGCAGAGATATTTCTCCCACAAATTGGTCTTCTTGGGAAATTAGCTACCAGATAAGGCTAAAATCCATGGGAGGAGCAAATGGCTCATAGGATTGGAATTCAGTATAAAACATGGGTACTGGGATATGGGTATCAGTGTGAGAATAACTGTTTCAAACGATGTTGTGTAATATGTAGTGCCAGTGGACCCTTGTTTTACGCAGGGATCTGTTCTGGACCCCCCCTCCTCCAGTAAGGGAAATACCATGGGACCTCAAGTCCCGTTTATTTCAATGGTGGTGCGCTCTGGTGCATGTGCCATTAACAGGGCCGGGGCTCACCCTCCATGTGACCTTGAGTCCGCGTATGACAATCCTATGTTTGGTATGGCCCTGCTGTGCTATTAAAGGCCAACAAATGCAACCTGTAATTACCACATCACATTTAGGACTGTTTTAAAAAGTGAATTACTATTTTTTCAGTCCTTTCACTGATCATGTATATCCATATTTGGATTATTGCTGTTATGGTAATAAGAGAGAGGGTATCATCTGTGTGTCTAATTGGACATCCCTTTAGCATAATAAATTTTTAACCAAATAGGCCAATAATGGCTCCAAATAGACTAACCTGCTCTTTTATATCTGTGGAAGTGTCATTCAGGAATCCTTAACAAGGGGTATATGCAGCTCTTTATGCATGCATGTAATTGTTATTAATGCTAATGGGAGTTACTTGATGAGGTGAGCATGCCCCAGAGGGTCCATACTAAGCAGGTGGGTGAGGCAGTTTACTCCTCGAGTTGTGAGGCTCCTTTAACAGTATTGAAAATCAATTCATGTTATGTTTTGGTAAAGGAGTGGCTTGTTGCCTTATTTAGACATCTGTCAAACCCTGTGTTTGGAGAGTCTGTAACTGTGGTCACCGTGATGCACCTCAATAGATGGTTTTGATACTTGACAAACAGGAGAAACAGGAAGCATGAGTGAGCTTGCACCTCCTGTTTTCATCCTTCTTTGTAACACCCAAAGTGCAGATTTGGACATCTCTTCCCAAGGGGAAATGAGTGAGATCCAGATGCTGTGAGAGCATAGGCATCTCCCCACAAGGGAAAATGGCAAAACCCCTGCTTTGGACATAACACAGAAGCAGAAAAACAGGAAGTGTGAGCTCATTTGCATGACTTATTTCCGCCCTTCTTATTAAACTTTCACAGTTGCTCCAGACACAAGCACTTCAGGTTTGAAGCGTAACTTAATCTGAGTTTAATGGAGTCCAGAAAGCTATTTCTTTCCATTGCCTTTCAAATGTTCTTACATTTTAATGCTGTTACACATTATGAAAATGGCTTCTGAAGTTCTGTGCCTAAAAGTATCCAAAAATATATTTTCCCGTGGTTTCAAAACAATCATTGCCAATGAGATTTCTTTTAACACTTTTAAAACTTCAATGCGCAAGACAGATGTTTCTCAAGTCTTGGGTTTGTGAGTCCATGATCCACATACTTCAAGAACCACATGCCAAATGCTGGTCTCCTTCAGGCTCCCAAACATTCAGACAGCTGATATCAGGCACTGGGGGATTTATATGATATGAGCAACTCACAGCACACTGTTGGCTTCCTGTTTTCCGTGAGTGAGAAAGTCCCAATGTTTTCCATGCAAATTCAGGCTTTCCTAATTCATTGCTACCTCTTTTCCGTAAAAGTGCAGGGAACTTTTCTGAAGAAGTAGCAGCTACATAGGTATTCCTGGCATGTCCTGTTGTATCTAGATTAGATGTAGGCGTAGATTATTTTCAACTGTGAGTGGTCTAACATAAGCTCTTTCCAGACTAACATTGTGATAGAAATTCTATGGTATCCAACACCACCACCCATGGATCAGGATGAACTTCCTTGTATTCTCAGACCTTGCCTATTCACATGTGCATTTATTCTTGTTTCCAGTTCTCTTTGCCTAAACTCTGGTTCTTAAGTTTAACTTAATAACTGTTTCATGTTGTAGCTAATCATTATTACTTTATGAAAAGATAAGGATGAAAAATTATTTATTTATTCATTCATTAGATATAATAAACTGACCAACATGTTGTTCTATAATTCCTTAGAATAAGCAGGTATGGATCTAATCAGGGTCTGGAGGGAAAATCTGTAACACACACACACACACACACACCATTTGCAAGCTGCCCTGGGTTTTCTGAAAAACTGATTCTACATTACTAATAATGTAAAAAAAAAAAGGCTAATGAGCTTCATAATTACAATTCTTTCTGTCTCTGTCTCTTTTTCCTCCCTCCTCCACCTCAGACATATCCCATATTGTCAGAAAATTCTTCTGCCATCTACATTTGCCACTGTCCTGGGCAAAAGCAACACAATATAGGCACAGCTAAGGTGGCAGTAAATGATACGTGATCATGACTACCTTTGAGAAGGTAGAAGGCACCAACCCACATTTGTACCATTTAGCTTGGCAGCCTTTGTAGCTACTAACTCTCAGCTTCTGGATCCAGTGTCTACAAAGTCTTGTGCCTCTTTCACAATTATAGCATTTTGATACCAGATTAACTGCCATGGCTCTATCCTCTGGAATCCTTGGATTTGTAGTTTCATGAAGTATTTAAAATTATCAGGCAGAGAGCTGTGGTGCCTCACCAAGCTACAAATGGAAGGATTCTGTAAGATGCTGCTATGACAGCTAAAATGGTATCCAGGTGTTGTAATTGTGTCATGTGAAAGAGACTTTAAGTAAAAGGCAAACTTTGGCTTCAATGTAGAGCTGAATGTTAATGATTAATTGACCAAAGAGCAATTCAGGCATTGTTACCATAAAATCTTTAAATAAATATAATAATAATAATAATAATAATAATAATAATAATAATAATAATAAAAGCATGTCAGCTGCTCCGCAGTACAGATTATCTGCATAGTGTTTCCTTTGGGCTCCAGAAATACAATATCTTTGTTCATGCATGCAAGCTGGCAGCCTTCTTTGCTCTTGTGTTTCCAGTGCTATATACATGCCTGATAGAGATAGATGCCTGGCATGGCTCTTGGCTCCCACAAACAGCCATTATTTCTTAAGGACTGTCCCCAGATCCACTTGCTGTCAGTTTGCCCATTCAGCACTGCACTGAGGCCATTACTTTTGTTTTGTTTTGAGATCCAGAAAGCTCTTCGCAGTTGCTAGAAAGTGTTTATTAAGCTTGCAAGAAACATGAATTTCTGTCGCTGGTCCCAAGTAACAGTGATCATACAAGATATTGCTTCTTGTTCTTGATAAGTGGAGGATTGTAGAGAGCAGCAATAGGTTGCTTGTTTTTATCTGCTAAGTGCACAATGCTTGTAAAAGTGGCAGTGGCCTTGTTACCCCTTGACATGACACTGGTTTTAGTTGTTTACACTGACATGCCAATGTACTATTTTAAAGCTGTAGCCTGAGGTCAGATTCATTAGAGTACTTCATAAATGATACTGCTAGAGCATCTGGTCTTTATGCTGGTTGCTCTCTAAGCAAGAGGGGGGGGGTGCTGACATAGCTTAGTGCACCATTTCACCCTCTTGTCCTGTTCCCTCCACCCACCCAGTTTTGTTTCTCTGTCCCCTCAAAAGCTATTGAAACAGACCAGGAGGTTGGAATGCATTGGCGAGACATTTGTGACACCTAGTTGGATCATTTTTGTAACATTTCCATGTTATTGCATAAGAGTATGGTAATAAGTTAAGAAAAAATGAAAGTCAACCCAGGTACATAATTAGATATTTTAAAAAGAATAACAAAGAGTGCCTAACCTTTCCTAAAAGGATGTGCTTCCCCCTCCTTTCCTGCTCTGGCATGTTTATATGTAATTAGTGTGTTTTTTATAGCAACTGCTCATAATTTTGTATTATTCCCTGGTTGTGTTGATGTTGATTTCCAGACTCTGATCCAGCTACACTCCTTGACTCTTAGTGTATGTTCCCATCTATGTAGCAAGGCTGAAGGGAATATACACATTGATCCACAACTTCCAGTGCAAGTAGGGATTGTGTTGGATGCCTCATGGCCAGTTACATATTATTATGTGAACACAAATCCAGACATGTAGCCATATATGATTCACATATCTGGTTCCCAATCCTACAAAAACCAATTATGACCAATTTTGATTTGCTGAAATGGGCAGCATTCCCTCGTTCATCCCAAACAATCCAAAGCAGAAGCAATATTCTCTGGTATTCTCCAATATTCTGTTTGGAGTTGGAAAGCTTTTCCTTTTATATTAACTGAACAAGACGTAAAAAAAAAAATCTTGTATCTTGTGTTGTGAGCTCTTCATAAAGATGGAAGTGTGTAATCTTGTAATGTATGGATGTGGAGAATATGTTGGTTTTACAGGAAAACACATGGCTAAATTAATTGAAATCAATACTTTCATTTGGTATTTAGGTAGAGCAGAAACGTTAACACAATGTTAATAGTATATGGGTGGGGATCATTTGGCCCTCAAGAAGTTGTTGGACTGAAACTTCTAGTTTTCCTAACCCTTGGCTACACTGGCTAGGTCTCCTGGAAGTCCAACAGCCCCTAGAAGACCATGTGATCCCCACCTGTCTTCTAAAGACATGTATGTAGTATGTGTTTAAAGTAGGTTTTCCTTATGCTTAAAGTGAACATTTGTGCTACTGACCCACAATATCTGTCACATGGGAGTCAGAAATATACCTTCACACATCTCTTGTCTATATATATTCATTCATTCATTCACTCAGGCAACATCAGTATGCATGGTTTCCTTTCCCTTTAGCAGATAGATAGTACAGTTAAGTAAAATATAATTATAGGGTTTAATTACTGAAAATACAAAGGGAAAAGTAAACCTATTTAGCCTTGCATTATTTTAGTGCAGGAAGTATTAAGCCAACATTTAACTTTACCATTGAAAACTGTAGGTCTTATCAGTGCTTAGCTTTCATTGGAACATGTCCAAAGCATGTCCTCTTCAAAATGTTGGCTGGATTTAAAATTCCATTAATTGGTCAGATTATTTATGATAAAATAAAGCACCTGCATCTTTTGGCATGGTTTAAGCAATTTATGAGCCTGATACAGTTGGTCAAAAATTCAGCAGAAATTGAAAGAGCATGTTTTCCCTACAAATAAAGAAATATCAATTCTCTTCCAGTAATTATTTTGAAATAATACACCATAAATAAACTTTCTGCAGTAGATTTTTAAAACTGTATTTAATGTTGGATAATAAATTATGTTTTAATTATGGGTATTCTATTCTTATCAAAGAATTACTGCTTTTTTTTTTTTTTACTCTGTGATGTTTTGAGACATATATCCACATTTTATGTATGCATGCACAAGAAACCTTTTTCTTATTTTGCCTATCTTTTCTAACATTGTGGCTTTTAATTAATATACTGTCCCACAATAAATAACTATTGATTTCACTATCTCTTTGATATTGGTTTATTGGTAGTTCACCAACAATCACTTTGCTAGCTGTTGATGGATATAATCCAAAACACATAATTGAGATTATAATCACCATTTGAATTTGTGAATGATTTGATAAACTGAAAATGAATATACAATAAACTGAACTACAGCATGCAATGAATTAAGAATTCTAAGAATGAGCCCCTTCTGCAACCATAAATCAGATGGCAAGTAGAGCAAATTTTATAGACAATAAATGAACTGCTGGGAGTCTCATGTTTTCCCTAAAAGAGAAGGCATTGCTAGATCCAGTATGGCAGAGAAAGTAGATAGTCCCCAGTGAACAGTAGAGAACTAATTGGATTTATGAACAACTATAAGTCCTCTTTGTGGCTGAAGAGCAGGGTATAAGTACTCTAAATAAAATAAATAAATAAAATATGACACCGTGTTTTCTTTCTGCTATGATGCACCACATCCTTAAAGAAGATCTTATAATAATTCAGAGATTCAAAATAAAAATCCATATTTAATTGATATTTTGGAACAAGAAACATCAGTAAGAATTTTTATCAGTGTCAGGTTTGGGAATATGTGACTCTTCTTTCATAGTAACCATATTGGCTGTCAGTCTGTTTCTGGGTGCAAAGAAAATGTCTCCTTTGATATAATCCTAGTCATCTGCTACAGTTAGTGGGAGAGGACTTCTTTCATGTCCCACCCCTTTTGTGGCATATGGCAGATGCCAAACCAGCCCCCTGATTCTCCAGAGGTTGGCAGTGATGGAGTGAGACGGAGACTAGAGCAATATTGGCGGAAGACTCCCCTATGCTATCTAACATACCGTATACATGTAGCCGGTGGGAAGGTTGTCCAGAGTTTTGGGCTGTAGTGTCATCAATATGCAGATGACATTCAGCTCTACTACTCCTGTCCAACTCAATCCAAGAGGGATGTCCTGGTCCTAAACCAGTGTCTGTCATCAGTAGTGGACTGGATGAGGGCAAACAAGTTGAAACTTAATCCAGACAAGACAGAGGTGCTCCTGGTCAATTGGAAGGCAGATCAGGGCATAGAGATCTAGCCTGTGTTAGATGGGGTTACACTCCCCCTGAAGACACAGGTTCATAGTTTAGGGGTACTCCTGGATTCAGCTTTGAACCTGGAGGCCCAGGTCTCTGCAATGACCAGGAGTGCTTTTGCACATTTAAAGTTTTTGTGCCAGCTGCACCCGTTCCTTGAGATGCCAGATCTGGCTTCGGTGGTATATCCCTTGATTACATCCCATTTGGACTACTGTAACAGGCTCTACATGGGGCTGCCTTTGCAGAGTGTTCAGAACCCTCAGCTGGTCCAAAGAGCTGCAGCCAAGCTGTTAACTGGGCAGGTTACACAAACCACAAAACTCCCCTGTTGAAACAGCTCTATTGGCTTGAGTTTGTTTCCGGGCACAATTCAAGGTGCTGATTATGACTTATAAAGCCTTATATGGCTCAGGTCCACGCTATTTGGCAGACCGTATCTCCCTGTATGAATTGGTCCGGGCTCTGAGGTCCTTTGGAGAGACCCTTCTCTCAGTCCCTCCATCATCACAAGCATGATTGGTGGGGACACGAGAGGGCCTTCTTGGTGGCTGCCCCTAGACTTCAGAATTCCCTTCTCAGGGAGGCCAGAGTGGCTCCCTCCTTTTTGGCCTTCCACCACCAGGCTGAGACCTACCTGTTCATACAGGCTTTTAAAACAGTTTTGTCTTTTTAAAATGTATTTTATTCTTTTAATAGTTATTTATTTTAACATTGTAATAATTTAATTCCTTTTTAATGCACTTCTTTTCTATGTTTTTAATTGTATTGTTTTTTAATATTGTGAAGCCACTCTGAGTCAGCTTCATAAACCAATTTAAAATGGTTGGGTAAGTCCTAGTGCCAAAAATACAATGCTGGGGATAGTCACACATATTTGCATCCCAAGGTGTTTATGTTTTAGTTACACAAACATCCTGATGCTTAACTCAATTTGCATCAACACTGGATGTTCTACTTTTACACTAGATGTCCTGTTTGTAAGCGACTAGGACTAGGACTCTGGAGATTGGAGTTCAGTTCCCCAATGGAAACCCACTAGGTGACCTTGGATGAGTCACACACTCTCAGCACCAGAAAACCCCATGATAGCATTGCTTTAGGGTTGCCATAAGTCAGAAATGACTTGAAGGCACACAACAACAAATAAGCCAAGGACCAATACCATTGGCTGCAACTGTTTCTTTTCTGGAACTCTGTGGATCAGCAGCTGGTAGTTCATGAATTGTCATTGGTTCAGAGACAATCACTCTGAGTAGTTTTCTTCTAGGCAATTCAGATTCTGTTTGTGTTTTCAAGTGTCTGCTCTGTTGATCGGCTGGAGGTCTCATATCACAGACACAACACCTTTTTGTTGCTTGTTTGTCCCATTAAAAGCAACACTCAGCAAGTAATTATCTTGTTTAAATTGGAATTCTCCTTCATTATGTAAACACACCTGAACAATGCAGCTTGGAGTAAATAGAGAGTTTGCCAAATGGATTGTTAAGATTTTTTACATGCAGAATATACTAATTTACAGTATTTTCATGGGAATTTGTGAGTGAAAGAAGCTACAGGAGGAGCATTAGTGACTTCCTACTTGTCCCAGCTCTCTTCATCTCCTTCTTTCCACTTGCCTTTATCCACATCTTCTACATCAGTGGTTCTCAAACTTTGCTCCTCCAGAAGTTTTGGACTTTAGCTCCCAGAAACCTGAGCCAGCTTGGCCAATAGTCAGGAATTCTTGGAACTAAAATCCAAAACATCTGGAGGACCAAAGTTTGGGGATCACTGTTCTACATCTTGCACATACTGGAGAATGATTTTTCATATCTCTGTGGTAAAGCAACTCCTACATTATGTATGCATGCTTTTTTCTTTATGAAGTAGAGTATATATGTGTGAGTGTACATGTGCATGCACATGTGTGTTTTGTGTAATCTGTCTTTTTACCTTTTGGAGTATTGCTGGTTTTCCTCAAAATCTGTTGTGATCAATAATTGCCATCATACTACTGGGGAATAGGCAGGGTCTTTCTTAGGAAGAACAAATGGCTCTCCCCCCACACCAGATTTCCCCTTGTTATCCCCCTTGCATATCTCCCCCCCCCATCTTTTTAGGTCATTTATAATCAGCAGTCATGGAGCACTGGCCTCATTAGAGATATAGCCATTCCTTCAGTGCTTCAGAAATCATCATGGGGGGATACATGGTTTTCTTCCCTGGAGAGCCTATGAGTGATGAATTTATTTCAGTCTGGCTGTCTTGCTCAACCTTATTTCCATATTTATTTCAACAAATAATCTACTGTGGGGACAACAAAAGGTACTGTCCAGCCAAGCAAGGTAAGGGCTTGGATGTGAAGAGGTTAACAGGAACAGTGGCAGAGAACAATCTATTTCAAACCTGATGTTCAGAATAATAATAATAATAATAATAAAATTTATTTATACCCCGCCCAGTGGTAATCCAATCAGGGCAGCTTACAAAATTAAAACATACAATCCATGATAAAACATATAATACACATACCCCCCTCCCCCCTTAAGATAATATTAAATCAAAAACAGTTTAAAACAACAATTCAGTTTAAAATTTAAAATTCTAATACCAAAATAAGTCCAAAAAAGCCTGGCTCGACAATCCTCTCCATCTAATCGATGGGGCCACGTGAGGATCATCCTTAGTGCAGCTATTTAATCCGAGGCGGGGATAACTAGTCTGGAAAGGCCTGCCGGAAGAGATCTGTCTTGACAGCCTTTTTAAAGCTGTCTAAAGATGTTAATAGATGGATCTCTATTAAGAAGAGAGAGGGTTTATAGATACAGATATATAGTACTGTAATATGGTTGCATAGTTTTGTCTGTGTGTGAGTGTATGAATGAATGAAAGAATGAGTTAGTGAAAGCTTTCCTAAGGATTTGATGGTGGATTTGTTCATAGACTAGCACTTTGAACACAGAGATGGTCTTCAGAACCAGTGTACTTGCCGAAGGCCTCAGTGAACATAGCCCAGTGATTCCTGGAACACTCACTTATCATGTTTTTGGCTTCCTAAAGAATGATCATTCAAACTAACATGGATTTCCACCTCCTACATACAACATTTCAGTGTCTCAACTGAGCAAGGATCACTTTGCATATGACTCTTTCTCAGATGGAAATTATGGAGGCATTGATATGACTATTATACCACAACAGGGATGACATGACTATAATTTCCATTATTGGTGGCCTAGTCAGGACCAGGCAATGCACCCAGCTTAATCTCTAGGTATAAAAAGCAAGAAATGGCCCAGCAGTGAATTACAAACTGAACACATCCAATCGCAGAGTGTTCACAGAGAGCTTACATTCCTAATGAAATCTGAGTGCCACTTGGATATATTCTGTCCTGGTGAGCCAGTTTCACAGCACTGACCAGCAGTATATTTGATCAGTTAAAACTGGTGAACCAACTGTGCCCATTCCTGGAAATGTCCAGTCTGGTTAAGATGACATTCTATTTAGATAATTATAAAACTCTCTTTGTGAGGCTGAGCTAGCATGACATAGTGGTTTGAGTGTTGGACTATGACTCTGGAGATCACGGTTCAATTCCCAACTCAGTCATGAAACCCACTGGGTGACCTTGGCCAAGTCACAGCCTCAGAGGAAGACAATGGCAAACCTCCTCTGAACAAATCTTACCAAGAAAATCCTGTGATCAATTTTCCTTAGGGTCGCCATAAGCTGGAAATGACTTGAAGGCACACAACAAACAAAAACAATGTCAGACTACTTTTGAAAACTGGTCAGAAACTTCAGTGAGTCCAAAAGGTTGGAATGAGAATAAAAGTATATCACCTCCTTGAAAAGACTCATTGTTTTGCCTTAAATGTGTTGTTTTAATTGCATATATAAATTTACATTGTTTTAAATTAGTATTTGTTTAAATAAGATGGCTTATTTAATCACCATTTAACTGTTTTTATTATCATTGCTTTTAGCTGTATTTTGTTTAATCTGTGGAAACTGCCCTCTTTCCCACATTGGGAAAAGGGGAGATATTAAATGAATTAATTAATAAAATCAAAATAAATTATCCTCAGAATATAAGGGCCTAAATCCTATTGTTTGTCCTGGCTAGAGTAAAATCATTGCATCAGTTGGGTTTAGCAATGTGTTGACTCACAATTCTGCAGTTGATTTCATGGGTCTTCCCTGCTTGGGATGCAGACTAAAGACTTATTTAGTCCAGCTTCCTATTTCCCACAAGAAGGACATGAAGGCAATAGGTCTGTTTCTTCCACCTCTTCTCCAGCCAGGAGTAGATGCCAGTACTGTTGTGAAGGGTTTGAATTGTAAAGAAGTTGTCTAAGGTGCCAGCATGCTGAACCCTATCATAAAACCTAGTAGAGATTAAAATTTACAGATGTGGAAGCCACTAGCTGCTATTGTCTCCAGCAACTGATATTCAGAGGAACGTTGTCACTTGATTTTTGAAGCGTTACCATAATGATTATAATGATAGTCATTAGTAACTGTGTTACCTTTGATAGACTTATCTTCCTTTTTAAAGCCAACCAAGTTGGCATTCATCTCTGAGAGACTTCTATTGCTCTACTATGTATTGTGTGAAGAACTACCTTTTGTTTTGCCACCATTCTGTTTCGTATTATGAACAGAGCCCTAACAGTGTAGTGAGAAAGAAGTTCTGTCTCTCTACTTTTTCCACACAGTGCGCAATTGTGTACACCATTGTCATGACCTCCTTATTTGACTTCTTTGTAAACTCAGCAGCCCCAGATGTTGTACATTGTACATATCTTTGTACATCTGTTCCAGCTCCATGATCATTTTGGTTGCCCTTTACTGCACATTTTCCAGCTCTACGATAATCCTTTTTGAAACACAGTAACCAGAACTGTACACAGTATTTTTAGTGTAGTCCCACTAGGGAGGTAAATGCTGTCTTGTCTTGTTCTTCTGTGCTTGTAAATTGTACAAATTCTGTAACTAAACTACAATAGATGCTGCCTTGTTGCATCAAATAGCTTGTTTGCATCTTTTTTGATCACTCAACCAGTCCTTCTGTGCTTGCTGAGCTCAGTTTTGCTTCACAAGGGAAAAGACACTAGTTTGGTGCAGAGATATTTTCAACAAATTTTGGAAACCACAACAGCATGTGAATCACTTTATACTTACTAACTTTGAACGACATTTGTTGTTTTTTGCTCATTTCCTTTATTTGGATCCTGTTAGAGACCTCTCTCTCTTTCTGTTTAATTGTCCTGAATAATTCAGTACCATTTGAAAACCTGGCCATATCACTGCTCACCCCCAGCTTCAGATCATTTATGATCACATCAAAAAACACAGGGCCCAGCATAGATCCTCAGGGACTCCACTCTACTTCTTGCATTCCTCCACTGAGACAACTGTTCATTTATTCTTACGTTCTATTTCCTGTTCTTTAAGCAGTTAATGATCCATAAGAGGTGTTAGCCTGTGACTGCTAAGTTTGTTCGGGAGCATTTGATGAGGAACTTTGTCAAATAATTTTTGAAAGTCCCAATATACAGTGACTACTGGACCACTCTCTTAAGAACTCCCAAAATTAGTGAGAGAGGATTACCTTGATGGATATCATATTGGTTCTTCATCAATACGATTTATATTCCTGTGTGCTTGAAAAACATTATGTTTAATAATGGTTTCCACAAGTGTACCCTGAACAGACATTAAGCTAAACAACCTTTTCCTGATCCTTTAGGAACACTGGCATCTTCCCAGTTGTCAGGTAATTTTTTTCCCAGTCATTGGGGCCAGTTACATATTTATGTTAGAATGTGAGCAATTTCCCACTTGAGTTCTTTAAGAACTCTCAGGTGGATACCACCTCGATCCAATGATTTTTAAATTTGAAATTTGTCAAGTCGTACAACTTCATCTCTTGTCACCACCATTTCCTTCACTGACCTATTTAACCTGTAGGAGATTTAACCTGTTTCCATCTGCAGATCGCAGAATGAATAAGGCTGTAATGGAACTTTTTTGTAAGGTGACTAGTGATACTTAGAAATTTTTTGTGTAACTTTATGGCTGCAAAGTTACACCATACTCTCTGGTTTTCATTCTTATTGCAAATTGTAATCTTACATAAACACAATATGTTGTTCAAGATTCATATACAGCCATCCCACCATATTTGTGGGGCTTAGGGGAATGAGACGCGCCGCGAATATGGAAAAATCATGAATAACTCAATCCTCCACTCAGAAGCCAATTAAAGGAAGGGGTGGGCGGGGAAAGAGAAGTAGCCCATGCTTCTTTTTCCCCACCTCCCATCCTTTTAACTGGCTCCCTCCCCCTTTCCCAGCCTGATTGCTTCTTTCCCCAGGGTGTGATCAGGCAGGGAAAGGAAGTAGGAGCCTCCATCCCCCCAATTCCCTCAGACTGTGATCCAGCTGGAAAGGACTCCTTCTCCATTTGCCAATTCCATTGCCCCCCTGAATGACCCCAGAGAGCGATGGGGCAGACAAAGGGACTGGGGGGGGGTGGAGGCTGCTCTTCCCTTTTCCAGCTGGGTCACTGCCTGGCCAGCCAGGAAAAAGATGGAGTTGGCTTCTGGGCTTTTTCTCCCAAGGGGAAAAGCCCGGAAGGGAGGGGGAGGAAGAATGACTGGACTAGCAGCTTTGACCTCGTGAATATGTCAAGGCCGCAAATATGGAGGGCTGACTGTATTACTAATGCTAGCAATGTGGGCTTGAAGAGTGACTTTGCTGTGTTACCACTGAGTTATCCTTTTTAAAAAACTGTAGTTGTTTATTTTATGGTTTTAGATTCTAGCATTCACAACCAGTAAAGCACCATGGTACACCCTTACATCTTGTTTTCAACAATGTAGTAAAATTTGTTGGCAAAGTTCTTTCTTCCAGCAAGTCATTAAGATTGAACTTGGGTGGCATTTGAGGATGAGCACAGGCTATGTAACCATTTGCCAGTACTGCTGTTATGAAATATATGTGCCAGTAGCTGACAGTAAACCTTCTAACATTTTTCCCACTTATCAATTAAGTCCTTTGATTACATAATAGCCTTTAAACACTAAGACTTGGGGTTTGTCTACTCAAGTTGTTTACTCAGTGATTGCCAGTCTGTTGACTTATCTTTTACTACTTGATCTACTTGATGAACTAGTAGCTTAGTGGTAAAGCACATGTATTGCATTTGAAAAATCTTACATTTAACCACTGAGACCACCATTTAAATAAGAGTGGGCAACATCAACAGGTGTAAAGGCAAACCACTCCACTGCATACCTCTAAAATTCAGCAGTGGATATCCAATCTGGTTTGGGGAAAACATCAGTCTTCAGTAATAGTAAGGCATGTGTAAGCCTAAATACCCTAAGGCACTAGATTGTGTCTGATCTTGGAAGCTAAGCAAGGTCAGCTCTGGTTAGTACTTGTATGGTAGACTGCCAGTGAACACCAGGTGTTGTAGGCTAGATTTCAGAAGAAGGAACTGGCAAAACCACCTCTGAGTATTCTTTGCCTAAGAAAACCTATTAAATTCATGGGGTTGATACGTCTCTCATACACGCATGGAATATGAAGGTTGCAGTTCTTTTTTGAAGCATGGTTCGTAGATGCTTCCAGAACCATGATTATCCCTGTTTTCAACAAGCAAAAACACTTCTCTGCCAAAAAATATTCCAATATTTTAGTATAATTTTTTAAAATTAAACATACAATTAAAATGTCTGCTCAAGTTGCACATTTCTTTTTGGTGATTAGGACCAAAATTCAGCCCACAGCTATCCACTAGACTTGGTGCTCTATATATTCTGAATTTTCAAAGCAAAGCAAAGCAGCTTCATTTATATACCACTTCATACTGCGCTATGGGGTGTCTAAGTGGTTTACAACTGTAAGCTCATTGCCCCCCAACAGCTGGGTACTCATTTTAGCGACCTCGGAAGGATGTAGGCCTGAGTCAAGCCTGAGCCCTGGCTAGTATTGAACTCGCAACCTTGTCGTCTATGAGTGAGTGGCTGCAGTACAGGCATGTAACCACTGCGCCACCAGAGCTCCTACAAGACAAGCATATGAAAACATATAAATACTTTGGAATGTGGATCTGAACATAACTTGGTAATCTGAAACCAGTGAAAACATCTCAAACAGTAGGATCTTTAGAAACACACTGATTAGTTCTTTGTCATGCTGCATGGGTAGAGAAGTAGAATGAATTATGCAAAATTAGGCTAGATGGATATTTGACTTTAAAAAACATATTTTTATCCAGTGTTTTTGCTAGTTGAAAACAAGGATAAAAAACAGCATTTTTATTAACTTGGCTTATGGGTTTCATTTCTCTTAGTAGAGAAAATATAGAATAAAATAACATCATTCTATTGGGCATACACTTCTCTTTCCCCTATCCTTCCATATGCAGTGTCGGGTATTGTGGGGAAGTTAATACAGTAACTCCAGTGCTTGTGTGGATCAACTGTATTGAATCAGTTTGAAAGAAAACATTTTTAGCAGACATGCTCCATAACCCATATACTTTCTTTTGAACTCGGTACTGCAAAACACAAACAAAACAAGTAACACAAAATAGAATGATGAGGACAGAAAGGATCATACACATAAATTTCCTTATCTTTGCTCCCTCCAAACCCCTGCTGAAGTGCTCTGTAGAGTGAAAAGGAGAGGGACAGGTTAAACCCCAAAACACCACAATAGCAGGAGTCTTATTGCAGATCAATGTATGTTTGGCGTAGGCTTTTGCTGGGGTCTATTTCTAGACACAAAGAACAAAAAGTCTCTGGCAAGAGCTGACACTGAGGACTTGTTAAAATGGCAGTCCTTTGTCAGGGCTTTTCTGCATAGAGGTGGCTTTCTTTCTTTTACCAGCTGCTGATTCTTTGGCACTGAACTGGTAGGAGATGCATCAGATGTTTCCTTGGAGAGTCTCTCTGCCTTCCTCTTCTCTTTTTTGCTCTCCCCAGTCCCCATGCTTACCCTGCGCTCTTCTGGCTCCCCACTCCCCAAATTGAACATGTACAGATTTTACGGTTCACTGGAGAATAAGTGGCTGTCATTTCACAGACGGGCCAGGATGTAATTAGCCACAATGCATTGAAGTAATGGAACAGATGTCCCTTTGTAAACTGAGTTTGCTGTTGCACACTCTGTGTGTAGGACCTGCCGATTGCTCAGAGCTATTCCTCCCATCTCCCCCCACCTCTTTCCTTTTCTGTTTCTCAGCCAAGGTCTTAACTTGCACATGAAGTGATGGCTATTCTGTTTTCCTCTCTTCTCTCTGTCTCCTCTCCTGCTCAAGCTTCCAGAAGATATAAGAGCACTAGCCAACCGAAGCTGCATTTATAGATGGAGTAATTCAATGCATGAAAAGACGACACCTACCCTTTATAAGATAATTTGCAGTTTCATGTAGCACTTGCTGCTTCCTAATATGAGAGTAAAATAACAAATTATTGTTGTGATATCTGGACTAATATTTTGAAGCTGGAAATAAAATAGCTGTATTCCTGTTCAGCTATCAAATTAGCACTTATGGTTTAAGTTGTGAATTGGGATGAGGGTTGATTGGAAATCAGTGACACACAAACAAATAGGTATAGACAGAGAGAATCATTTTCCTGGGATGATTCACCCACGTGGTTTAGGATCCTAGTGCTTTTGAGAGCATTGGTGTTGGAACATAATAGGGCAGAAAAACAAGTGGGAATGTCACAAACCCAGAGACTGATCTGCTTGAGTTAACAAGCTTCTCACACTGAAACGGAGTCATGGGTTTCCTTTGAAAACACCATATCGCCATAGGTATGGTCTGATCAGGTTTCTCACTGGCACCATATTCACATTAGTACATATTCATATCCAAGTTTAGGATGTGTGAAGAGTTTGCTTTGTCATTTAAAAAAAAACTGAGCCAGTTTACAGCTTTACTATACACAGAAATTGGCACAGCTTGTGGTCAGATATCTATACATTTCCAGGGTTGTGGTTTGTGGTTGTTGCTTTTTTAATGTTTATATTCTACCCTCTATCACAAGATCTCAGGAAAGACTGAAGTTTGTGGGCCAAGAGTCCACATCATACAGATGGATCCAAGGATAATTGGAGTCTACAGACCTGTTACTTCAGTGGACATGCAGACCGCTAGGTTGCTTATTCAGTACCCAGGTTTCTTACCAAATTCACATGATGCATACTACAAAAGGAAGAATAGTTGTTCTTCCACCTGCTTATATTTGATAAATACACAATAAAGACATGAAGCACACACAATTTAGTCAGTGGAGATGTGCATCTGTTAATTGTCCATTTGAAAATTGAACACAAATATATGTGTGGTGGGTTTTTTTCTTTAAAAATTTGCACAATACAGGTATAGGATGGAGTTTGAGCTGGGAAAAGGAGGAAGTCCTTGAATACATACTTGGTATATTTGCACATCCTTTGGCCTTCTAAATGAAGATATTGGTTCATATGGACAGAAGCAAGATGAGGTGGAGTCTTTGCAATTATATCTTATATAAAATATACAATATCACAAGCCATCCTCCTATTGAACATTATCCTAGTAGTATAGAACCATTTGGGTTGAAGCATAGATGGAATTAGGCTAAAGCTTCCTAATCCTGAAGGCAAAACTTGTAAAGCAATATCCTCAACAAGAACAAAGATTGTTTAGGGGGGGAAAATATGTCTAAGCAGAGAAGATAAGTTATAAATAGGAGTATATGGATCAATTAAAGAACATGGATCAATTAAAGAGTGAAGAAAGTATAGCATGCATACTCATTAATTCACTGCCATATGCAGAAGTTAAAAACAACAACAACACAGCAAGTATCATGTATCTAAATCCTGAACAATGTATGCTTGAAAGTCAATTGTTCATCTGGAGCTAACTTTCAGATAAGACTATTTGTAGCCTTAGAGTTATAAGAAGTGTTTCAAAAGGTACAACTTGTATTGGCAAGCAGACCTTGTTGGCAGAGAACAAGAGCAAGTCTCTCTTACAACAACATCTAGCAAGTGAGATTTAGGCAGGTGCCTTCTTCATTAATGCTATTGAAAAATCATACCTTCCTTTATAGCATAAAAGCTTCAAGTTGCAGGTTATGTTAGACACCTATGAACACCTATTTTAAACCTATCCAAAATCATTATGATTACATTTCAAACTGAGCAATGTTTTAGTTTGTCTCTATTGTCCTGCTTTGTGAAAAAAATTATTTTAACCACTTGCTTGAATTCCCTGGTTGCTGTTAACAACCTTTGCTAGAGACAAAGGTCCAGTTCAGACATCATGCTGAACCATGATTTAAACTAATGATAGTTTAGAACCCAGCCTATGATTTAAGTTTCCAGACATGCAGTGGACAAGCTACACCTGAGAGCTGCTTGTCTGCTTTCCTTTTTTTTTTTTTTTTGGTCTTCTCACAGTATCACTTCCATGTCTACAGTGTTGTAGTCTTTATGCACAGAGCAATGACCATAACTGTTTGTCAGTTCAGGCATCAAGCCATAGCATTGTTAGTAGCACAAGTTATGTTTTGCAAACCCACTTCAAAATTTGGTTTATCACTTCAGGCATCATGCTAAACTAGATCAACTTACTCCCTTAACCAAGGATTGATATTATCCTAGATATCATATTTTAAGTGTATTGTTTCTGGACCAACACTATAGTGTGCTATATTCTTGTCAGGAATGCGAGACATGACCTTTAACTGTTTTACCATTGCAGGTCAGTACTTTCAATAGTGGTACCAAAAAGGAGGAAATAAAGTATTGGTTCATTAGTAGCCACTGGTTTATTGTTGTTGTGTGCCTTCAAGTCATTTCTGGCTTATGTCCACCCAAAGGTGAGCATAGCACAATGTTTTATTTTGTTTTTAGCAGAATTTGTTCAGAGGGAGTTTGCCTTTGGCTTCCTCTGAGACTGAGAGTGTCTGACTTGCCCAAGGTCACCCAGTGAGTTTCCATAGCCGAGTGTAAATTCGAACTCCGGTCTTCTCCCAGTGTCTTAGTCCAACACTCAAACCACTACACCATGCTGCTACCCACATAGAATATTTAAAAACAAACAAGATTAGGGGCAAGAAGAAAAAAAGTATGATATTCCTTAACTGTGAAGAGTTTGTAACACAGGATGTCTTGGAACAATTAGCACCTTTCAAGTATGTAAACAAAAAACACTTGTTTCTTTGTAGTGCAAGGGTAGGCAACCTTTCCCCTTTAAGGGCCGAAGGACTTCAGCTCCCAGAATCCCAGGAGCTATTGGCCAACATGGGACTATTGGCTGAGGCTTCTGGGAGCTGAAATCCCTCGGCCCTTAAAGGGGAAAGGTTGCCTACCCCTGTTGTAGTGCTTTCACATATATGGTGGAATTGCGGTGACAAGAGTGATGTCTCCTTGCAAGTTTCAGTTCTTTCTTCATCCCATCTCACAGATGTCATTATGTATGAAAACCTATGTTTGCATCCAACCATTTTTAACAAAGTACTCAATTTCTGCAATCGAGTTCTTAGTGTCACTGAACAATGCAGAAAGCAAATTGTGACAGCTCTGAAGAGTTTCAAGGGGAAAATTTCTTGTATAAATACTGAACAGGCTTGTAGCTGAGGGCCCAGCTCTCTCCAGAGGCTAGAGCATGAAGATTGCTTTGTTATCAAAACTCAAAGGCCACCTGTTGTACCAATATATCCTAAGGGTTTTCTGTGGAAATAAATTAACATGGTAAATTTCAGTTGAGGATAGCAGCATCGCTTAATCATTCTGAAATTAAAAGAGGCATATTACAAGAGGAACAATTTTGTTACCAGGATCCTATAGCATGTAACTCTTCATGGATGGCCGTGCTTGTTATACCCCTGTTCCTATACCAGGAATCAGTGGCTAAGGCCCCAGGTCATACTGTCCATGTTAGATGTGCCATTTGATCTTTTTCTGCAATAATCTATGTGTTAGTGAAAATTTCATATGCATTCAGAATTAAATGCAGATTTTTGTATACTTTCACAAGAGGTGGTAGGGATGCCTTTGAAGGTCAACATAGAGATGATGAAGAACACATGTGTTTCCTTCCACGTATTTACTATACAGTATAAAGCATTGGTGGATTTAATTGTAAAAGAAGCACACAGGAGAAGCCAGTGAATCTTCCCTCCCGCAAACCTGCCATCCTCTTGATCCCTTCACTCCAAGTACTCTTCTCAGCACCTGACTCACTTGAACTGGCATTGCACCCAGGAGGAGAACTCAGCCCCATTTTATATGTATATTGGACAGATGAAAGAATTATGAGCCTCTTGTATTTAGTTCATATTGACTATCACTCTGTTCTGCTTTCAACATTTCTACAGTTTGTACTGGCTTTATTTACTACTTTGGAGTAAAATCATGCTGGATAGCTACAACAATCTGATATCACTTTAAGTATCATGGCTTAATCCTGTGGAATCCTAGGATTTGTAGTTTGAGAAGGTACTTGAAATACTGTGCTACTCCACTACTCTCTAGAAGAGCATTCTAAATCTCTCCCCAGACAACACATCTATATAATTTGGATGAGCCCTTAGTTTTGAACTCAACATTTAAATCCATATATGACTTAGCAGCAGTCAAAGGTCTTCTCCCTCTCCCCTTCAAATGAATCTGACCCAATCCTGACATCATCTTCAGTTCTCCACATGTGAGCTAAATGAGACAAGGTTTTTTGGGGTGCTGACACTGTGCACTGGGAAAAACTTCAGTTTTTTTAAAAATGTACTAAGTGGGTTTTTATATATATATATATATATATATTTATGTGTGTATGTTCAGACCTTTAGGCATTCTGGTAATATATGTTATTCTAGTTACAAGGGCTTTAGATGGCTCTAATACCTGCTACTACCACTAATATTCTGCTGTTCTAATACAGTTGGGCCTCCTTATCCATGGATTTTTTAATCCATGGATTCAAGCATCCACAGCTTTTTTTAAAAAAAAAAATATATAAATTATAAATTCCAAATAGCAAAGTTTGATTTTCCATTTCATATAAGGGACACCATTTTACTGTGCCATTGTATTTAATGCGACTTGAGCAGCCACGGATTTTATTATCCGGTCCTGAAACCAAACCTCAGCGGATAACAAGAACTCTCCGTATTTTAAAATGCCGTTTAGTTGTTTTAAACTTAAGTGTTTTAAATTTTAGCAATACTGGAAATTTTCATGGCATTATAGAAGGAATTAAATTAGATGGAAATAAAAATTATTGAGATGAACAGAAAATGAGAAGGGAACAAAACAGGCAGAAAAGGATTAAAACAATCTGGCATACCCATGATTGCATGTAAATCCATGTAAAGGACAAAAGATATTGTTACAAAAACAGATGATTACTAGATTGGTTTGTGAGTACCAGCATGTGGGGGGGGGGGCACTGTACTGCTCTTTTTTAAATGAATTTTTTGCAATGCAATGAAAGTGCTACAAATTATGGAGCATGGTTTTCACAGGTGCATTGGGAGGTTGAGCCCTACCTGCTTTTAATGTAGTGTGCTTCCCCAACACTTTGATCCATCTACAAAACTCAAATAATGATTTTAAGAATCACTTTGAGAGGGTCTTACATGAGAACCTCATCATCTTTGCATTGTTTTCCCTTGGGACACAGTTTGAGCATAAGCTTCTAGAGGCTTGCACATTTTGTGGTGTTCAGCATCTCTCACATTCCTACACAGCATTGTTTTTGTCTGCTCCCTGTTACTTTGGGTTACAGTTTATTTCTCCTTAAAGAAAGACATAAACTACCAAAAAAGAGAAATGCAAAGAAGCAAAGCAAAATAAAGACATGGAATATGACTTGTCTGTCCATTGTTACATACTTTTTTACATTTGCTATCAGTTTGATTTGCTAGAAAGCTCTACTATTTGCTGACTGTTGCTGAACAACAAAAACAACTTCTTCTCTTTCTCCTTCTCCTTCTTCTTCTTTCTTACCGACTATTCCCCATGGATCAAGGCAGGTTATGACAACGAATTAACATGCATCATACAAGACATCACATTCGTTTAAAAAACACATCTATTAAAAGCACATACCAATTTAAAATAATAAAACCAGTACACATTATTAAAACAATCAACCCATAGTTTAAAATTCACAATTTAAACATCATCTGGATAGGCCTGTTGGAAGAGCTAGGTCTTCAATGCTTTTAAAAATTTGGAATGCATATTCAGCTAATGCAGTCTATAGGCAGTATTCTGTCAGTGGAAGCCTGGCTTGGTTCATTTTGTGATGTGTCGAGAGTAATAATTTACTTGTGAAGCCTCATCCTCTGGATTCTTTTCCCCTCTCTTTGGGCCTTTGCAGACTGCAAGAAATAGTGCAAATTGAGTCCACTTTAAGGGTTAGGGTTAGTGCTAGGGAATCATGGGAACTGTATTTTTTTCTGAGACATTGAGCCTTCTCTGTCAGAGAGCTCTAGTTCCACAATAAAATACAGTTCCCATGATTCCCTAACCCTAACCATAACCCTTAAAGTGGACTCAATTTGCACTATTTCTGGCAGTCTGCAAAGTTATTTCCAGGGTGGGTTGGAAGCACTTGCTCTATTGACAAAGTGGGATGTCTGTAGACACCTCATGAACCTAAATGGAAACCAACTAGCTGAGAGTTTACAACTGCATGCTTTTCTGCGTTTCTATCTCTCCCTGGTACCACAAGGGAAACACATGTGCAGAGCCCTTACCTAGATTGCTGTGGAGGAGATGATTGACCTTGGATGATGCAGTTTTCTCTCTTCACCCATTACTTTTTCATGGAGCTCTGCTTGTCCGTCTCTGTTTGTGTTCTGGTTCAATAAGTCTCATAGCTGATGTGTTCTGGTTCAGTAATTCTCAAGACCCATTTGGGTTATGAAAGGCACAGTTCATAACAGTACATTGTTGCTGTGGAAATCCATTTACAGCTGCTGTGGAGATTGCAGCTAAACTCAGAGGGAACAAGGAAGTTCAAGGTGGGTGACAGATGATGTCGTTGTTCCTGCTTATCAAAAATCCTGGAGCTTCAACTCTGAGAGCTGAGCCCTGGCTCAGCTACACCTGCTGCCTAGAAACAAGGGAAGAGCCCCTTTGGTTCCATTGGGCCACTTTCAGGTTAACATGGAACTGAAATGTGAAGTAATGAATTTGTTGATTTCAGTTAATAATAATAATAAATTTTATTGAATATCCCGCCCCTCTGAAACCAATCGAGGCAGCTTACAGTTGGCTCATTAAAACAATACATTTTCCATCCCTATTTGTTTTGGTACCTGCGCTTCACTTTCTATTATGCACAGATGATATGTCTTTTAGTTTTGAAGGGCCAATCCTACTTGGTGGGGTTAGGATTGGTAAATTGTACTTTGGTACAAGTTGCCTTCCTTTTGTCAGAGCAACCAAGAAGAAAGGTTGTTTTAAAAAGTCGGATTAGTTCCTATGTTAGGAAACACGGGGGAATTTGTATTTTAGTAAGCGTTCTCTGGCACATTAATTCAGAAGTGGTTTGTTTTCCCTTAACAGCAGGCAATTACATGGCGTTCTGGAAGAGACAGTGCAACTGACAGTTTTTATGATGTACCCAGTGTATCTCGACAACTTCTTTTAAGAAAATTTCATCTACTGTGTGCTGGAAATACTGTAGGCAGCATGCACCACTTCCTATGTTACAGCACATTGTTTTTACGGCTGGCCCTACCATTAAGGAGAGCGAGGCAGATTCTTCAGGCAGTAGATGCTGGGGGCAGTGAGGGCACAATGTTTGGCAACCAAGTTGCAAGTGTAGCATATGAATTACCCTGGCATAAACATGGTGTCCTCAAGTGTGGTGGAAGACTGGGCTGGTCACTTATGTATCACCAAGAGAAACTGTCAAGAGAGAAATTGCATATACCATATTTTCCGGCATATAAGACGACTGGGCGTATAAGACAACCC
>CM034708.1:46375141-46398710 GCA_020142125.1 Phrynosoma platyrhinos | reverse complement strand
TTCCAGGGCTAAAAAGTAGTCTTATACGCCAGAAAATAAGGTATTTGTTTTCCTGGTGATTTGGTTGGTCGAGTCTTGCTTGAGGTTTTTTTGTATATTGCAGATCCAAGAGTTCCTTGATTTTCTGTTTGTATAGTTCTATTTCCTTGATTACCATGGCATTGCCTTTGTCTGCTGGGAGAATGATGATTTCTGGGTTCACATTGAGATCCTTGATGGCTTTTCTTTCTTTTTTGGTTATGTTGTTGGGTGATGGTTTTTATGCAAAATCCTTGCTGTTTTCCCTCTTATCTCTTCTGCTTCCTCTTCCAGGAAATGGTGGAGGGTGGATTCAACATGGACAATGATGACTTCAACAGGGATTCTGGTGGTGGTAACTGCAAAATTACCTTCTTTGGACAGGATGGATACATGTTAATTCGCAGCAGACAATGGACCAGGGGTAGGCAACCTTTCCCCTTTAAGGGCCGTGGGACTTCAGCTCCCAAAATCCCAGGAGCTATTGGCCAACATGGGACTATTGGCCAACATGGCTGAGGCTTCTGGGAGCTGAAGTCCCTCAGCCCTTAAAGGGGAAAGGTTGCCTACCCCTGCAATGGACCATTAATTAAATGGACACTAATCCTCCTCTCATATCCTCCCACCCTGAAGCCTTACTTAAACAGTACAATACACAGATTTACATGCTAATCCTCTGAACCAAGGGTCACACAGTATATATACCCCACAAACCTCCATGCCACCTTTCTCTGAAGATGCCAGCCACAGATGCAGGTTTAACATCAGGAATACATTCTTTTAGAACATGGCCTCACAGCCCAAAAAAACCACAAAAACTTCTTCCTTAGAGCTTGTTAAGATGTTATGTTCCTGGTGCTTTTATCTTTCAAGGCCAGAGAGGGCTTATCTTCCCCCCCCCTCATCAGTGGTGTAATATGGAAGGAGTATGTGAACCAGAGTGCCCTCCCAGTCTCTTCTTGGATAGAGTCCTGAATATCAGGTGGAAATAACACTGAAAGGGGAATTAAGAGAGAATATCTTAGTGCAGTGAAGGAGGGCAGCAACAGTTGATAATAACACAATAATGAGTTCTGACTAGCAGAGGATGCAGTAGTTCCCAATATCTTAATTATCTGTTGTGACAAGAAAATTTATGCAATTGCAACTTTTTACATTCTTGCTTCATTATGACAAGCCTTGCGACTGCTGCCCAAAAGTCTCTTTCTGGCCATCTAATAGGAGAGGCAAAGCAGCTGTTCACATGTTGGACTTGGATGCAAGGAACCCCAGTTTAGATCTCTGCTCAGTTATAGTAGCCTTGCACAGATTATTCTCCCAACCTGCTGTACTTCACAGGGGCTACAGAAAGCTTATAAGGCCACTGAGATATTGGGGGTCAAAGCCCAGCTCGGCTATGGAAACCCACTGGATGACTTTGGCAAGTCACATACTCTCAGCCTTAGGGAAGGAAAATAGCAAGCCTCCTCTGAATAAATCTGGCCAAGAAAACCCTAGCATACAGTTGTTATAAACTGAAGTCGACTTGAAGGCACAAGACAGCAGCAGCAACAACACTGCATAGTACTCATACCTGTTGTTCCACTCTGCCAATTTCTGGATTGAAATTTGCATCCATTTAACTATGCAGCTCCTAATAGTCTCAAAAGAGACATATCAGTACTCTCTAAAATCTTGATGCAGATTAAAGGAGATTAAGCTTGCAGTCCTAAAGAAACTGTGGTATAGATACGTACTTAACCTGTGCATAAATCCAACTGAATGCTTTGGGGCTTAACTCTGAGCAGATAATACTTAGGCTTGTGTTGTGGATGTTAAAGTGATCTCTATATTAATTATTTCATCAAACACACATAACAGTAAAGTCTGAGAGCAGAAAAACACACATATTTTATCCATGGAATCTGTGAATATCAAGACTTGAAAGAACATATGAACACACGGGTTCTTTCTTCAAGGTTACTGAGACTTCAGATTATAGAATTATTGATTCTAAAATGATAGTGGCAGGTATAAATTAAGGGTCGACTTTATTAGATTGAAGCAGGTATAAATTAAGGGTCGACTTTATCAGATTAAAGATTCCTATTTCACATAGAGAAGGAGCTCCTTGTACAAATGTGTGTGAGTGTGTATGAGAGTAATGGTCCATGAGAACAATCATTCTAGAACATCAATTTCTCTTTCTCCATTCACATGACTGGTTATCTATTGCTTCTTTTTGCACAGTCTGCTTCAGCAGCTCCATGGCATTTGGAAACAGAGGAGTCTGACTTTTCTCCCAATCTCTCCTTGGCTTGAAGTAATTGTCTATATTTAGGTCAGTGATATGATGAGAGATGTTTATGTGTTTCTGCTGAAAAGTGGAAATTGCCTCTCCAAATAGCAGTGAATGGAAAATCCCTAATGGAGCTTCATTGTCCTTCCTATGCTTTGTCAATGCAGGTCTCTATGAAAAGCACCCGTCCCTTTCAGCACAGATTGCTATACACATAGACACATATAACACACAAAAGACCTTTGATCATCTCTCCACATGGTGGCTGTTGTTGTATTTGCAAGCATGTTCCATTGACCTGAAAGGAATGTTGAAGGTGGAAGGTTGTGAAGCTACCTGAAGATGATATTCTGAGCCCAGTAGACAATGTAGCATTGGCAAAATCCTTGCTCTCACAAAGGCATTTTTACCATACAGATGCTCAGCCAGAGAAAGTAAACAGATCTCTCCTTCTGCAGGGAACTGCTAGGCTTTCTATTCTTGCCCTTCCCCCTGGAGGTTGTGCTTTCTTTATATTACAACAAAGAGGTGGGGGAGTTGTGTCCAATCACTGTTAAGCTGCTCTCTTCTACTCCTAGACCTTTCACTCTAGATCTGCTTCATTAATTTGATGAGCAGACACATAAAGGGGAGGGCTGAGATGTTTTGCATGAGGGGATAAGCCTAGGGGCCCGCCTGAAGGTTTAAGAAAGTGAACTGCTAATGATCTTGAAGAATTACCTGTTGGGGATATAAGAAGGGGTATCGTAAAGTAATAATTATCACCTGGAAGTTATTATGGTATATTGATGACATTTTTTCAGCACAAGCCTAAGTATTATCATTGGTCCCTAAGTTCTTGATGTTGAGAAAATCAGCTCTTTGTGTCCTTTATTTTTGTTACTGGTTGTGCCAGAAGTGACTAAATAAAGTGTAAGATGGAGATGATTGAGGCTCACAGTGTGATAAAGTTCCTGTGTTTGAATAATAATAGTGCCCAGCAAATTCATGATGAGATGATGGTTGTTTATGGAAATGATTGCCCATCTTACGACACTATTGTGAGGAGGAAAAAGAATTTCCAAATGGTCACATGTCCCTAACAGACGAGTCAAGACCTAGAAGACTATCATTGACAGATGATGCAGCCACAGTGAAGAAAGTGGAGTGTTTAATCCTGGAAGACAGATGAGCAACCATCCAAATAATCATGAATGAAACTGGTCTCAGTTATGATACTGTGGGGAAAAATATTCATGATGAACTGCACATGTCTACAGTGTCTGCACACTGGGTTCCACGTTTTCTAACCCCTTTCCAGAAACAAACATGGTGTGACCTTTCAAGACAGATGTTGATGCTGTTGGAACAGGATGAAGAGGATTTTTTTTGGTCATCTGGTAACTATGGATGAATCTTGGATCTATCTGTATGATCCAGAAACCAAAACCATGAACATGGAGTGGAAGCATGCTGATTCCCCTCCCCCCACAAAGGCAGAGGTGCAAAAATCAGCAGGGAAGGTCATGTTCTCAGTTTTTTGGGATTATTGTGGAATCATTCTTACAGATTACCTTGCAAAGGGACAGACCATCACTGGCACATACTATAGCAATCTTCTGGACAAGTTGTGAGATGCTCTGAAAAAGAAACACCCTGGTATGCTCTCCAGAGGCATTCATCTCCTAGCTGACAATGCACTCGCTCACTGATCTCAAGTTGCAGTTAACAATGCAAGGGCATGTGGCTTTGAGATCTTGCAGCATCCACCTCATATTCTGACCTTGCAGCAAGTGACGTTTTCTTCTTCCTAGAAATAAAAAATCCATTTTGGGTTCACCGATTTGACAACACAAATGGTGTCATTCATGTGATGGAAGAGTGGTTTAAGGCACAGACTTGTACAATAAGAATATTCGGAGGCTCAAGAAACACTGGGGGAAATGTGTAAATCTGGATGGTGACTACATAGAGAAAGGTTAACAACTATAAATCAAAACAAACTGTCAAATTTTTAAAAGATGATAATTAAAACTTTACGATTCCCCCTTGTAGCTTTCTTTTGGAAGCCTTATTGGCTTATTTGCACAAATGGAAGCATTCTTGATTAAAGGAACAAACCAGACTGATTGAGGAGAGAAATAAGCCTGGTTTGCTCCTCCAACACATGAGAGTCACAACCAGGTGTGAGGATTTGTGGGCCAAAAACACTTTGCTTGATCTAGGAGTGTGATTTAGTTACTGAGACCACATTTGCAGTTCAGTGTTCTGGTTTGACGTTTAGCCACTATTGTTCTCATCCCTGTCAAAACCTGCTCAGCCAGAGCAGATCATAACAAAGATACTTAATTCAGTGGTTCTCTCTTTAATGGCTGAACTAAGTTATCACCATACCACTCGAGGAAAGAGATGTGCAAAGCAACAGTACTTAAAGCTAACACTCCTTCAAATGTTTTGTGGCCAATAATCATAGTATATATTCAGGAAGAACTTAGGTTTAAACAGACTCACTGAGCCATGTTGTGGCAGGTACCAAAGGGTATGAATGCTTTCCCAAAAGGTCTTGACACAGCATCTTCCACCCCACTTCACTCCAATTTCAACTGTACTGTGGATATTATCTTCATAAATAACAGGAGATGGCATTAAAAGGGGAAGAAAAGCCATTTGGTTGCTTATTTATTTGAAAAGCCCAGACTAATACTTACAAACTAAACATAGATTTAATGAATGCTATCCCAACTGGCGAGGTAAATGTTTTGATGAACAGCTACCAGAAAGACTGTGAACCTTGGATAGAGACACATGTATGTGCAAACACTGAATCTGAGGACTTTCAAAGTTCATTTGCTCTAATCTTTTGCCAAGTCTTTTCCTTCCCTAACAACTTCAAGTCTCAAGTGATGACTACTGTTTCCCAGGGATTGGGCAGTTTTTTTCACCAACTAAAGGAATGCTTTCTTGGTTTGTCTGCACTATGCTACTAGTTAAAAAATAACAACATTTAAACAGCAATGTATGCAGTTTGCAATTCCCAGCTACTGTCCTGAAAAATCCTCTCAGGTTGTTTGCAATTCAAAAATCTTGTAATCAGACAAGGAGCACAAAATCAAATGTAATCCTTCTTATTCTTATTTGCCCCATGTAATCCTTGGGCAGGGTTAGTGCAGTGGCAGTTGGTGCTCCCATTATGGTGGTATGACTGCACTCTGGATTTCAGTCTAAACTTTCAAGGAGGTATCCAAAGTGTGGAATCTATTTTGAAGATAGAACTTGACACCCTGACTAAGCCTGGAGTGAATTCACTTCCATGGAAGCCATCAGTTGTCACTAAGCTAAGGTCTGCAATGGTGAGCCCTTGCCAAGGCTCATGCCCCAGTGATGGGGAGCTGCTACTAATCTCTGAAGCCCTGGAGCCATAGTGCTACTGTTAGTAGTAGTGATGCTCAACTTTCTTTAAATTGCTTAGTTTCTCCCTCCAGGCAGGCAAGCAGTGCCTGAAGCCAGGATATGAAAGAATGACCTTGTTATACTTCCTCTTTTGGATTGGCCTCTCATTGGAAAATAAACAAACACACATAAACTAAATCCTGATGAGTTTTAACATCATTGAAAAATTGCTCTGTAATAAGGGAGGAGCTGGGTTTTTTGGTAATTTACCAGGACGCAGCCAATAGCAGCTCAATTCTCCTGCAAGCAGGCACAACTATTCTCCTCAGTCTTGGAGAAAGGATCTTTACATTTGAACAAAATGTGGTCATTTTGTAGCAGTGTGCCCTCACTACTCAAACCAAGTATGTTGGTACACACCTGCAAACAAATCCTCACTCTGTAAGAAATTATATCAATTCACCATATCGGTCAAATTTACACAGTACAGGTTGACCACAGTTTTCCAAGATAGAGACTGGCATCATTTTTCCCAAGGTGAAAAGTGGTGTCATGTTCCATGTGGACTTCTCCCATGATCCATTTTCAGATAGAAATACTGGAATCAAAACTGATATATACTGTATTCTTAGACGCAAAGGATGTAATCTCCCACTGAGCTACAGCCCGGCCCCCATACCAAGGAAGGGAATCATGTAACATCATGCAGATGTTGGTGGACTGCAGCTCCCAGTCCTCCTTATTATTGCCTTCTTTCTAGGGCTGCTGGAAGTTGTAGTCCATCTGTACTAGCAGGGCCATATCATTCCCATCCTAACCAATATAATGTGTCTAATTGTCCCTAGGAAATTTTTTAAAGTCCCAGTCATACCTGCTTAGAAATTACTTCTGCAAACTAGTATGTTAAAGATATGCCTCTGTAAGCTAAGATGTCATTATGTTGTTAATATGTCTATAGAGAATTGGGAACATACATTCTCCCAGTCAGGCTAGCTCACATTTTACAAAGGAAAAATATTTACACTGAGTAAACTGGCCCTATCATCAGCTTGTAAAATGATTTTCTCCAGATTTCTTTGCTGGTTGAGTTCGTTGTTGTTTGTGAGTCACTGTGTCCAATCACTTAGATTATTGACTTTTCTCCAGATCTAAAACCTGAAGCATCCTTTAGTTTCTGTTGTTTGTTTTGAAGGCTGCTGGAGGGCTGTGAGGCTCCAAAGGTGGTGCTGTTTAAAATGTATGTTAAATCATATTACAAAGCTGCTACCATTTATCAAGAAAACCAATCTTGGGAGTTGCAGTGTAGTTATTGTGGTTGTAGATTGTGCTGCCTTCATCAAAATCTGTGTTACTCCTGACAAGTGAATTGTGCTGTTCTTAAAACATACCTGGCCTGCTTTGCTGGTACTCTGTAGTTTCTGTAGTTGCAAAGTGTACGCTTGAAAATATTTGCCTGGATAATTAAACTGTTCTTCCTTGTTTCCTACTTTGCTTGCTTTAAAAAAAAAACACATAAAAACCCAGGGGCCTGTGGAGAATATATAACAAAAATGCTATTTATGGGTTTGTACTTCAAACCCCTCCAGCTCTCAAACTAGAGACATTTCTTGAAGATTTCCTTTTTCTTTAGCGATCATTGTGGAGGATCATAGAGGTATTTTATGTCAAGGCCAAATGGTACCTGTGCTCATACTGTTCTCCACTGACTTAAATAATTACCCTTTTCACCTTTTCCCCCAGTTATGATGATAGTTCTTTGAAATCAGGTTAGTATGTTAAGCATTATTGTAGCTATGGTGCTTTATCGTTGTTTTTCAAGATGTTTGTTACTTCAGAAGGGCCTTAAGATCTTTCAGTGCATTCTTCATTCATATAATGTTTGTCTTTCCTTGCGTTCTGTCAATACCTGGAAAAGTTACAATTTTTGGACTACAAGAATCCCCCAGAGAACATGGCCACTGATAGTGATGTTTGGGGGGGTTCTTTTTCAAGGTCTGTCTGATTCTGCCTTTGTTTTCAAACTTGCACTACAGGATCACATCAAAAGCCTTTATTCTTTCTTCTTGGATTGGGAAAGCTGCTGACCTGGATGTTTACCATTGGTTTCCCTTTTTGCTCCAGGCTTTATAGGGTTTTGGTAACTGGTTATGTTTCAGTCTCTTGTTTTCAGTGCCCTCTTGTCTTTGCTGTTGACTCACCCAGCTGGTGCATCTGAGTTTAATTGAAGCAGTAACAATGCAATCAACATACCTTTCTATTTTTATCTAGATCACCTCCTTCCCCAACTGATTTTCCTGTTGTATGACTCACTCTTTCTAGGTGTTACATCTTGGCTCCTTTTAAAGGATTAGAAAACAAGGAGAAAAGGAATCGCAAATGTAGCAAAGGCCCCTTCATTTGATGGAAGCTATTTTAAGCATTCAGTTAGGATACAGTCCTATGTCCACTTCTCTGGGAGTAACACCATTGAACTCAGTGATACTCACACCTCTGGTAATAACAACACATTTCTAAAATGATGTTTGCTATCTGTTTCTAAGTTAGGATTTCATTTTGTTTATTGAGCTTATATGCAGCAGTTACATAACCTCAGTTCATCATAGTTATCCCATAGCTATGCCCATTTCTTTATTATTTGGGGATAGGGTGGGTAATCATGACCTGTTCACAGCGCTTATTAAAATATATATATATTGGCTACTACAATTTATATTAAAATGTTATTGTTGTATGCCTTCAAGTCATTTCTGACTCAGGGGCAGTCTTCAGGCTCTCCTACGTCTTATCACAGGTTTTTCTTGGCTAGATTTGTTCAGATGACGTTTGCCTTTTCCTTCCTCTGAGGCTAAGAGAGTATGATTTGCTCTAGGTCATCCAGTGGGTTTCCATGGCTGAGCAGGGAATGAAACCCTGGTCTCCAAAGTCATAGTCAAACAATCAAACCACTACACCACACTGGCTCTGGTATTAAAATAACAAGTAGTTCTAAAATCTGAAGGGTAATTCAAATAACACAGTAATTAGGTAGCATTGTAAAGTGAGATACTACCTTTCCTATTGTCTTCATGGAACAAATTCTTCCCTGAACTTTTTTCCTGCTAGTCAGTGCTAAATATGTTTTCCTGTTGTACCTAAGCCCAAAATGTGGCTTAAGAAACCACAACCTACTTTATCCCCAGTTCTTTTGGAGGTATCTCAAGATACTAGCTTGTTGTGACTGTACTATTTCTTTCAGAAATAAATTTGTGTCCTAAGAAAGCCCACAAACCTGGGCGACATCTGCTGCAACATGTATTTGACTTTCAGAGAGCTTGATCTTACAGTCTGCTTCTCCATCTTTGGTAAACAGGCCATTCCAAATAAGGGATTTTATTCATGTGGGTCAGGATGTGAAGCAGCCATCACCTCCAGCATGCTAACTCCTCACTACACCATCTAACAGATGTGTGCACACAGAGGAGTTTGTCACACGGGGGGGGGGGGGGGGGGGGGGAATTGGAAGTATAAATAATGTTTAACCTGTGATTAACCTGCAATTGCACGAATGGTTTTCACACACAGTGCGCAAAGCATTATTATCCTGTGAATTATTCATGATTAACCCACACTTGAGTGCAATTGTATGGATGGTTTTCACATGATGTTGAGATGAAACATGATTAAAGTGCCATTCTCCCATGAAGAATCAGGCAAGAAACAACAGTAACTCATTCATAGAATTTTCCCGTGAATGACTTTTTGCTGTTTCTTGCCTGGTTATTCCCTGGTTCTTCATAGGATAATGGCACATGTGTTAATGTCATTTTAAACATGTTTTAATGTAAATTGCATGATTTTCATGGGTTAACCATTGTTTAAACTCCCAATTTCCTCCGCGTGTTAAACTCGAGAGAGAGATTAGTTAGACAGCTGTCCACTGGATAAAAAACTCTTCTTTCACCCTCAGCACTGTTGCCCCCTCAAAAAATTAACAGGGTTCTAAAGAAGAAGAAAAATTAACTGCTGAAAAGTTAGGAGTTTACATCATGGCTTATTTGGCCTCATAAACAGTGATCAAAGACTGCTGGTAGTAGGTGAATAGCACTCGCACTATACTTTTCTTCAGTTGTCATGCACGTGTATGCATGTGTATTCCATTAGTGTAAAATTAGGAGAATTGAACCCCCAAAGGGAAACAGGGTGGGCAAAAGTCAAGTGTGCAGGATTTATTTCATATTTTACCCAAAACATGAGGCCTGTCAACTGGAGCCATTTAGGCAGGCTAAGGCTTACGATGTTTATGTGCATGTGGTCAGCCCAGAAATTTGTGATCAGCACCAGATCCAAATGCACAAGTCATTTCACACCAAAATCTACTCTTGGTTTTCTTTAAACCGTTTTCTCCAACCCACAACCAAAGGAATAGCTTTTTAGTTGTTGAGATTGTTAAACTGTGGCTGCATCTACACTGCGGAATTAATGTAATCTTGACACCACTTTAACTCCCATGGCTCAGTGCTATGGAATTCCAGGATTTGTAGTTTTATGATATATTTAGCCTTCTCTGTCTCATTACTCTGGTGCCACAACAAACTGTAAATCCCAGAATTCCATGGGATTGAGCTGTGGCAGTTAAAGTGGTGTCAAACTGCATTAATTTCTCCAGTGTGGCAACGGCCTGTGAATATAAACCCATTGCTAGACTTTTACAATTATCCAGAGATCTATCAGTAGGTTTTGATCTAGCTTCTGCCTGCCTCTTGTGCAAACATTGCCTTCCTGAAAAAATGTGTATTAGAGGTGGTCTGACACCTATAAATATCTATGCTGCATATATGGGGCTTTAAATTCCTTTTTCTCTGTATATATGCAAGGAAGCTGGTAAGGTAAGGCTTACTTATGTGTATTTCTGAGAAGCATATTGCAGGTTAATGCAACAACCTAAATTTCTCTCTCACATTCCACCTAGTTCTTTGTGCTTTTTTAGGCAGGATTTTCAGTGGCTCAAAACAAGACAGTGTGTGTGTATTCAGCAGCCTAGCCTATCTGTCTCTCTGCATTTCTGCTCCTGTCTGTTTGTCTGTGTGGCCGAATCTGGCGGTGTCTCTCTCTGTGTATGGTGTTCTGGGGTTGCATTTTAAAACTGAATTCAAGGATTGTTCTCTTGCCCAGACAGAGAGGCTGCAGTCTAACAGATACTGTTGGTACCAGAGAGTAAAATCTGTTGTCTTGGTGGCTCCAGTGAAGTGAAAGGAAATGTTCTTCAGAGATGATGGGGATCCAAAATCATTCTCAGATGTCAGTTTCTTAAAACCAGTTTCTCTTAGAATATATATGGGGGGGGAAGGGGGAGGAAGCAAGCAAGAAGATACTTTTCTTTTTAGAAAAAGAGTGTGTTTTTCTTCTTTTAAGTTAACTCCTTCCTTTTCTCCCTGCCCTCCCCTACTTCAAACAGGCTGCAAAAGAGAAGGTCTTCCAAAGAACAAAACAAAAGGCAGCTGTCAATTTAATCTGAGCTCCCTGATAAAATTCCTGCAGAGTTCCTTTCTTTTCTTTTCTTTTTTGCCCATAGATGAAATAAGAACCCTGGCAGGCCCTCTTGACTGGTCACATAAATCATTTGTGGTAATTGCTCTGTGAGAGAAAACTGCTTCTTAGGCAGAGAAAAATAAAATAGCCCTTTCTGGCTGTGTACCACTTCAGGTAGCTCAGCTGGTGGAGGTCATTAGCCCCCTTCCCTTGTGAGGAAGGGAGGGGGGCACTGCACAGAGGTAGGGCTGTGACACATACAGAGAAAAACAATTGGTTTTTTAGATACCTTTGTTTTGCTCCTACCTTGGTTTTAGTCTTTCCGAAGCAGTTAGAAAGCAGAGAGGACTTTTCTGAAACGAGGCAAATATGGATTTGGGAGGAACCTGTGGTGAAAACCAGAGAAAGGCGATAGATGTAGGAAGATGGGATTGATTGAGAGTGATTGAAATGGCTCCCATTTGGTGCTCAGGTGGCACCATTTCAATTACCTAATATCTCTTTAGCTCATTGCATGACTCAACATGCTCCTTATCTCTCAGGTTAGATGTGGAATTGCTGTAAAAAGCCTAGCACTTAGGGATGGTGTTGGTTTGCTGGCTGCACGGGCACAGTAGGACAGCTGCTTATGAAAGCCGCAAAGCTGTGATCGCGCTTTCCCTGGGTAGTCATAAAGATGATGATAATAAAAATAACAGGCTTCCAACCAAAGCAGCCGTATACTGCCAGCTCCAAGGCAGTGGGAGAAAAAAAACCTCTCACTCTCCCTGGCAGCGGCCAATGAAGGATTATCTATAAAGTGTCATTCTCTCCAAATGTCTTCTTCCAGATTTTCAGGGAACATAGATGTTATGTTAGCACTTCTGAATACAGACCAAAGCAAGTACTCATAGCTGAAGATGATGATTTAATGTCTATACAGGACGGAATGTGTTCTTGCATAAAAAAAATGACTCAAATCCCAACTTGATTTCAGGGGATGAATGGCAATAGAGTTCATTTCAATAAGACTGGGTGTTCCTACTTTCCCCTTTCCTCCTCTAACTGCTTCTAGAAGCAGGGTGGCCCTTGAGAATGGGGTTGGACATAGCACATGGTGCTGCTTATGGATATGAGAGAGGGTGACCTGTCTTTATGTGAACAGAGGAGTAAAGTGGAATCTAAGCCAAGGTCAATAATTCTGTATGACTTTTGCAAAACACATCTAAGTACACCGTCCATGAGTTAGAATGTAGGTTACACTGAAATGGAATTGAGCAAGTGGCAGTGATGTACAATGGTAAAGGGATGGGTACAAAGTGGGGTTCCTCCTCCCCCTGGTTGTAAAAAATCTGGGAAAGATCTAAACAGGGAAGGGTGGGGATGTAAAGTTGCAGCAATGGCTCCCTGTTCGAAAATCTTTGCATTCTCTCTCCCCCTCCTCAGATAGATAGGATTTTCCTGGATGCAAACTCAGCTAAAGCTCTCTCTTTAAAGGCATCCCATTTGATCCTACAATCACAGGCAATAAATACCTTTGTAAATTGAAAAACACCGCCATGTGATTCAGCTTACTTAGGAAGTTTCCTCATAAAGAGATTCTCCTGCTACAATTGGGTCTCCCCTCTCCCTGATCTCTCAACTTTCTTTGGAAAGATGTTAAGATAAAGATTTCTTCTTTTACCTGAACTATTCATTAGCTAGGTTAGGATGTAGCCTCTATGCAAATGTAGATTTAAGCCATTAGTACAGTTTTGTTTTTAAACTACAAGCTATTTGTGTTGTTTTTGAGTAAATCCTTAGAGAAGCATTGTTAGACAAGGACAGTTTCTGCTACTCTGCTGATGTAAAGCTAGATCCTAACAGGCATGGCTTTGATATTTTTGATATTTTGATGTTTTTGTTTCCTTAACAAAGGCTGAAGCCTTGCATTCCCCCCTGCCTTCATACATGAATTCACTCCCTGCTGCTGTTCTACATCTGTTTGATGGTGATCTATATTCTAAATCAGGGGTAGGGACTTTGCAACCTCCAATGCCCTTACCAGTCCCCCTTTAAAAAAAAAAACAGGTTGTTTTTGGAAACAAATCTGTCTCTCAGTATCACATGGTAGCCCTGGTATCTTACAGGCTTGTGAGTAACAGGACTATGGGTAGTAGGTTATTTCAGTGGTTACTCTGACTTCTTTATTTCATTGACTAACCCATTCACCAAATGACAATTTCATTTGTCAAATGACAGTTTGGCCCTTAAATTCAATTATTAACAGAATAGTCAAAGCCAGTGCAAAAAAATCAATAGCATTTTACAGAAAATGCTTTCCACAGAGTGGCCACTGAATCAGAACTTTTTTCCCCATAACATGTGCTTTGAGCAAACAGATTCATGCAAATAACATGTTTCTAGAAGTCATTTTAAAATGTATCAGGTGAATGCAAAATGGTGAAATGTATGTATTTAGCATAACTAGCTTATATGTCAGGGTAGATGTGCAACAAGTTTTTAATAAGGTAAGGATATGTAGCTAATCAGCATCCAGCTTACCCAATATGTACACATACACACACACAAACTGAAGACAGCTGTACTGGTTTCCATTCACTGCTGCCTGTTTGGCATCATAGAGAACAGCAATTCAAAAATCCCTGAAGCTACAGTCTTCTACACACTCACCTGGAAGTAACTCTGTGAGGATTTCTTCTAAGCAGGCATCTGAATCTTTATAGCTGGAGTCACACACTGAAAAGCCAGGGCAGGTTAAGATGTCACCATGCACAAGCTTGCAGCTCTTTAATGGAACATGAGCTTTTTATATAACAATAAAGGGTAACATCATCAATATCATCACAGATTATAGTACTAACTGCATTGGTTCTTTTCTAAAACTTCTTGCCAACTGAATTGCATTGTGTACAAAACTGTGTATGGCAGCATCTACATTACATAAATTATTTAGTTTGACAACACTTTAACCGCTATGGCTCAGTGCTGTGGAATTTTGGAAATCAAAGTTTTGTGAGATATTTAGCCTTCTCTGACAGAGAGCTCTGGTGCCATAACAAACTACTAATCCCAGAATTCCATAGCATCGAGCCTTTACAGTTGGCAGCTGTTGCCCACTGCACTTCAGAGTAGATATACTGCTTTACCTATTGAATTATCTGCCAGCTTTAAATGAGTCTAATTCATATTTTTATGCCTCATGTGAAAGCTGAATATATTCATTACTAATATCCCAGCAGTTCCTGTATTCTTTAATGGTCTTCCTCCATTTTTTATAAAGAATGTAAGAAGACCAGAGGTCCATCTTGGCCAGAGCCTGGAAAACTATTTTTGAATTACAACTCCCCAAATGGCCATTTTAGATGGAGATTTTGCCAGTTCTAGTCCACAAAACTCATTTTTCCAAACTCTGGTCTAGATCAGCATATTCTTAACCATAAGTATCCTCACTATGCTCAACCTTTTCCTAAACTAAAAAAACAAAATACACAATAAAAATGCTCTGATCCTATGATACCTTTGAATGCCCTTTTTCCTACTATTTGCTGCTCTCAATAGCAACCATTTTGAGGTGGGTGACTGGCACTGTGCACAATGTTCCAAGGGCAGCCTTGTCATAGATTAGTATAAGAGCATTACAATACTGGCAGGTTTATATTCACTTCTTTTTCCTAAGCATCCCTAGCATGGAATATGCCATTTTCACAGATGCTTCACACTGGGTCAACATTTTCGCAGAGCAATTCCCCCACATCCCCATGATTTTCCTGTCACTTCTTTACTTCTAAACCCAAGGGATTAAAAATAACCTTACTTCTAACAAAAAAGTTACAATAACTTTTAGAATAGAATTCTGAAGTTCATGCTTCTCACTCCCTGTACCGAGTTCAAGTTACTAGCAGAGCAATTGTGGTGAAGTTTGCTGTTCCCATGTGGAACAAGCTGAGGTTGAAAATGTTCTTCACACTCTAATGCTTGCTCAGGAGGTGACAAGGGAGCCTTTCTTTTGAATAGCGATTGACACTGTGGAAAGCTCTGGTGATAACTTGCTCTCCCTTCTCTGTACAATCCCCCAGTAACTTAAGCTGAGAGCAGAAGCAATCCAGTAAGGAGTTGTTTTTAAACCTGAAGAATACAGAAGTACTGCAAAAGTTAGGCAATACTGAGCAGAGCAAAGAAGAGAAGTCTGGCCCTACTTGGTATTCCCTTTAAATTCTTGTTTTGAATTTTCTAAATTCATAATTTAGGATTTTTACCTGTGCTAATTTGTGCGACATATTGTGTTACAGCAGACTGTGAAAATGGGTATCTCTACAACTGCTTTGTTATAATTGTTTTGTGCATTTCTAAATGTTATTAAAATACCAATACTGTTCTTAAAAATCATTTGATTTAAAAGTTTGTTTTCAGACTCAGGGATGATTCCAACATTATCGCCTAAGTCTAACTGAATACTTAGGTAAGCCCTATTGATTTAGTGTGACTCTACTCTTGTTGAGACTAGCAGTTGGATTTAGCCCATTTTTTTTAAAAAAAAATCCTAGCAATTATTTAGAGCAGATGCTGGGAAACTGCAATTCCCAGCAGCCCTATTCAATATAACCAATGGTGGTGATGAATGCTGGGTCTAACAGTCCAACAACATCTAGTGAGTCTGCATGATTCCTACCCCTGATTTAAAGGACCAATGTCAAAATGAGTGCTAGAGTGTTCTTCCTTCCTGCTTTGAGTGAGTTCAGTGTGTTTCTTCCTGGTCAATATGTTGTGATATGCAGGAACCTCCAAATCAAACCACAAGGAAGTAACAAAAACTATAGCTTGTTAGGAATGGAAATGATTTGCCTGAACCAATTTGGTGGATATTTTGCTCTGATATATAAATTAAAACATCTTCCAGAATGACACACACATTGTGGGCCATGTTTTTTACTCACTAAAGAGCTAGGCTTAAAATTGCAGTGCTTATGAAATTTCTGTAGCCAGCCGAATAAAGAATTCCAATGACTGGGAAACGGGCAGAGCTTGTAATCTGGCTAAGGAGCAGAAGCATATTGAATGAAGTAAAACAATCAAATATATGCACATTTGCTTAGTTTGCATAATTTATAAATGTCACAGAATTCAGCTTTTGGCACATTTTTAAAAATTTTAAGCTAGAATACACACTTTGCTAAATATACTCATACAAACAATCTGAGCATAAACTGTATTAGGTGGTTTTCCAAAGAAAGCAAAACATTAACAAAGAAAACTTTCTGAATATCAGTTTGAATGCACAGGGTGGGACTTTCTTGATCATCCAACTGGTTAGTTGCCTTGTTTCCATTTTCTTTCATAATAGATACTGGTCTCTCACTGAACAAAAGTCCCCATTAGATGTGATCCAGTATAATAATAACTGCCCCTGTTACATTAGTTTTATATATATATATATATTGTTCAAATACCACTTTTACCACAGATGATACACAAATGAATTTTATTTATTAAGTCTTTGGGAAAATAGGAGAATCAAATGTTGATTAAGAGGCACCTTTAGTTTTGATAGTTATGTTTTACCATTTGATAATGATAAAGATTGATGATGGCAACATAATGGTGCTCTGAGACTCTTCTGGAAAACTGTAGTGGTATTAATCCAGCTCTTGACCCTAGTTTAACCCTAACCATGTGAAATGCATAATCCAGGGTTATCCCTTTACTTAACTGTAAGCAGTTGCAGAGCTCAGTTTCCAGCTGTGAACGCAACCTGCCCTCATGACTGCAGCACTTGTGGTATTGACAGATATGTCTGTTGCTAGCTGACACTTGGAGAACCGAATTGATTGGATCAAACGAGAATCCAGAGATTTATTTGAAGAGCCATATAGGTCTTTTGCAGCATCCCCTCAGATCAAACTGTCATTTCTTTTTTGTGTCCATAGGTATTGAAAAGTGAATGCACTTATTGCAGGTGCTATATTGGCAGAGTAAAAACATGGCTTTTGTAATTTGTACTGCCTGATTCCAGATGTTTTAAGGTGCTCTGACAAAAAGTTAAAAGCTTGGAAATATTGCAGTTCCACTGGTGCAAGATGTGGGTTGTCCCTAAAGAACAACTGTCTTAAATCAGAGACTATTGGGCCCCATTAAGGGTGGCCTGATCAGTTTCCTCATTTCTTCCTTTATGGCTTTCACCTGGTATGATCTTAAGAGGTACCACTTAGCACTTTATCTGCACTCATTGCCCAGACTTTTCCACTCCTGTGGTGCCCTCCCTTTTATCCCTGCTGGAACTATTAGGAAATGGAAAAACTGCACAGCAACCACTCTGCTCTTTGCTGTCTTACCTCTGCTTAGCCAGACACTACAGAAAAATGACCCATGTTCCTCCCAGTTTCCTCTTTCACCCTGCCACAGAAGGTGCTGTGTGTAAAAAAGAGAGGTTTATACAAGGGAAATAAGATATTGTAGGCAATAAGATATTGTAGTTACATTAAAACACAATGGAAAAATCACAATTTCAAAGCACATCATTAAGGAAATATGCCCTCCAAATGATGTGAAACCTCTTCCCTAGGAACCAAGTGAAAAACATGAGGGAGGGGGCCAGTTCAGTCTCCCTTGTTGAAGATTTTTGGAGCCTGCAAAGTCTCTCTCACATCCCTACCATCCATCCTTCTGCAGGTGGTGAGACAGAGAGAAGATTTTAAAGTTAAGAAAGATACATATAGCAGAATATGTGGAAGAGTACAGAACTGAAATTTCCTGGTCTGCCATGCTATTACAAAGGGCCCCATCACATAAATTAGACATTAAATACATGCATGCATACATATGTATGTACCTGGTCTGTTATATAGAAACAAAAATTATGCTTTTTGAACCTTTTACTATAGGATAAGATGCTAATAATGCTAATAATTGAGAAGCCAACCAAGTTGACTGTTGCTGATCACCAATATAAAGTTACAAAGTAGTAATGTTCCCAAAGTGGTGAATATGGAACCTTTTTATGGAAATGTGAGGTATGATGGTTAAGAGAAAGAAAAGCTATAATCCAGAGTACATAGGTGTTGGATTTATGAGAACCCATATTATGGTATGGGTGTTTTAGTCTATGACCATTTAGTTTAGGAAAATATAAAGTAGGAAAGAAACAAGCCTAACTGTTGTTTGGATACAAGGCATAGTGTGCCTTGGTCTTCCTCTGTCCGTAAAAGGCATATTTCATGTTACTGTCCTTGGATTCTGAGGGACAGGCAAACCCCACAGTCTGTTCAGCCCCAACTCATGAACTTTGTTGTTGCTGTGTACCTTCAAGTCATTTCCGACTTATGGTGAACCTAAGGTTTTCTTTTACCATAGGTTTTCTTGGCAAAAAATTGTTCAGAGAGGGTTTGCCTTTGCCTTCCTCTCAAGCTGTGACTTGCCCAAGATTATCCAGGGGGTTTCCATGATCGAGTGGGGATTTGAACCCCGATCTTCAGAGTCATAGTCCAACACTCAAACCATAACACCACAGTATGAGTATTTGAAGCACTTCCACTGCCCAAATGGCTCTAGTCTACCCTGTTCTCCCAGCCATAGATCAACCACATCAGTAGCAACTCTGGGAAGGCTACATCTTGCAAAGAGATTGCCAAAAAAAAATCTCAGTGAAGTTAGAATTGCAAGGCAGCAAATATTCTACCTGTTTGTTTGTGGTTGTTTTGGCCTTGTGAGCTAGAAAGGAAAACAATGGAGAAGTGAACAGAGCTTTCCCAAATAATTTGGTCAGGCATCTGTCAAGAATGTTTCTGATTTAATCAGTCCTACTTTAATTCAATAGGATAGACTGAATGACCTTTCCAAGACAGCTTGTGGGAGAAGTTTCTAAACCATTATTCTGTTGCCTTTACTATTGACATTAGGCAGTGAATATTGTCCTCTTCGCTAAATCCTCAGTTTGTGACCTATTAGAATTTAGCAGAGTTAAGTACTCAATTGGGGTTGAAGTGGTTCTTTCCATGGGGTTTACATTCCTTTAGGAACAGGACTTTGCTCAATGCTTGAGAATATTTAGCTGCAACATACTGAGCTGTCCCATTAATCCAGAACAAGTTGAGAAGTCTGCAGCTGGATTTAGAGCCTTTCTCTATTAATCTCATAATGTCAGAGTCACATTATTCTACATTTGCCTCCAGTGCTCTGATTCACACTCTGCACTGCTAATACCAAAGCCATAGACAGAGCTATCTCATTTCCATTGCTTTGCAGTGGAGAGTAGCCACCAACAATATCAAGGCATTGTTGTCACAAACTAAGATTGGTGAACAAGGCAGTGGGTTGAATTTGAGTTAGTTGTTTGAAAAGTTGTCTCAGGGTTGTGGAATGATCCCTGAGTGTTCATGTATGTGTGAAAATATTGTAAGATAACAGAAACAAAAATGAATAATACATTTGATATGAAACATATGGATTTCTGTAATAAGAATGCATGGTGACAGCAGTTTGGGATGCTTGCTGTTGATTGTTTCTTGATTATCATTGTACACAGCTCAATAAAAGCGATGGTAGGTGGTGGCTTCCAAATCAGTGGGACAGGAAATGTGCACTGTGTTTTCAATCCAAATGTTACAGGACCTATCCAATCTGCTGAATATTATGACTAAAATAGTACCTTGGGTAGCTCCTTTTAAGTTCAGACTAAAGTACAGAACAAATTCACTGCCTCATTGACATGTTGAAACCACCACCTGTTATAAAATAAGAGAAAGCAAATTGGAATGTGGGCCTGTATTTAGAGTTTCAACTGCACCAGATCACCCCTCTATTTCAGGAGTTTTTTTAAAGATGAGGTGGACATATCTGCTGCCAATCTGAGCTACAGTAAAACAATAGATTTTTCCATTGATGTCTATGAAAAGCTCTCACTTCTGTCTCTGGGGATTTTTTTTAAGACTCTCACTGTCAACCTGGAAATGACCTATCCTGCAATGAAAGGTTCCCTCTATTCTTTTTTAATACTTTGCATCTCTTCCTCCCTCCTTCTTGTCCGTCCATGTACTCTATTACATTACTCCCCCCCCCATAATTGTAATTTTGTTCTCATTCTTTGTCAACATGCAATGCCATTTACTTATTATTGGGTGGTTGCTGCTGTTTTGATATTTTTCCCCATAGGGATTTTAATTACCAGTATGAATTTGAGGGTTACCCCGAATCTTCTGGCATCTCTAGGCAGCCCTCATATTACATGAGGGATCCATTCCAGGACTCTTTGCATAATATGATTTTCATGTAAAATCTGGAGCCCTATTTTTCTTACCTGAAATGAACAATAGAGGTGTCCCAGCTGCTAAAAACTAGCACAATCCCTTCACTAGCATGATCCCTTCACTAGCATGATTAGCAGGAGCACAAATGCCAAAGCCAATCAATGGGAGCCACTCAGTGCTGAACATGAGGTAGCACTTTTTACCCTTGGGACCCCCCTTTACATCTACATATGGACCCCCACTAACAAGTCTTTCCCTTTAAGGACTGAGCACTCAGCACGTATGACCTTCTCTACAACAGCTATTAAAAAGAAAAAGAGGCAAAATCATAGATGGCCTTCTTCTCTGTCCTCCACATACCCACCATCGTTTTCTGCACTTTTCAGCCCTCATGCAGTACATACATTTCAAACCGTACTTCAGTTAAAAAAAAACATGTACAAACACACATTTTAACTTTTTGATAAAGTCTATCAGCATTGCGGCTGGAAATCCAAGCACTGTATGTAGCTCCTCTTGTGAAGGACACTAAGCTTAGTTATTTCTGTTACAAATCTTGCTCTAAAAGCTGTCCTTTTGAAATTCATTTATAAAGCCAGATCTGGGAGGCTGTTAACAAGGAACCAATTATTTTTCAGTGACTCAAGAAACCTGGAGCCAGATAGAGAAACTTTTTCCTTGTGCTTTGTTTTTCTAAACAATCATTGTTCCACACTTTTGCGTATTTACATGCCATTTGATCTCTACATATCCAAATGCTTTTAGGAAATTCTATTTTATAGGAAAGCATTAAATAGAGGTTTTGGGGGCTGGTTAAAAATGATTCAGTGATTTGTCATTATGTTCTATCACGCTGTGAAGCATGAATTGCTCTGACTGGATCTGAAGGTAACCTTTCCAGCTTATTGAAAAGTAGCCCAAGAAAAGTCACTTGTCAGCAGATGACCTGTTCCGGAACACAAATCTAATGCTTTGCAAAGGAGGAGGAGTCGGGCAAAGAGATGGTAGGAGTCCCTATTCAGGCAGTTTTTGAGCTTTCAGCTCAATTTACGTAGGTGGAAATTGGCAGAAGAAGAAAATGGAGAGCTGCAGATAAAGATCAGTTGGGTGGATCTGAATAGGCCAAGAGATCGAATGAGAACAGGATGGGCACTGCATGCTTCTGCCTACCCAAATTATAAGCAGCCGGATGAGGCAAAGGGAACTATAAATAGACTTGAGGAACAACTGGTGTCCAAAGCAGATGGAGAAACTGCAGGGCCTGCCACCCTGTACATTCACCTCCCACCATCCTGTGGGATCAGCTGTAGTAAGGAGCCAAGAACTGGGAGAGGAAAAATAATGCTGGATAGGAAACACAAAATATAAATAAATTCAAGGAGCAGGGTTCTTTTAAAAATAAATAAACAAATAAATACAAAAATTTTAGGATAAATTTCAATTTTGTGTAGCTGATTCAATTATCGGTGGTTGTTTATTACTAATTAATGCTGTTAATGAAACCAGTATCCCAATTCTCCACTTGGGGAGAAAAGGAACAGAGTCCACTGCAAGCAAGGATGTAATTAAAAGAACATACATCTGCCTCTGTAAATAAATGGTGACACTTTATTTGGTGTTGTCATTTTGGCTGCTGTACTCTTCAGTTTCCTTGGCCTGTCAGCACTGTTAAGATTTGCCATTTGACACGCGTAATTATTTTAAGACCTTAAAATATTATAACTAGTGATTATGAAAAAGGACAATGGTGAAATGAGTGGGCTTTCGATTTCATAATGCTCAGATCAGAGAAGCTCCCAGTTGTATAAATACCATGTTCAAGTTGTTTTTATTTTCATCAAGCATTCCACTATTTTCACATTTTCATAAGGATTATCTTGTTCAATTGGGGCCTAGGTGAGCAGAGTAGTTATAATTTGTTGGGGCTGGGAAACTGGGGCCAGCTCAGGTTATAGCCCCTTAAGCAGGCAGGGGAAATGGTCCCTGTAGGTCATGCTTTATGATATTTATGAAAAGTACATATTATCAAGATCTTGTGACCTCTGGAAGAGCCGATAAGAAGCAATTTTAATGCAGAACAGCTAACATTCTGCATGGTGTTTTGCTGACTTAGATCCTTCTGTAGAAGAGAATGTGTGTGTGTGCTCAGTAAAATGGGGAACTTTGTCTGAAGCAGAAAAAGAAACACACAGAGAGAGTTGCAGTTAGGACATCTGGCCACGCTGTGCCTGTCCAGTAGCTGGTCTGTAGTCCATCCACTGCTGGAGTGCTCTTTTTCATTGATGGGCAAAACCTGTCAATGCCCCCCATCACACTTCTTTTTCACTATGGAGAAAGTGTAATAATTTTCTCCAGAAAGAATTTCGATATGCAATCAGCCACATCGTATGTGAGTGAGTGTTACTATGCTCCCCCCCCTTGCTGTTGTCAAGCCTATTTATTTATTCCATTTTTATGCCACCTTTATCCCAGAAGGGACCCAAGGTAGCTCACAGATTTAATTTTAAAAAAACAAAAAACAACTTTACAATAAAAGCCTACTGTTTTTCTTTTCTTTTTTTTCCATTTTCTTTCATTTATTTTTACCTGAATGATTGCCATGATTACACAATTGTGCTAACATATACTCTATATAAATATAAATACATGCTGGAAAGGGGTTAGGGCAGAAAGATGCAGTTATGTACGTAAGGAAGGCAGAGGCTGGGACAGAAGCAGCACCACCACACTTTTGAAGAACTGCACAATCATGATTGTCCCCAAACTAGTATATTTGTGTTTGTAAGATGAACAGGACTGTGACGCCTTATGAGCCTGGTGTGATAAAATCTTTAAGGTTCAACAAATAACACATTCTTTAAAGAGTCCCAAATTTGCTTGGGCATGGCTGGAAGGAAGGGGCAGTAGATAGGAGTAACAGAGCAACATCATAATCACAGTGATTCAAGGGAGAAGGAAAGCTAGTGGTGCTAGTAGGACAGACAAGCCCAAAATGCAGTCAGCCCTCCTTATCCACAGATGTTTTTTGTCCACGGATTCAAGCATCCATGGTTTGAAAATATTTTAAAAATATATAAATTCTGAAAAGTTAGCCTTGATGTTGCCATTTTATACAAGGGACACCATTGTATTTAGTAGGATTTGTGCCATTGTATTTAATAGGATTTGAGCATCC
>CM034708.1:46290084-46314247 GCA_020142125.1 Phrynosoma platyrhinos | reverse complement strand
TGGGATAAGGTCCAAAGGCTGTGCTATAACCTATAAAGTACAGACTGATTTTCTTCTGAAATTATTTGATGAGTTCCATTGTCCAACATTTGTTTGCAATATAATCCCTAGTGCTTCTTCCTTTCCAGCTAGGACAGCTGGCATTTCTCACTCCATATATGGCAAAAGTCTTTGTTGTAGAATTTTGAGCCTCAATTTGCTTGCATGGGAGATTAATGCAATGGTTCTGTAGTTACTACTATCCCTGATATCCCCTTTCTTGGGGATTGAAATGTATATTGAGCATTTCCAATCTGTTGGACATTGTTTTGCTTTCCATATTTGTTCACAGATTTTTCTTAGCTCTATAGTAGATTCTGTCTCTGTAACTTGAAACAGCTCTCTTGGTATGTCATCTGTTCATCTATTCAATACTTTGAGTACAGCTTCCATTTCAATTTCTAAAATTGTAAGTTCATCTTCAAATGTTTCTTCCTTGGATGAATCTGTCATCTTTCCATCTCTTGGTCATGTAATGTGTCCCCCAGCTGGTCATAGAAAACCCTCACTTGGTTTAAACTTCTCTTTGATTTCACTTTTTCTTCCTTTTTGTGACCATCTTCTGTTTCTCTGCATTATTATAGTAGTTGTCTTTGTTCCTATGCACATGTTGCTCAAAAGTTGCCTTCAGGATTATGACCCAATTTACGTCACCTTTTACTTTTGCTTCTAATCTGGCCTTAACTGCTTGAAGAGTTTAATTTGTCATCCATTGAGGCTTCTTCTTTTTGGCTATAGATAGTGCCTTTTTGCACTCCTACCTGACAATGCAGCAGGTTTCAGTCCACAGTTTTTCTGGGTCCCAGTCATTTAAGCCTAATAGTGTAAATCTGATTTTTATATTAGCTTTAAATTCTATGGGATGTTTTTCAGGTTGTATTTTGGCATAATGTTTGATTGAGTGTTCTGCTTTAACTTTGCTCTAACTTTTAATATCAGCAGTTCATAGTCTATGCCCAAATCTGCTCTTGGTCCTGTTTTTGTGGAGATAATGGAACTTCTCTATCTTCTGCTTCCAATTCTGTTGTCTATTTGATTTCTATATTGTCCACCAAGTGATGTCCAGGTATACAGTTGCCTCTTTGGTTGCTTGAGGAATGTATTTGCAATGTACAAACTGCTAGCCTCACAAAATTCAGTCAATCGCTCTCCTACTTCATTTCTTGATCCTAAGCCAATTTTTCCTACAATCTTTGCTGTTGATCTGTTTCCTACTTTTGCATTCCAACTGCTTATGATTAACATGAAGTCCTGTTTCAGTGTGTGGTCAGTTTCCACACACTGGATTCCAGCACAGAATTTTTCAATTTCTTCTTTTCAGCCTCTGTAGTTGGAGCAAAACTCTGAATTATGGTTGCATCTATGGGTTTTCCCTGGAGTCTTGTTGATATTTTGCTATATCTCATCATGCCGCCAGTTTCTTCTTAGATTTTTATTTCCTGAGTAAAACACTAATTATGTGACTCAAAATGTCCCATTCATGCCCACTTTAGCTGCTCATTCCAAGTATTGCAATGCTTATATGTTCTATTTCTTGTTTGACTACATCTAGTTTCCCCTGATTCATGCTTCTCACATTTCATGATTCTATAAGTATTGTACAGTTTTGAATGTACTTTTCACCTCTGAGCACAACAACAACTGAAGTACTTTCAGCTTCAGTCCAGATGCCTAAGTAGCCACAGCGCTACTCATAGTTATCGTCTGCTGTACCTCAGTAGCTCAGTGAATGCCATCCAATCTAGGAGTCTCATCTTCTGGCACTGTCTCTTGTTTAAGTTTGGATTGTCTCATCAAAGAGTTTTTTATGGTAAAAGACATTCAAAATGTGTTTACCATGCTACCTTCTGCACCATATTAATAAGTGTTAGCTATGGTGTCACTGCCATTGTCTCTGAGAGGATCTTTAACAATGTCATCCCCACTACTGCTGTTGCCCAGTAGCCTTTTGGCACATTTAGGGCCTTTGCAGACTGCCAGAAATAGTGCATATTAAATTGAGGCACTGCCCTGGCTTAGTGCTAGGGAGTCATGGGAATTGTATTTTTTTCTAGACATTGAGCCTTCTCTGTCAGAGAGCTCTGGTGCCACAATAAATTACTGTTTCTGGCAGTCTGTAAAGGCCTTTAGTCTGAGACTTCTGCAAAAGCCTGTCTGACATGGGAGATCCTACCATCAGCATAGCTTTTTACCTCACAGGAGCAAGCAATCCCACCACTGCAGAAAGGTAGCACCAAAAGTAGGGAATCATAGGTTACTATCATGGTTGCAAATATTGTAAATATTGAACAGAATGCCAGCCACCCAGACTTACCTATAAATAACTAGATTCACTACTGATATATAATGAGATCCAAAACTTATTTGAAGTGTCTGATTTAGTAGGAAAACAAGACTTTTAGCTCTGTGTCTTTCGATCTTGACAAACATGAGCTGTTTTGGTGAAAGTTCTGTCTTGGTGGATATAAAACTGAACTGTTTAATCAATAGGAGAGAAACTAATGCTGAGAGTAATCCTATTTGTTTCTCATCCTCCCTTTATCTAATGTTGCACTTTCCCCCATAACTACTTATTAAGTGTATTTTCCTAGAAAAAGCATATAAATAAATCAATATTATTTGCAAAGAACTAAGGAATAGTTTTTCAAGAAACTAAGGAAACTAGCTGCAATTCACAAAAAAGTGGCAATAAGAAGTGAAGGTAAGATAGGAGAAAAACATTGGTGACAAGAGGAAGTATTCACACACACACACACACACACACACACGGTTTTGAAAATGTATACTACTTGAAATTGCTTGCTCCTTTTATCTGTTTTGCTTATTCTAATTATGCTCACAATGCAAACCTAGGTATATTTCCATGCAAGAAAGTTTCTCTGAATTCAGTGGTATTTGCCCAAATAAGTCTGCATAACTCATTTTACAGTTCATTTAAGCATGTGCCGTGATGTGCCATTTTATGCATTATTCTTAGTTCTAGCTCAGGAAAAACATGCATTGATCTAAATACCAATTTCATTTAACTCAGTCTGAAAGACTTTAAGCAATATTCCTTTTAATTATACACAATGCTTAAGATCTAAAGAAGATCAGTGCTTAGGACCCAGTACTTTTTGGAATTATGATGGAAACACTGGATAGTTTTTGGTGGATCTGTCCTTACCATTGCTTAGTGTAATGTGTAATTTAAACAAATGGCTAACTACTTGATTTATTTACATCAAAGAGATGTAATGTAACTTTATTTTTATGGAGTTATATGTTGCTTACACTAGGCCCACCTCAGTAAAGAATTGTGACACTACACAACTAAATGCACATTGTTCATTGATGCACAGTACACAACTATGCAGTTAATGCAAATGTACAACATAGCAATAGCAAGTACATTTCTATACTGCTTATCAGTGCATTTAAGCACTCCCTAAGCGGTTTACAATGTGTAAGATAATTGCCCCCAACAAGCTGAGTACTCATTTTGCGACCTCAGAAGGATGGAAGGCTGAGTGGACCCTGGAGGCCTGCCTGGGATTGAACTCAAACCTTGTGCCTGTGAATGGCTGCAATACTGGCACTTAAGCACTGAGCCACCAGGGCATGCAATGTGCATTGATGTGCAATGTGTAAACCCTACTTTGATAATCTTCAACTGAAAACACATATTATGCATTGACCAAAATAGTACAACCACATGTGTATGGGAACTTCAGTATATGTAAGCTATCAACAGGATGGTGGCCAATACATAATACAAAAGTATTATAGAGTAATACGAATCTAACCAGTAAAGACTTTCTTATAATTTCAGTGGTATTTGTTAATGTTGCCTTCTCTTGCTATTTTTTTCAGTCAGTTAAGAGCCACCATGGTGCAGTGCCTTGAGCACTGGACAATGACTCTGAAGAACAACAGGCTTCTGCTTGGCCTTGGAAACCCACTGGATGACATTGGGCAAGTCACACTCTCAGCTTCAGAGGAAAGCAAAGGCAAACCCTCTCTGAACAAATCTTGCCAAGAAAACTCCGTGATAGGTTTGCCTTATGATCACCATAAATCTGAAATGACTTGTAGACATACAACAAGGTATACTCAGAACTGATTTTTTCCTAGCCAAATGGGAATTCTACGGCTGAGATCTTGCATCATCAAGCATAGCTATGATGACTGAGCTGCATTGTCTTAGTTACTTCTGCAGATGCTAGCCTCAAAATCTACCTCTCAAATCAAGCAGTGCCCCAACTGAAGAGTTTCTGAGGTGCTGCAGATCAGAGAGCTGGGAAATGATGACTGCAGCACTCCCCCATTTATGGGGTGCACTGAGACAGACAACTGGAGAACCCCCTTAAGGTCCTGACACAACTGCCTTTCTCAACCCAGCCTGTGATCAGGAAGGTGTTGCAATAGTCATTTCTCAGCATCCTAATTTGTAGTGCCTTGGAAACTCTTGGAGACCCTGTGTAGCATAAGAGTTAGGTTTAGGGGTCCATATTTGGTCATTAACAACCATAAATATGAATCCTAAATGGAATGAGATTGTAATTCTCACTTATGATCTCATAAATACTGAAAAGGATTCCCGGCAATGATAGTTACTTTTCAACAATTAATGCAGTGGTTTTCATGGTCCTTGCATTTCCTTTCTGTCTTTCCTTCATCCTTTTTTGACCATCTTCTTTCTTTTCTAGATAGCCAGTATTCGAATCAGCTTCCATATCTCCTACTAAGGAACCCTCTCCTTTCCAGCATCCCTACTGTCCAGATGTTTTCCTTCTTAGTGAGGAATGCTTTACTCTTCCAGCCTTCACTGCCTCATAAAATTATGGTATTTTTAAATTCCAGAGACCCATCAAGCATGTCAGTTTCATAACATAGGAGCAGGCCTCCCATCCAGGCGGCTGGGTTGCCTAGCAACCTCTTTCTCACTTCTCTGATGCGTCATTTGCCTATTGCAATGCCTTGCTGATGTAGGCCCAGCCAAGGAAAACAATATCCCAGTGGCAAATGCACTTCTGGTGGTGGTGGGGGAATATTAATTATTAATCTTACAACAGGTTTGTCCATCAGAGTGTTGCAACCTTTCCCATTTGAAATCAAGCGGATTTACAACTACAGATTTCTGGAGTATGTCATGTGTACCACACTGCAGTCAAATTATGTGGAGTATGTAGACCACATAATGTTTTCATACTCCAAAACTAAGCAAGCAGATATGCTTTATTTTCAGAAGTGCTGAACAAGAGTCTGACCTTACTTCGTTTGAAAGATGAAGCCACAACAGTTTTGCGTCCCTTATGTCTCACTGTGTTGCGTTCTCTCTGCCTACAGGGATACAAGGGAGAAAGCAACAAAGATGCTAACAACAATCCAATTTCGTCATGAACATAAATCTTCCATTGGCAAACTTAATAGGCCAGCTTCTCTGTCATCCATGCCAGCTTCTTTCTCAGTTTTTGCTCCCTCTTTTCAAAACACAGCATAAAATAAACAAATAAAAGATCATCTTATGTGTTACTTTTTGGACAACCAAAAAGAACAGGTGTTGCCATTACACCATACATTCTGTACTCAAGCAAATCTGTAAGAATGATGAATATCTTTTGATGCTTCACCATTTTGGGCAACTCTGCCAAAATTCATTGAAATTCAGCTTTTTAAATGAATTTTTAAATCAGATTGTTGGTATGCTGTGCTATTATTTTACCTCTTATACCAAAAGTTCTATAGAATATTGTTTATAGCCTTCTCCCTACAATATTATTTCTGTACTGTACTTATAAATCTTTAGTTATAAAGATTTAAGATATGCTAAGAATAATATGTAGCTTCTTATATCTTTTTCTTTTTCTTTTTAATTTTTTTAATTTTCCCTCTGTTTGCAGAATCCACAAAGAACTCAACCTACCAAGCAGATATTGTGGAGCATTGTTATCTAAAGATATTCAGACAATTTCATCCAAATTACAGCTGCTTGCCATACACAGGCTGGTATCCTGGGTAAGCTGTACTATGCATACTAGGTGAATTATTCGCCACAGCACAGTTGTCATATTCTGCTGAAAGTGGTGGCAACAGAGTTGTGCATACAGGAATACTGCACATTATGGCTATGAAGTGTATACTGTACACTGCACATTGCATGATAACAACTGGTCACCACTACAGTGGTGATGGTGTAGTGCTGGCATAGTATATTTCCACAAGCAGATATTTATGTTACACTGAAGGGATTGAAGCTACTGTGGTATTGTTGTTGTTTTATTAATACAAAAAAAAGCTGAGATTAAAAAATTCCAACAATTCCATTGGTTTTTGACTCATTGAGACAAAAAAATGTCTCACATCTTTTCTCTATGAACCACCATGCAGATGCTTACCTGGCCTGAATGCTGGAATGATAACAGGTAGGATGTTACTGGGTGCAAACTGCTTTGTCAATCCCCCAATAACTGAGTGTGAAGCAGGTTCCTCCACCCCATGAGCTGGCCATGACCTGTGTCACCTTCATAGTCAAGGCTCATGTGAGGGTTCTTTGGGTCCCCCTTCCTTCTCCTGACTGAGCTGGATGCGACCCTTTGAGGCCAACTTTGTTTTAATCTAAAGAATTTGCCACCACCACCTGATTATTTGATTCTTCCCTGTTTAGCAATGCACCTGGACATTTCTGAGGATTCCACTGGCCCATTCCTTGCCAATTGTAGGGAAGAGCTAGGCTGACCCAAGTCATGTGAAGAGGAGTGCAAGTGAAACAGAGTACTTTTAAAGAAAACAGCCTTATTCTAAGTAAGAAATTCTATACCAAAAAGATGTTTCTGCATGAAGAACCATCAATGCAAGTTACAAAGTACATCATCTCAGCCAAATTAGGAAAAGAATGTTGTAAAATCCTAATGCAACTAACTAGTACATTCTCCTAATCTTACTCACAAATCAAATGGGATTTGTAGTTCTTGATGTTCATGGAATAGCTGGGAGCCTGGACTCCATTGTCCGACTTCCACCAGTTTTCCCAAAATAGAGCCCCTGCTCCAGTTGTTCCTTTGTTTCAATTCTCCATGGTCTTCTTAGGGAGGAGATGAGACAAATAGCCTTGTGGAGCTGCAGGCTTTTTATAATCTATATTCAGAATCATCTCAAAGGTTCGCACTTCTGTCCAACAGGTCTTCTCATTGGACAATTGCTATCTCATCACCTCTGTGATACTGAGCCTCATTAAGATGTAACTATACCTCTTTTCACATTTAATCTGTTATATGGAAGAAGGCACTGATAATAAGAGGACTCCTAATTATCACAGTTCCTTAATGGAATTTCTTGCTGGGTATGACAGGCCTACAAGTCTCATCTGCCCACAAAACCAGATCTGATACCATATCAAACAGTCTAAAGTTATAAATTTTTGCAATCTTAACAAGAAGGAAGGGTAGGAAGAAGAACAAAGCTTGACTAAGGCTTGGTTGGCCAGAGCCATGCTTTTATGCACCTCTGCCATCCCAAAGTGAAACTTTCACCTTCAATCATTGAAGGCCAGCCTGTGGGAAACCACACCTGATTATCTGTTTTCTGCATCAATGCAAGGAGCCTGTCAAAACTGCAGAGGAAGCTAGAAAAGAGAGGCACATCAGTGCAGCCAGCATGGCGCCAAGCCATCGCCTCCTCTTTCCTGATGCAGATGACAAACAACCTCTGAAGGGAATGAGGGCACATAGGAAACTGATGGGCAACAACGTTTATAGTATGACATCCAATTCTTTTCTAGGATCAAAGAGTGCAGGGCCAGCCTAGTGACCTTCCACACTGATTGCTGTCAAGAAAGTGTCAGAGACTGTGGGTGCTTGACACTCTAGGGGTGTTCTCTGAAGTAGTTTGTGGCTGCATCCAACCACTTCATCAGCATGCAAGCACAGAAAATTCATCTGCTCCCAGAAGGTAAGATTACATAGTAAGTGAAAAGTGGGAAGAAGAATGGTATGCTGTGAATAAACAGGAGGTAAGTTACTTTAGAAGTATCTATGTTTGAATTACTTTTTTGTGGTTACCTGTTGGTAGGCTTCTGCTGCTGCTGCTGCTGCTGCTGCTGCTGCTGCTGCTGCTGCTGCTGCTGCTGCTGCCGCCCAACCCTTTGGGGTGCCAGCAACCCCCAAAGGGATGTGCAGTGGCAGTTGCAATGGCAACATCAACTCCATGTTTGTGCCACTGCTGTTGCCACCTCCTCCTCCTCAGTGCCTTTCTTTCTTCTTCTTCTTCTTCTTCCTCTCTTTCCTGCTTGCCTGGCTGCTTGCTGTGCAGAAAAGGGAGACCGAGGAAGGGAGGAGTCCATGGCCTCCAAGGCTAAGTAGACAGAGAAAGAGATACTCATCTCACTTGCTGACAGTGACTGCGAGTAACGTGAGCATCTCCTTTCTCTGCCCACTGAGCCTCACTCATGCCCCCAATGCCTTTTAGGCTCAATGGTCAGAGAAGGAGACACTCACCTCACTCATTAATGGTGACTGTGATCTAGCATCTCCTTTCTCTGCCTACTGAGCCACACCTTACCCTGTGCCTTAGCATTTTGGGGAGCAGTGGTGTCACCCCACTTATGGTGTCACCTGGTGCACTCTGCATTTCCCACACTCCCCTAATGACACCCCTGGCACTGACCCTTCTTTGCTTCCAAGATCAGACAGGATTTGGTGCCTTTAGGGTATTTAGGCCAGCCACCATGGTAAGATCATACATTTCCAGGAGCTGGTACTGTTGGTACACTAGCCTTGGCTGCCAGCACACTGCTGAAACCAGAATATCTAAGTTCAGGGCTAAATCCAAAAGACTCCACAAACTGCAAAGCTGAATCCTGAAAGGGACTGTAAACCTATTCAAGACATATTGAATCCCCATTCACTGAACTGCAAGTTTAAATTGACTATAAATTCACTTGTGAGTTCAGCAGCATCTTTGTCTGGTGTGGATTAAGCCTGCAAGGTTTGTTTGTCCTCATCTAGTCACTACTGACATGAAACACTGATTGCTAACTTGAACAACTTTCTTGGATTTGATAGAAAATAAATATAAAGTTGAGTGTCATCTGTGTACTAGTCTAACCAAATCATGAAATCCTGGATTACTTTACCTCCATAAGGTAGGGTTATTTCTGGGCTTAATGGAATAGTAATAAACCAGAGATTTTGGTTTTGACATAACATCAAATAAACCATGGATGGAGCATGCAGGTTTCCTAGTTTCCTTCTGTCAGGAGGAGGCAAGTGGGAATGACTAGGTTGTGCGTATTAACATGCACCCTGTTTCTCAATAAATCAGAATTCCTTTCAGCTGCCCATTCATTCATACGTATTCTATCTGAAATAAGAGGATAATAATAATCTACCTTACAAAGCTGTTGTGAAGAATGTTGAGATAATGTACATAAAAATATTTCTTCATTCAGTATAAATCCTAAGTGGTAGTGTTATTGAGCATGTTTTTACAATGTAGTCCTTGGAAATAAATACCATTATATTCCATAGCACTTGCTCCAAGATTAGAGAGCACAAAATTGTAGCCTGGAGGAAATCTTTCTAGATGAAACCATTTATAGCACATAAAATGTACTGTAGGTGCATGGGACATTTATCATCAACTCAGTCACTCTTCTACAGAGATATTACCTCTTTCCACAATCCAAGCTGCATTTAATTCTTTGTCAACTGGAGAATGTGGCAAGTGCTGTGTAAAATATGGTTATGTGAGTATAGCTGGCATCTAATGGGCACTGCTTGGATTATTATTTGCAATGTGTGACACAATCCCTTTGCACCCATGACATTCTGTGAACTTTTTAAAAATGTTTTTATTTTTAACTATGCATACACCTCCTGCTGTGCTACCACAGCACTTTGGCAGTTCCTTTTTAAAATGTACAACAACATTCAGTTGAGAAGTATAGCTGTGATTGTCTGTGCAGTACTCCACCTTTTAAAGAAACTTTACTTCAAATTATTTTTACATTTTTCCCTGACCTTGTGCCACTACCATATGCAAAATCACAATGAGAGTTCTTATCTAGATCCATTTATGAAGAAGAAGAGAAAGAGGGGGAAGATTTGCAAACAACAGCATGATTATACCTTAGTACAAAACAATTTCCTTTACTTTTGTTGTTGTGTGCCTTCAAGTCATTTCTGACTTATGGCAACTCTACCACAGGGTTTTCTTGGCAAGATTTGTCCGGGGGATGGGTGGGTTGCCATTACTTTCTTAAGAGTATGACTTGCCTAAGGTCACCCGCTAGGGTTCCTTGGCTGAGTGGGAATTCAAACTCTGTTCACTAGAATCATAGTCTGACACTCAAATTACTGCATCACACAGGCTGTCTCCCTCTGCTTCAAGGAATGGTGTATTCCACTCGTGATGATGAATTGGGGTTATCTCAGGCATGAGATTTATTTCATCATTATTATTGAAAATAATTTTGTTCAGAGGGTGTTTAAAAAATGATCCACATCAGGTGCCAAATATGCTAGGTACGTCACTGGTTGGTGCTGATTAGTACTTGGATGGGACACCAACAATGAATACCAGGTGCTGTAAGTTATAGTTCAGAGGAAGGAAAGGGGAAAGCCACCTCTTAATATTCTTTCCCTAAGAAAATCCAATGAAAAAATTCAAGGGATTCAGGCGATTTGAAAGCATGCATGCACACACCCACCATAGTAGCACATCATAGGACGTTATCACACGTGGGCCAGAAAGTGAAAATAAAGTGGAAATGAGGCATTCCGAAAATAAATGGAAAATAAACCTTGATTCCGCAAATGGCTTTCACACGTAATTACCTTAATTGCAAAATTACAGTAAGCGCATTTAACGTTCACACACAAGTGAGAAAAGCCCGTAAATGTACTAGAAATCAGCTTCTTGCACATGCGCAGATAGAGGAATGCTCCCTGGAACCATGGGAAAAGCAGGGAAATGCTCCCAAATGCGCATTTGCTTTTCATATTATTGTAAATGCGATATTACCTTAATTTCGCATTTGCATTTCCTCCAAACAACCGAATTTCAAAAGATCTCGGATAACACCAGTTTCTGTCCAGTTTCTGTCCAGTTTCTGTGCGACGTCGTGTGAAAACGTGAGGCACAAATCCAGTTTTTGTTTGCGATTTGTGTGGATTAACCAGCAGATTTGCCTCCGTGTGATAGTTACCTTTTATTTGGACAACTGCAATGTTCTCTTTGTGGGGCTGCCTTTGGGGGGGGAGCTCAAACTCTTATTGTTAGTCACAACTAAAGCAGACCCACTTAATGAAATGAGATTTGCTAGTTTGTTGACTCACCATTCAATAATTGATTCAATGGGCCTACTGTAGTTCTGAACAGAATTCTAGCCAATATTTATAAACGTCAGAGTTGAACAATTCAAAAAGCTGATTATACACTACAAAACCTACATGACTTGTAAGACTATGCATTTCCCCATATTTGTCCAAGTTTTTAATATTTTCAGGAGTTGCCCTTTTCTCTATCCTGCTACATTTGGCAGGAATGTAAGAAACAAACTTCTGGCTGTAACCTTGAAGGTTCTAGGATTGCTTGTGAAGAGAGGCCAAGCAAACAAATCTGTTTTCTCCAATCAGACATTTGACTTTTAAGCTGATATCTTTACTTAAACTAACTTTTAGAGGTGCTAGAGTAGGTTTCAACTGGTGCATTCTGTTTATTTTTATGTCTGCCACTGATTAGCTTTTATCTTTAAGGAATAATGTTGTATGCACCCCTTGTTTCATTGTTATTAGATGTTATTAAAGGTCTTGAGCACTATTTATAATGGAGTGTAGTGGCAACTGCAATGGTCTGGGAGCCAATGTTCTGTCTGAGGGCCATCCAGGACCCAAAATAAAATGAAAAATGAAAAATGTGGAGGGGAGAGATAAATAAAAACTCAAAGCGGAAAAAAAGTCCAGATGTCAACGTATTGTTTTGAAAACAGTTTTTAAAAATGCACAAGGGGTCCCTGCCACCTTTTTGAAAGGTGAATTGCTACCTGTGTTGTAATACATATCTCACTTTGCCCACTATAATGACTTTAATGCAATGACTCCTAAGCAAATTACTGAAAAGATGGTATAATTTATACTAAAATATTAACCCAAAAAACCCCTATGTCGACTTATACATGGGTCAATATGGTAACACTGCTAAAAAATGGCAGCAGTGGCTGTTTGGTTTTTCCAGGCCACAGCAGTAAGAGCACTTCTCAAGGCCCACCTCTACACCCACACAGACAAGAAGCCTTATGGGTGCAACAAGAAGGACTACAGCTCAGTTTGCAGCTGTACTGTCCGAGGTTGCCTTACAGGATTGGACCTGGAGAGGGTGCTTGGGAACCAGGCAAGGGTGGCCCAGAGGCTTTGGCAGGCTGGGTTCCTCAAGTTAAGAGTGGCCAAGCTCCGGCCTGGAGAGCAGCAGAAGTAGACAGCACAGGAGGGGAAGGATCCCTATCCTCCATCACTTGCCTAGCTCTATTTTCTATATATAGAAAGAAAGAAAGAAAGAAAGACTTCATGGCAAAGAAGCAGCTCAGGCACCAAAGAGGCTTGGCCTAGGGTTGCCTTGCCCCCGCACCCTGCCAAGGCCTCTGGGCTGCCCTTGCCTGACTCCCAAGCACCCTCTCCAAGTCTGGATCCCATGAGGCATCCTTGGACGGTATGGCTGCAAACTGAGCCGCAGCTCTCTGCAGCCCCAACAGCTGCTCAGGAGACCACAGCCCAGCAAGAAGAATGGAGGAGGACGTGGTAGGGAGGCAAACTGGAAGGTTGGTGGTCTCTAGAAGCCACCTCTTGACTTATCCATAGGTCATGACTTATCCCTAATTTGGGCCCCATACCCTTAACTTATACACAAGGTCGACTCATAATTGAGTATATACAGTAATAAGTATAAACCTTCTTCCTGGTGGACACTTTTCCTTTTCCCACAAACTCCTCTCATCTACTTTCCTGCTACAAAGATGTCTATGTGGAATTATGAAAGGGTAGAACTGACAAGTGAAGAGGAGGAGCTGTCATATCTAGTCCTTGGGCTCAGAGGCTTAGAAACACCCCAAGAAAAATCGGAGGATCTAATGGACAACTAGCAACCCTACTTCAGGAAGAATTTTTGCCACATCTATCACAAACCTGAAGTCTGGGACTTGGAAAAGTTACTTTTTGGACTACAGTTTCCAGAATCTCTCCACCACTGGCAATGTAGCCAACCCTACAATCTAGGGAGTGCATCTACACTGTAGAAATAATGCAGTTTGACCCTATGTTAAGTGTTGTAGTGCCATCCCATGGAATCCTGGGCAATGCAGTTTTACAACTTCTTTGGCCTTCTCTCCCAAAGAGTGCTGGTGCCTCACAAAACTATAAATCCCAAGATTCTGTAGGATGGAGCCATGGCAAGTGGTGTCAAACTGCATTATATCTACAGTGTAGGTGCACCCTAAGACTCTGGAGTCATACCAACAACTTCTCTTGTGCTTCAGTCATGATGGAGCATCATGAAAATATCAAAATAGTCATGGTTTTTTTAAGGCTACAGCTAGCATGCAGCAGGAAGGGTGTCTCTGACATTGTGGGCCTGTCAACCTTCTTGAAGCCTCAGTTGGCTGGGAGAACAACTACTCCTACAAGGGAAAGGGTGGCTGGGAAACTGAGAAAAATAGGGTGCATAAACAGTTAGCATTTCTATCTTTTAGCAGATACTTGAAGTGAACATTCACTTGGTTTCAGTGGCACATTAGTAACATCAGATCAAGCTTGCATATTCAGCCCATTTATTATGGAGTACTTTCCATTCACTTCAATTGGACTTGCTTCTGAGCAGACATAAATAGGGTAACAGTATCACCATGGAAACTTAATTGTTATTATCTGACCCCATCCTCATAGCGGGGCCCTAATTTCATCTATTCCCTCACCACAGGCTAGTCCCATTACAAAACTGGATCTGCCAGTTCATCCCTATGCACAAAGACCAGTTTCCTATGTCTTTGTGCACTAACAACCATCATTAAGACTGGACCTGCCACTTCATTTCCATGTACAAAGGATTTGTAATTTGAATTGACATCCTCATATATATATATATTTCTGTGCCTGACCTCCACTCCACCAAATGCATCTGAGGAAGTAGACTGACATCTACAAAAGCTCATGCTACCAATCTCTTTCTTTCAGTTAGTTTCAAAGGTGTTACAAGACTTCATAAAAATGTTCAGATCTTTTCCAGTCATCTATCATTCAAATCATCTATTTCCTTCACACATCAATACTGATTCAACTTCGGAAGCAAATTTTCCTCTATGCCATTAACTCAAATTTAAGAACAATATCCAAACTCTACATTCATTATTAGATAATGCTAATTACCACACCACCCACAAATAATCTATGTTATGTTACACCACAATTTCATCATGGCTAATTTCATTATTTTTTTAATTAATGTTTTTATTACACCATGACCAGAGGTGCCAAAACCAAAGACAAGTGGGTTTGTATAGAATAATAATAATAATAATAATAATAATAATAATAATAATAATAATAATAATAATTTTTATTTATATCCCACCCCTCTGCTAGGCAATTGGGGTGGCGTACAGCATTTCAAAACATCTAAACAAACATCAAAGCAGATAAATCAAATTTGAATCCCATCCCTCCTTCCTATTCCAGGCCTGATGGTGCTGGGCCTAGTGTCCTCTCCCCTAGATGTACAAGTGGGTTGAATAGAATAATATATTCAAAACATATAGAATGCTGTAATCAGAACAGATATACAATACAAAAAAGATACAAAAGACAGACTAATATAATAAAAAACTATACTGTATACAACACAGCAGATATCTGTTTTGACCAAAAAGGATTTTCTTCAAATTATAAAGACAGCAACCAGTTCTGAGAGCAAACCTTTATTTCACTAATACATAAACTTCCCCTAATCATTTAACAGGAGTAACATACTTACAAGTAAGTAACACAATGAAAGAATAACAAAATTATAGACTAACAAAAATACATATAAATAACACAATAATTAAATAATAAGAAAGCATTTGCAAAATAAAATGAAGAAAATAGTAAAAAATAACCAAACATGAAAGTTATACTTTACATATATAAATAATGCAAAAAGGAAAACAATACTGCCCAAGATAGATCCCATAGTTAATTCTGCCTGCTTGCTTGCTCCTATCAGGGAGAAGGCTTGTAATAAGGCTTTACAATTCATAGTTATACAGTTTACCATACAGTTATACAGTTATACAATTCACTGTTATACAGGTGAATCTTTGGTCTTTCTATAACAAAATGAGAGAAACCCTCTTCCCATTTATGACTCTTTCCCATGGATGCACATTATTACTAGTAACTTGGGGGGACTTCCGTAACATTGTTCTAATCTGTTTCTAATGTTCTGAAATCCCGACTTTCAATTTCCTCCATTTTGCAACATACAATAATTTACAAGTACACATTAGAACTATTGCAGTTAGAAAAATTCTTCAGTGAAAAATGTCTCCCATACTTGGAGTGCACAAATTCCTGAAGCTGTAGAGATTGTGGACAATAGGTACAATATCCACATTTATAATGCCACTTCATCCCGCTATTGTCATCTGACAATTATAACAAATCTGAGTGAGTCCAACAATCTCCGATAGAGAATGTCCTGTGAAAACTTATTGCAGGTAGCTAACAACAGCCTGATACCTTGCTAAATAAATGCCAATATCTGAAAATAATCCTCCTGCTAAAATAAGCCATGGGGGGAAATTGGGAGAAAAAGAATATGTGCTGCACAGAATGGTGGGGGCATGAAGTAAACAATTGATGATATAGAATGTTATCAGCCCTACATTTGTACCACTTAATAATCCATGAAGAATAGCCCTTCTGCTGCAATCAAGTAAATAAAAGCTTGAACTGAAAATTACAGTCATGGAACAAGGAATTGCATTTAATCCATAAAAGTATCCCAAAGGGTATATTCCTATATAAGATGAGAGTGATGGTAACAAAAATAATGTAATAATGAATTCTGATCCATTGGTTTGGTGAATAGTTGTATGGAAAGAAAGCCTCTGTCAACATATACTAAAGTGTCCAAAAATGGAATCTGAGACTGTAATTGCTGGTAAACTTTATTACATTATGACATTATTTTGTTAAATGTTCATTATCTTCTCCTAGACACAACATATGCAAAGTTTCTTCAGTCAGGCGGATCTTTTTTTTTTTTTTTAACTTGTGAAATAAATATGTAAAGAAACATATGAAATAGTCAACAGTGACATCAAGTTACAATAAACTTTCTCCCATTGCCACCAAACCAAATGCTATTTGAGACAAAGTACATATCCTAAAGCCGCAGATTCCCTCTGATCTTGGAAGCTAAGTAGGGTCAGCTCTGGTGAGTGCTTGAATGGGAGACTACCAGGTGCTGTAGGCTATATATCAGAAGAAGGGACTGGCAAAAGTGCCTTTCAGTATTCCTTGCCTAAGAAAACCCTATGAAATTAATGGGGTCACTGTACATCACCAGACCACTTGCAGGCACATCCACATGCACAGTAGTCCAGGAACATATCTTACCAAGAAAAGCCCATGATAGGTTCACCCTAGGGTCACCATATGTCAGAAACAACCTGAAGGCACACAACAGTAAAGTAATCCTAGAAGAGGGAATCTAGATGTACATGGATTTACTGGGCCCTCTAGTGGAAGATACAGGTTTTCTTCCTTTACCTCTTTCTTTTCCATCTATACCAATAGCTTGATCCAATGCACGTTTCCTTTTAACATTGATTCCAGCTGAACTGGCCTCCTTGTAAGAGCATCTCAATTACAGCTTTAGGCTGTCTTTTCATATTCCCTAGCCACTAATGGTACAGTATTTTAAGTTTCACTACGAACTAGAAACAATTTGTTCACCCACTTTTTCTAGAGCATCTTCTCTATGTCATCAATGAATAATTATACTGATATAGCTATCCTGTCTTTCTTCCATCCTTTTTAAAACTACATTTTTAAGCCTAAAGCAATAACAAAGACACAGCAGTACAATTGTCCTAGATGTATTAAACCTTCTTGGTACTGCTCTTCCATCTTTCTGAAGCACTGTGTGTTTTCTGTGTTGTGGTTACCTGCTTCAGTGTACCCTTGCCTGTGGCACCATTTTATCATATTTTAAGTCAGTTTTTTATACTGCAATAGTCACAAAACAAAACTTAAATGGGAAGACTTTTTTTTTTTTTTTGGAAATCCACAAAGGAAAAAAGAGGCATGTCTCAAAATGCTCAAAAGATGTTTGGTTTATTGATAGAAAAGCCCAATACATTCAGCCATGTATATTCTTAAGGCCTTCTTCAGAAGTGTATTTAGAATCAAACTTCAGAACTTTGTGAACCAGGAACTCTCAAACCATACACTGCACAAATAGCCCCCAGATAGTATTTAAAATGCTAAAAGCAGTGCTTCTTCACAGTGGGTGTCACTCCTAGTTTGTCCCTTAACTGTAGAGTCCAAAAATATGTAATGTCTTGAAAAATCCTATAAACACAACAGTGTTAATTGAGTTCATCGAAAATAGCCTTTGATGGAACAGAGGACAGTAACAGGGATCTAAGTGGGATTTTTCAGGTACACCTTGATAGTATTCTCTTTAGGGTTAAAACCCATACACCAAAATCCTTGATCCTATAATTCAGCTGGGAACAAACTGAAGGCCTATGAAATATATTTGTAGGATGTTAGACAAAAATCCTAAGCCTCCACCAGCCCGAACTTGGTGCAAAACAGCAGTTCATGAGGTAGGACAAACCTAGAGATATTACTGGTGATGAGGGAATCCAACACAAAACTCTAAACCCAAGCAGCAGAGCTGCACAAAGATCTCACCAGAAGCAACCAATTAATACTCATATTAATATTCAGTTGACAAACACTGAAATTGGCAGGTAAGTGACCAATATAATGCTGTCATATTATTTATTCATTCATTTATTGGATTTATATCCCACACTTATCTCAAAATGGGATTCAAGGTGGCTCAAAATGGGATTCAAGGCGGTATACCGGATTACTACTCTCAATGTTCAATTCTTTTAAATGTTATTTATATTTTACCTGTATTCCAAGGCCTTCAAAAATGTGTTCATTATTCCCCACTCCCATTCCTCAGAATGGTAGATTAGGCTGTGAGATAGCAACTCAACCCAAGTCAACCAATGTGGCTAAATGGGAACGGCCCAGTATTCTAACCTCTATGAGTGAAACTAGACTAAACATTCCTCTTTTCTTTTCTCATGTGCCTCCACGCACCTTTGCTCCACACCAACCATGGAGAGTCATGGCTGGATAACAAAGCCATCAGCCATGGAGATAACAGAGCTGTGTATGCCACACAACACCCAACTCCCTTCCATGATAATCTGCTATCTCTGCCTCAGGTGTGGTAGAGCAGTGTTACTGAAAGTGGTGGTTTGGGGACTGGGTCCACAAATTCATCAGCCAATGGAGAGTTTCCAGTTAAGAAAAAGACCAATTGTAGCCAATGAGCTCAAATATGATACTAATCCTTGGAATATTGATGGTGGGAGGAGAATCTGTTGGTTCCTCACATCAGATAGCTTAAGGAGGACTGTGGTAGAAATTACTATCCCAGTGTCAAGTGACCATAAAGAATTGCAAGCCACATCAACCTCATTCCCCACCCATCCAGGATCCCCATGGGCCATAATCTTCCCTTTTTATAGAAACTGGAAGTTACAGAAGTATATCCTGTTTCAAAGAGGGGGTATGGGGGATACAGGAAGGTTTCTTTAGGCCAGAATAATGTATCATGGTGGCTTGTTTTTTGGCAAATTATTAATTTGGTATTTGAGAACTCTGGCACTACGTAGATGGATTTGTAAGGGTACAAGTGGCTCATGGGCCACAAAATTCCCACCTTTTCACTATTTTATCTTAAATCTTAAAAGAAATTTCAGTTTCCTGTCCAGCTGGCCCCTGCACATGCAAAATAAAAATAATAATAAAATTTATTTTTATCCCGCCCCTCTGCGACGCAATCGGGGTGGCTTACAGTATTAAAACCAAGATAAAATACATACAAAACCCCCAACCCTCTCACCCCTTAAAAAGATACTAAACAAAGAAGGATATAAAACAAACTTAATAACATAAATCATAAATAACATAATCATAATAACAGCAATACAAAAAGGGGGAAGAAGGATTAATCTAGGTCAAGGGGCCAAGATGGGGGCACCATCTTGTCCTGTGCTTCAGGCAGCAAAATATGTTGGGTCTCCTTTGTTATTCAATATCAATATTTCTGAAAGGTTGGAAATCTGGCACAATTGTATTACTGCCCAGCCAACTTGTGAAATAAGAGCAATTGTTTCTGTTATAAGGGAAAACTGGTAAGACCTTTTCTTTGTTGTTGTTGTTGTGCCTTCATGTAAACTCCCAACTTATGATGAATCTATCATAGGGTTTTCCTTTAGGAGAACCAGCCACACAGCTGGTGAAAGAATGAGTAAATCCACCATGGCCCCTGATGGATGTTTGATTTTAGAAGAAAGCTGGGCTAGGGTTGCCATAATTCTCTTCCACAAAGCTGGGACAAAATGTAGGGGGAAATGTAAGACAAAATTAGGACAAAATGTAGGCTATTTAAGAAATGGAGGACATTAATAAAACATCAATAAAATTAAAAAACATTAATGTAAGCTCATGCTTCTCAGTCATGCTCAAAATGGAGGGCATTTTGACATTCTTCCTGGACAGAAGGTTGGGATGTAGCTTTGTGTTGTTTGTGCATTGGACTAGGACTCTGGAGTGGAGCCCAGGGTTTGATTCCCTGCCTGTTGGGTGACTTTGGGCAAGTTACACTCTCTCAGCCTCAGCAGAAGGCCATGGCAAACTTCTTCTGAACAAATCTTGCCAAGATAACCCCAGGATAAATTCGCTTTAGGGTCTCTGTATAATGTTGGAAAACAATTTGAAGGTAGACAACAGGGCCAAAGGAAACTGGAGGGCTGTTTCTGGGGGTCCAGGACCCTGCTGCCTCATCGCCTCCCATCATCTGCTTCCCCCCTTTATCCAGCAATGGGTGTGGATCGACCCACCTGGTCCACAATGAGCAATTGGAGAAGGAGCTGCGGAAGAAGGGGGAGGTGCTCCAGGGGGCCATGGCTCTCCTCTGGAGGACGAGGGAGCAGACCCTCCCAAGGCCCAGCACTAGTTGAGGCAGCAGAGGAGGAGACAGTTGCTCCAGCCGTCCTTCACCCCATAACTACCACCTCCTGCTGTTGCTCCTCAACCGCCTCCGTTCTCCACTCAGCCATGGCATGGTCCCATCACTACCACTACTACCACTGGACCTCAGCCTCGTCGAGAAGCACCACTCTGGGTCCAAGAACTGCAGATCCTCAGCCTCCACCTCCAGCCCAGACTAGCAAGCAACCCAGCTGAGCAAAGGACAAGACACCAGGCAGATCTGGCCCCAGCAGCAGCAGCCCTGCTACCATTCCCAGCCCACCTTCATCTTCTTTCTGCTTCCCAACCTCCCCTCCCTCCCCACTTAGCAGGCCCAGACATTCCCACCCTTCCTTCCTTCCTTCCTTCCTTCCTTCCTTCCTTCCTTTCTCCCTCAGAGAGGCCTCCCTCTTCTCCTCTTCCTCTTCCTCATCTAGCGGAGGAGGAGGTCACGTGAAAGAAGGAGCCAATTCCAGGCAGGCACATTTTGTCAGTCTCCAGTCCAACTGGATATTGACAAAATGTGGCCTGGAATGAAGCGGGAATCCAGGATTGGAAGGTCAAAAATGCCCAGCCAAGACAGGACATTTTTAGACCCTCCAATCTGGGATTGTCCCACTTTTCCAGGACATTTGGCAACCCTAGGCTGGGCTGACAATAGCTTTTCTTGCCATTGACTCAAAGCTTTGGCTTTGTAGAAGTGAAAAAGGTATGACAGAATATTAATTTTTGCTATATCTATCAGCTATTAAACTATTGTATCATCAAAAAGAAAGTAGATGCTCTGTGTCTAAGATATAAAGGACAACTGCCTAGCTCCAAGCAGAAAGAAATCTTAAAACCATTTTTGAATGAAAGATGAATTGCTTACCAGTGCAGCAGCCCAATGGTTCAGGAGCAGCCATGAGCACAGGATCACTCTGAAGAAAACTGTAGCTCAGAGTCAACAGTGTGTCAGCTTAAACCCTTTCAAGAACTAGGCCTTTGACAAAACACTAGTGAGGTAATGAAGTCTGGTCTCAGTTAATTTTCAAGCACAACCACCCTACCAAAGAAAGTATTTTACTGTAGCCAGACACTGTATAAGAATCAACAGAACAGTGCCGGACTTGCACAATTTTTTATCTTTACACATTAATCACAGTGGATGTCTCTAGATGTTTTCCTTTAATTAATTCTAGACCCATGTGAATTAAATTTCTATCTTTCCTTAATGTGTGAAGAATGAATTTCTAAGGGCATATTATTGTCAGAGTAGGAATGCAAAGCAATACTAGATTTCAGAATGGGTTCCCTACAATTACACAGTCCCAAAGGTTTCTTTGTGAATTTTATTCCTACAGAATCAAAGACAACAATGAACAGGAAACATCTTCTTGGGGCATTTATTTTCAAGTAAAGGAAGACTTACCATGTTCATATCATGAGAGGAAATGACCCACTGGAAAAGACAATATTGCTCAGTAAAGTGGAAAGCAGTAGGTAAAGAGTGAGACTAAATAAAGGTAGGCTGATTTCAGTCAAGGAAATAATTATTCTGAGTCTGCAAGATGTGGACAGGGCAGTGAATAACCACAGCTATTACAGCTCTCTCATTCATCAGGTCACCATAAGTAAAGGTGTGCGTGTGTGTGTGTGTACGCACACGCGTGCCTACAAGTTGCCTGTCTACATGCAACAACCCCATGAATTTCATAGTTTTCTTAGGCAAGGAAGGATCAGAAGTGATTTTGCCAGTTCCTTCATCTAAAATATTGCCTGGTATTCATTGGTGGTCCCAAGTACTAACCAGAACTGATTCTGTAGCTTTGAAGATAAGACAAAGATAAGTGCCTTTAGATTACGACTTGATGGTAAATAACAACAATATGAAAAACTTATTTCTTCCACTGGAAATCCTTCATCTATTCCATTTGAAGCTGTATAAATATTTGACTGGAGATTCTGTACCTCCAACAAGAGTTTTAGAATAGCTCCTTGCCTTCCATGTTAATCCCATTTTCCCATTCTGCTTCCCAAATTAAAAAGAAGAAAAGATATCCGATTACTAGTTTGGTTGTCCCTTTTGCACAAACACAGTGATATACATCTCTATTCAGTACATAATTCAGGGAAGAAATTATGAGACGTTAAATGCCAAATGTCAAAGAAAGGCATAATAAAACAGTTAAGCTCCAGGAGCCAGTTCTGCACTACCAATTTCATGCAGAAATTATGGTAGTGGATGAGGTGGAATTCACCCAACACTTTTTTTGAGAGCACACCAACGAGGGAAACCCGAAGGTTGGGCATGGGCAGGACAATGAAAGGGCCTGCAACCTGACCCATTTTGCACACCTTCCTGATCTTAGCCTTGAGGACTTCCAGCATGTCTCGGGTGGAGGATGGGACTCCACTAACATGGTTCCAGCTTGTGTTGGTGCTTCACCTGGCCTTTCAGCATGTGGAGCTGCCAGAAAATGACTTTGGAGGTGTCGTGGCCAGCCAGGCTGAGGACTTGGAGGACTCAGAGGACAAGGTGGTTGAGCCAGGCCCTAGCTTTACTCTACCAGCTCAAGTGGAGTTGGCTGAGTCTGGACCTAGCTCTGTTGTACCAACTGAAGCACAGCCCATGTCTCAGCAGCCTAGCTTCCCCCCAGGAGAAAGCCTCCCCCCAGCAGAGGTTCCAGGCCTGGAAGATATAGAGGAGCAGGACGAGGAAGTACCTACCATTAGATAGAAAAGGACAGAAAGCCCATGCCTCTGGCATTCTCTGAGATTATATGGAAATGCTCAGCTAAGACCAAACAGCTGTGATTGGGAGCTGGGCCAATATAAACAGCTGGGAGACGCCGAGCTTTTTGTCAGAGTCTATCGGAACTCTCTGGTGAAAACATCTGACTCCGACTCCCTGACTGCCTGGCTTCATAGACCTCAGATTGCCTTGAAACACCTGACCTTTGGACTGGACTCGATGACCTGCTTGCTAGAACCCTTGACCCTGGACTGGACTTACTGACTTGCTCTTTGGACTCTTGAACACTTGGCTTGCCCCTGTTTTTGCTTCTTGGAACATTTGGACTGGTATTGTACTTTTGGAACTGCTTTTGTGCTTCAGACTCACATTGCTCTTATCAGCTACTTGGTTGGCTGCTTTCCCAGACAGGAGGGCACTCATTCCTCATAGGGGCTGCTACAACCATTGCAGGCTGCAGCCTGCCAGTGGACTCTATAAAAAGGATAGGCAGGTGGAAATCTGGGGCATTTGCTGGCTATGAATGTTTGGACCTGGACTCTTGCTCAGGGCAGCTGTGAGAGATGAAAGGGTGGAGTCCCTTGCTGGGGGGAGTTACAGCTTTTGGGAGTTGGCGGAAGGCAGGTCCCATTGGGGGGACCTGAATGCTCCCAGCATCCCCCAGCAGTCCCACAGGGACTGGGGGATGCTGGGAGTCCCACAGGGACTGGGGGATGCTGGGAGCATTCAGGTGTTGCCATTGCAGGGGCAACTCCTGATCAGCATCCCCCAGTGACAAAGGGACGAAGATGCGAACATGCAATCAGTCAGTTACTCCTTCTGTTATCCTGAGGCCCAACCATGACTGGGCAATGTGGTTCATTGAATAACAGGCAAGTTGGTCGATACCAGTTCCTGACCCATGCATTTGGGCCAACACTACCTGTCAGCTGTACTCAATAAAGTTGTGGCCTTTTTCCTGGTGTGTCCTTATTGTGATATCTTCCCCTTCTCCTGCAAAAGATATTCTGCATTACACAAAGCTGCACAGCATATTAGGAACTTCTGTTTAGAACAGGGGTCGGCAACCTACGGCCCCCGGGCCGGTTCCGGCCCA
>CM034708.1:46231333-46265060 GCA_020142125.1 Phrynosoma platyrhinos | reverse complement strand
TTATTATTATTATTATTATTATTATTATTATTATTATTATATTTTACCACACAGAATGGAACCCCCATGCAGAAACTGAATTTAAAAATTGGGGGGGGACCCACAAAAGTGGGAGGTTATGCCACGGCGGCAAATCCCATGCAGAAACAGGACTTGAAAATCCACTAAATGCACACATTTTCAGACGCCTTGGCAGAAAGGGAAGTAATGTGAAAATATCCCCAACGTAAAGACGACAAAACTCCCACTCCTTTCTCATTTCGGGATTTCGTGAAAGTAAAAAGGAGTGGGTAAAGGGGGGGGAAAGGTTGTTTTTCAGACGACGTTTTGCGTGACAGAGAAATCAAGAGAAAATAACCTGAGCGGAAAGTCGACAAATCCCGCTCCTTTTTACTTTCGGGATTTCACGTTTTTCAGATGATGTTTTGCGTGAAAGAGAAATAACGCGAAAATGACCCAAATGGAAAGCCGACAAAACCCGCTCCTTTTTACTTTCGTGAAATTTAGAAAGTAGAAAGGAGTGGGCTTTGTCAGCTTTCCATTCAGGTTATTTTTGCATTATTTCTCTTTCACGCAGACATAGCCTGAAAAACAACGTGTTTTTTTCTACTTTCTGTTTGGCTTCACCCCGAATGTCATGTGAAAAACAACCCACAGAGGCGGGTTGTTTTCACTTTAAATCTAGTTTCTGCACGAGATTCGTCCCGTGTGATAAATTCCATTCAGACAACCTCAGGAGTTAACCTGAAAAGAAAGCAGACAGAACCCACAAAAGTGGGTTGATTTTCACACAGCAGTGTTAATGAGAATTAACATGACATTAACCCGAACGGTTTATCCCAAAAATAAAAAGAAGCAGGTTTTGTCTAGTTTTTGTTCTGTTCAGGTTAATGTCACATTAACCCCATTGTGTTTGAAAAAACAACCAACTTTTGCAGGGGGGGTGGTTTCCAGCTTTTAAATCCCATTTCTGCACGGGATTTCTGCAGTTTGCCCCCTGCCCCATGTGATAAAGACCTTAAAATGGCTTCCTGTTCCATCCTCCTTTGCCTCTTCTCCTGACTCTAATACTCCTAGGTCCCTAGAGTTGGAAGAGACCTCCAGTCCAACCCCATTGTGTACAGGAATACACCCAGCAACAGAGGGTTGGCGTAGTTTGCCATTGAGGCTGAGAGTTTGTGACTTTTTCCCAAGCTCACCCCACTGGATTTCTGTGGCCCAGCAGGGAATCAGTCGAACTCTGGTCTGAACTCCTTAGCCAAGCTGGCTTTCTATTGTAGAAATAGTGTCATTTGGCAGCATTTTGACTGCCGTGGCGCCTCCTACAGAAACAGGATTTGTAGAATCATAGAGTTTGAAGAGACCTCAAAGGCCATCCAGTCCAACCTCCTGCCATGCAGGAATACACAATCAAAGCACCCCTGACAGATGGCCATGCAGGCTCTGTTTAAAAACCTTAAAGGAAGGAGACTCCTCCACACAGAGAGAATGTGTTCCACTGTCGAACAGCTCTTACTGTCAGGAAGTTCTTCCTAATGTTGAGGTGGAATCTCTTTTCCTGTAGCTTGCATCCATTGTTCTGTGTCCTATTCTCTGGAGCTGTGGAAAACAAATTTGCTCCATCTTCAGTATGACACTCTTTATAGGGCATGGTTTCCATGCCTTTCACCATTTTGGTCTCCCTCCTCTGGACACTGCATGTTCAACTTGTATGCAGAAAATGTCATATGAAGAGCAGGTTTAGAGTCAGAAGATGGAGGAGTGAAGCTAGGGAGAAGAGCGATCTAAGATATGCAGATGACACCATACTACTAGCATACTTGGGACCATGCCTTAAAAAGGTAAAAGAAGAAAGTACAAAGGCAGACTTGCTGCTGAACATAAAGAAAACAAAAATATTGAGCAGGGAGGATCTCCATAAATTCAACCTAAACAGGGAAGGAATCAAAATATTTAAAGAGTTCCTGTACCTTGGATCAAACATTGATCAGAATGATACAGGAAATAAAAAAAAGACTAAGAATGGGAAGGGCAGCTATGAAAGAACTAAGCAAGATATTAAAGAGCGAAGATATACAACTGAGTACTAAAATTAGAATTGTCCAAGCCATAGTATTCTCCATCACCATGTATGGATGTAATAGTTGGACAATGAAGAAAGAAAATTAAAAGAAAATCAACTCATTTGAGATGTGGTGCTGGAGAAGAATGCTGAGGATACCATGGACAGTCAAAAAGACAAACAAATGGTTCCTTGAGCAGATCAAGCCTGACATATCCCTAGAAGCCAAGATTATCAAATTGAGACTGTTCTACTTTGACCACATCATGAGAAAGCATAACTCATTAGAAAAGACAATACTACTAGGAAGGGTAGAATGTAGTAGAAAGAGAGGGAGACCACATGCCAGACTCCTTCAAAATGGTCATGGCTCTGAAATATAGGAACTAAGCAAAGAAGTGGAAGACAGGAGGTCTTGGAGTTGTCTCATCCACAGGGTCACCGTGGGTTGGGGTTGACTCAAGGACAGTTAACAATAACAATACCCACGAATTTGGCTCAGTTAGATCACTTGGACTTAATGGTCTAGGATACACAGAAACTCAGGAACCAGTGAGGATGTTTAAAAGGTTCTTAAAATTGTTCTAAATGCTTGCTGGCTCTCTGTCACTCTTCGTCTAAAGACCAGAAGACTCACATTGTCAAAAATGTTTTCAAGAACTCTGAAAGCTGGAAGAAACTTAATGAAACCTAAGCCTTTGTGATGTTATCATTGCTTGAGTTAATGATCGGAAGTATTATGAAATGTGGAAAGGGGCATGAATAAAGTTGCAAGCTTTAGTATCCTGGCTTCTTAATTTCCTGCCCTTTTTTGTGTGTGTTGATATTACTCCAGAAACATCTGACTGCAGTATCAATGCATATTTGTAATGGAAGGTATTAAAATATGTCACACTCTGAAACATTTGGAAAAGGTAGAAACCTGTCTGAGCTTTTCCAGACAGAGAAATAGTTTTCAACTTGGAATATATTTCCTTGAAAGGTGAAAAGAATGCCATGTGGTGTACATCCTTGAGTTTTGAGCCTGAAGGATCAGGCAGTTTAGTGCAAGTTGGTGCAATATATGGTATACTGGAATGACTTGTTTCATCTAGGTTTGTGTGGGTGAGTTTGTTATGTTGCAAGTCTGACACTGTTTCATTTGGAAATACAAGTGTCAACAGCTGAACCTTTCCCATTTGGTCTAGTATTAAGTAAGCTTTTCTTCTGATTTAATTCATAAGGTGACTGCACTTAAAGTCTAGCTTGTTTTCCAAGGGGTCTTTCGTTCATTATTAAATCTTCTGTATGTGTAAATGCCATTGATTTGGCTAAGCTCAACTATACTGTGAAGCATATTAGATTTTTTTTTCTTAAAAGCATGGAAAACATCAACACAAGATAAATCTAAAATCAGTTATGTTTTTCAGCATAAAGCAGGACATGGTTATATGAATAATAATACACTTTAGGGTCAGCCGAGTGTATCTATTCAGAGTTCACCAAAGCAGTCTCTGCCAGGCAAAATGGAATTTGGCAAGAGAAAGAAGGACAAAGTATTTATTCTAGATCTTTTTCACACTGCACACTTGGAGCACACTTTAACTGCCATGATTGCATCCTACGGAATAGTTGGATTTGTACCTTAAGGATGAACTACAGCTTTCTGGCTGAAAATTCTAAGTACCTCGTGAAGCTACTAAACCCAGGATTCCATAGGATGAAGCTACTGCAGTAAAAGTACTATCAAAGCACGATAATCATATCATGTGAAAAAGACCTAAGGCTAAAAAGACAAACATATAGCAGTAAGAGTGGGAGTTGAATCTTGTGTTTGGCCATCACTCTGATTTGTAAGATACGTTTATGAGAAAAAAGGGAAGACTGGGAGAAAAGTGTAAGCATTTTTAATGAAAATTTTAACACAGCATTGCCTATAAATGGCACCTGTCTCCACAGCATGTAATAGTTTAGGAATATATTAGGAAATGCCATCTAAAAAGCAAAGATCACTTCATGCCCCTTAACAGTGTTGCAAGTGCCACTGTTCAGGTGAACACTAAACAGTGAGAAAGATTTAGCAATTTGAAATGGAAATGTTTCAAGTGGAGACTTCAGGATAGAAATCTGGAATTATTTTGTTAATTAATCTAAAAACTTGATTTGGATTGCCTGTCTCTATCCAGGTGAAGTGAGAATTCTGATACCCTGTTTAGCCCTGTTGAGTATGGATTCTCTCCCTTGTCACATTTACACAATCATTTTGTGCCTCAAGACTTCATTCTTGGAATTGCACTGTACATGTAGGAAGGGGGGCTTCTCTAAGTGTGTGCATGTTCTGTTAGCTTTATAGTTGCTAATGACTCAATGCATTTTGGACTACTTTGGCACAGAAAATTTAGTGGTGCAGTATCTGATCTTGGTTTTGAACTTTCACTTTAACAAAGAAGTTCCATGTGAGGTCCTGGTTATATTTCCTCTGCCACCAATTGTGAAGACTTCCATCAATCTCATCCACTGCCATCAAATATGAGGGCTTTCCTTTATCTCCACCTCTGCCACCAATGTAAGGACTTCCTCCTGTCCCACCAACTGTGCGACCTCCTAGATACCCTCATCATACCTATGTGAGATAGTACTATCCCCATCAGACAGCACCCCTCTTTATTAGTTGCTGCCACCAGGGACACCATGTATGAACTCTTTCTAACATATAGTGTTCCCAGAGGCCCAAAAACATATGATACAAAAATTATACTTTATTAACAGAATTGAACATAACTGTTATGTCTAAATTCTGTTTAAAAAAGTATAATTGTTATTTTATTTTTATTATTTATGATTATTTAATACATTTAAAACACACCTCTCACTCTCATTTCTAGCTAACTCAGTCCCTCTCTGACTCTCCTAATCATTCAAACTCTTAAACACCACTCACTCTCTAAACCCAACAGACTACTTCCTCCATTCCCCTAACTAGCTGTTCACTATTATTAAAATCCCCTCACACATTCCAGCAGTCACCACTCACTCCCAACATTACATAGGATGTTATCACACGGGGAGTCACGGGAAGAAAGTGGAAATAAACGGGAAATGAGCGGAAGTTTTTAATTTACAGGATTTGTCCCGTTCCGCCTCGTCTGATAACTAAATTAGAATTTAAAAGGGGGTTAATTCAAACGCAAACCTGATCTTTTCATTTTCAGGATTTTTGAGGATTTGAAAAGATCAGGTTTTTGTTCGAATTAACCCCCTTTTAAATTCGAATTTAGTTATCAGACAAGGCGGAATGGGACAAATACTGTAAATTAAAGTCTTCCGCCCATCTGGTTTATTTCCACTTTCTCCCCGCAACTCCTCGTGTGATAACGTCCATAGTATCACCCCTCCCAATAGATCCTTACCTTATTCCTTCTAATAAATAATAAATAAAACTCTTTTCCCCATGAACAGTCACACATAACATCACACTCCACCAAAATAAAATGAAAAATAAATGAATCATCAGAAGGCAAATCCTAGGCTACATCTGCACTGCAGAGATAGCGCAGTTTGACACCACTTTAATTGCCATGGCTCAATGCTGTGGAATTCTGGCATTTGTAATTTTGTAAGATATTTAACTCTCCTTGTCAGAAAGCTCTGGCATGACCTCAAACTACAAATCCCAGGATCCTGTATGATGGAGCCATGACAGTTAAAGTGTGTCACACTTTATTATTTCTAGGATGTAGTCCTAGAGAGGCTTTCCGCAAAACAAATGTCCATTTCTGTTCAGCAGTGCCGAATGATATAAAGTTGCCAGTGCGCTTTGCCCAGATACTGACAGTTACCAGATTTATGCTTTCTTGGATAACTTGTTTAACTCTCATGCTTATAGACCAGCCAAGTACCAGTGTTCTCTAGTCTGAATTTGTAAAAGAAGCATTGCTCTTGGTCTAGGTCATAAACACCAAGGACAAATATTTGGCCTGACTTTAAAAAGCTTGGAACTTTCTTCTCAATATTTCTTTAGGATAAGAAATAGGGACCAGTTTAATTTGTGTGTGTGTGTGTGTGTGTTTTTAAACAATCCCCTCGGTGAATTATGAAAGCATACAAAACCATGTACAAGATCAAAATAACTTTATCTTAAGAAGCCAGAAATGTTTTGGGTGCTATATAGTAGCTTCATTTTCTTCAGTTCTGCCATAGATAGGGGGAAAGATAAAATTTGCGGTGTTTCTATCTGTTCTGTACTGAGGGGTTTTTGGATCATTTAATTCAGTCAATCAGTTACTTTATTTATTGTTGTTAACTGCTGTAAAATCAACTTTGATTTATGGTGATCCTATGAATGAGAGACCCCAAAAATCACCATACCATCAACAGCCCTTTTCATATCTTGTAGATTCAGGGCTATGGATTCTTTGATTGAGTCTATCCATCTGGAATGTGGTCTTCCTCTTTTCCTATTGCCTTCTACCTTTCCAAGTGTTATTGTCTTTCTTAGTGAGATATTTCTTCTCATGATATGTCCAAAGTACAACAGTCAAAGTTTAGTCAACCTGGCTTCCAGGGAGAGTTCGAAAGAGATTTACTCTAAAGCCAATTTATTTTTCATTTTAGCAGTCCATGGTGTCTGTAGAACTCTTCACCAGCATCTTGTTTCAAATGATTTGATTTTCTTTCTAACAGCCTTTTTGACTGTCCTGCGTTCACAACCATACATAGAAATGGGAAATCCAATGGCATGAACAATCCTAACTTTAGTATTCAATGATATACCTTTATGCTTGGGGATCTTCTCTAGTTTCTTTGATAGCTGCATTTCCAAGTCCTAGTCTTCATTGTGATTCATGACTGAATCCTCCATTCTGATTCATGACTGAGGAATTTATCACATGGGAGGGAAGCACCCAAATCCTGTGGATAAACAGGGTTTAAATCCAGGAATATCCCACAAAAGCAAGATTATTTTTAAACAACATAGCACTAATTCAGCATTAGCGCAATATTAACCTGTGCAGAAAGTGGCAAAAGCACGCCACTTTTTACTTTTGGGAAAATCCCAAAAGTAAAAAAGCGGTGTGATTTTGCCACTTTCTGCATAGGCTAATGTCACGCTAATGCTGAATTAGTGCAACATGTCTGAAAACAATCCCGCTTCTGTGGGATATTCCTGGGATTTAAAACCTGTTTATTCACGGGATTTGGGCACTTTGCCTCCTCTGCAATAAATTCCTGAGTCAAGGTATGGAAAATCTTGAGCTATTTCAGTGTCTTTATCAACTACTTTAAAGTTATATAAATGTAGTCATTATTTTTGTTTTCTTAATCTTCAACTGTAGACCTGCCTTTGCACTTTCTTCTTTGGCTTTCTTCAGTAATTGTTCCAAGTCTTTGTTATTTTCTGGTAGTAGCATGGTGTCATCTGCATATCTTAAATTGTTGCTGTTCCTTCCTCCAATTTTCATGCCTCTTTCCTTCAAGTGTAATTCTGGTTTATATATGATACATTCAAAATATAAGTTAAACAAATAAGAGTCATAAAGTGCAGACTTGCCTGACCTCCTTGCCAATTGGAAACCATTTTGCTTTCCCATATTCTCTCCTGATGGTGCCCTTTTGTCCTGAGTACAGGTTACACATCAGGACAATCAGATTTTGTGGCACACTCATTTCTTTAATAGTGATCCATAGTTTTTCATGATCTACACAACCAAAAGCTTTGCTGTAATCTATAAAGCACAGGTACTGGTTTACACATCCTGATGTGTAACCTGTACTCAGGACAAAAGGACACCATCAGGAGAGAATATGGGAAAGCAAAATAGTTTCCTTGGATTGAGGTAGAAAGGAGAGATGTAGCTGAGTATCATCAGCATACCGATGGCACCATATCCTAAATATTCCAGACAGCCTCTCCCAGCAGTTTCATGTAGATGTTGAGAGAACAACATTTACATGAAACCTCATGAGGGAACAGCATGAGGGAACAAAGCAGATCCCTAAAGACTCCGTAGGACAACAGGCAAGGAGTCTCCTAGCTCCGCTTTCTGTGTTTGATCCTTCAAGGAGGTAGAGAGCTATTATACCACACTGTCTCCAAGTCCCATCCCAGCAAGGCAGGCCAGGAGGATACCATAGATTATAATATCGAAAAATTGTTGCAAGAACCAGAAGAACCAACAGGGACATACTCTCCCTGTCTATTTCCTGGTGACAGTCAAGGCAACCAAAGCCATTTCTGTCCTATAACTGGGCCTGAAGCCAGATTGAAATGGATCTAGATAATCTTACTCAGGAGCCTCTGGATGTGTGAGGACATAATATATGTTCTAGAAATGGAACGCTGGAGACTGGCTGGTAACTACCCAATACAATGACATTTAGGGAGGCCTTTTTAAATAGTGATCTTATAACTACCTCCTTTAGGCAAGTCAGAACTTTGCCTTCCCGAGAGAGTAATTGACTCACCCAGGAGAATGCTGGAAGCTGTAGTCCAGCAAATTATTATTATTATTATTATTATTATTATTATTATTATTATTATTATTATTATTATTATTATTAAGTTTTATTTATACCCCGCCACTCTGCCAAGCAAATATGTGAAACACTGCATTATTCCCTCTCAAATCTTAAATGGGACACATTCATAAGACCTTTTGCTGCATGGAGATGTAGCTGGCATGTTTGATAAGCCTTACCTGCTCCTATTTGGAAAAAGATACAAAATAGAAACTAAGTTTTGATAGAATGTGCTCTCTTTTTTTTTACTAAAAGAAACTGTCTGTGCAGAATACTGGTGGTTGTTTTTCTAGCTATCACACATGAAGGCTTCCACTCTCCATTCAGATTAGGGTTTCAGGGTGAAGGAGGGGAGAAAGAGACTGCACATTATCTGGAAGCAAGTTTTTAAAAAAGCAGCAACAACACAAAATCATGAAGAATGGGAGTGGGGCAATAATGCACCATGAGAGAATCTGAATCAGATTTTTCTCCCCATGATGGAGCAAGGGTAAGTGTTAAGAAATAAAAGCTTGACCTACAGCAGAAAAGCAAAATCCATAGGGAGGTACTGATCCATTTCCCATGTACTCCATAGGTCTCACTGGTCTTTTAAAAATTATTTTTAAGGAACACTTGATGATGATGGGATGCCACATGGATTCTGTACAGTCACATATTCATCCACAGACAGATTTGAAGGAAACTTTGTCCACGGAGAAAAGAATGGTCGTGGAAAATTCTTCTTCTTTGATGGAAGGTAGACATGTTATGTTATGTGTGTGGCTTCTTTCTTTTAATTTTTGTTTGTTTATATAACACCTTGAGTAGTTTTATCACTTTATTTTACTGAGGTTGTCACAATTCACTCAAGGGAAGAAATGCAGAGTTATAACTCACCTTTAGCTCAAATGCAACAATTATCACTCTAATCGTGTTTGCAGCAATTACCTGTTCAGCAGTTACATGTTCTACAGAAATTATATTGGTATTATTTTGAGTTTTTGATCATCTCATTTCTTTACTTCTTCATGCTTTATTGAAATAAAATTAAATGTCAATTTTAACAATTGCAAATGATTGATAAATGGTGGTTCTCTTCCCACTTTTCTAGAAATTTAATTGCTGGGAGCCATGAACAGCAGGGTGCAACATGTTCCAATGTCCAGTGGTCTGTTTTATTGTCCTTGCTTACAAGTAAAGCAGACCAGTATAGGAAGAGCCATGGTGGATTAGACCAAAGGTCTGTCTGGTCCAGCATTCTGTTTGTACAGTGGCTAACTAGTTGACTATGGGAAGCCCATGAGTAAAAGGGAGTGCAGTTGCACCCAGCTTTTCCTGAACCCTGGCAGTTCACTGTCTTAGCGCTGATTTTCTCATGTAAATTAAAATAATTTTTTAAAATAAAATTTCTTGACTTATTGTGCTAAAAGTGATAGCTATAATCAGCAATTTGTTTCATAAGCACATCCTCCATATTCTCCTAATATTTGTAGTAGATGCCCTGTCCTTTCAGCAGAAAGGAAGGTAGCAGTCATATGACATGAATATTCCCTTATCTCCAGCTGAGCACATCTGGGCATTACATGAGAAAATCAGCACTTTATACTAAAATCTATTTAAAGTTGGCTATGTATAAGTAATTTATTATTTGTGTCCAATATTGCTACCTGTAGGGCACCCAGAATGGTTTCAGAATATGAGAAACACAAACATGCACTCACACACACATAAAATGCAAAGCACATTTTTAAAACACTGCTGTTAATAAAGACACTAAAATAGGTGATCCATAATATATTTTGAAGCCAGCATCAGTAAAACCTGATCCATTAAATGCCTGTCAAAAAAAGTACATTTTCAATTTGCAATGAAAAAGAAGCCAGCAGGATTCAGAAAAATTTCCATGGAGCAATGGTGCCACCAAGAAGGAACTGTGTCCATGGTCAGTCATCTCTTGGCCTGAGATGGTAGCAGAGATAGCAAGGCCACTGAATCAAGAAAGATCTGCATAACAGGAAGACAGTCTTTATGGCAATTAGGCCCTAAGTAATTTAAGTAAGTTTTGAACAATTTTTACAAAATGGATCAAGTAATAATTTTCTTTGTGCAATATCTTTTTTCCCCCTTTACCAGCACTCTAGAAGGCTATTATGTTGATGATGGTCTGCAAGGCCAGGGTATATACACTTATGAAGATGGGGTGGCTCTCCACGGCACATATGTGGATGGTGAACTGAATGGGCCAGCCCAGGAGTATGATGCTGATGGACAGTTGATATTCAAAGGACAATACAAGGATAATATTCGACATGGAATTTGTTGGATATACTACCCAGTAAGTCTTGTTAATCATTAGCTCAAATATTATATGGGGAAGTGGCAGCATCAGAGAAGAGTGCATGATGATATCTGGCAGAGTAGAAGACAAAACCTGAGGTGTTACAAAGAGAGACAGCCACAACAACTGCCCTGTATACTGTGTACTGTTTAATGCCCATGTACAAAGGCTGTTGACAGCATGCAATTATATCCCGTGGCAACCTTTGGACTTTAAAGAACCTAGATGCTTTCCCCTGTCTGATGCGGTGGTAAGTTATTATTTGGATGCAGATGACAGAGCATAGATAGGGTATTTTGACCTTGTCTTAGATGTGCTTGTGTAGATATTGATACTATAGCATGGAGGTGCTACTTTTCTAGACAATTGACTTCCAGAATTCTCCAGCCAGCATGGATAGTGAGGGATTTGGGGACTTGTAGTCAAAAGAAATAACTTTTTCCAATTCTTCTTAAAGTATAAAGTATGTGTGAATGTAAAGTATGATGTGTATTTTTGCAGCCATGTTTATTTTTAGATGTAAATCTAGCTTGACAGAGCATTACTTTTCTTTTGAACAGGTCTTTCGTTCTCCAGAAAATACTTCTGATATATTTACTAAGCATCATTCTTTACTGCCCTTAATTTAGAACCATTATAACCGAGTTGCTTCTTGTTTTCAGAAATGAATAGCTCTATTCAGGCCACTCAAGCTAGGGGCATTCTGCCTAAATAAATACTGAATAGGTTCTATAGTGACCATGTACATGCTTTAGAACATTCTGTTACAACGAACTGATTCTCAGCCCTGAAGCTAGAAAAATAAAGTGTGCTGTTAAACTTCTACAGTTTTCTCATATCTTCTGAAAAACAGAGGTGAAGGTGACTTCTCTTTTGTTGCAGTGTTAAAAGACTGACTGTAAATATTTTCCATGGTGTGTTGCACTAATCTCTGGATATTCCTTTGTAGCCTTTTTCAGTTCTAACTTTCTGAGCAACCAGAACTAGGAATGTAAAGAATCTCGTCATTTATGTGGCATTAGCAGGTTTTGTCATTAACACTACTGTTACCTCGTCACTGAAATTATTGTCAAATAATGCACAGATCCTTTAATGATTATTGTAATCTTGATAATAAATTTATTATTATCAAGATTACAATAATTTAAAGTATTTATTAATTCACCTGTGAAATTGGCTGGAAAACAGAGATAAAAAGACTGAAACCTGTACGGTTTTTATTTTGGATGCACAAACCAAACACAAAACCCCCAAATCTCCCATACAAATTGATATTTATAGTGCTGATGGTGGTTGAGCAGCAGAAGTGTTAATTCATTTATTTAGTTTTCAGTATTTGGCATAAATATGTTTTGAAGTTTTCTTCTCTTTCAGTAGAAAAAGTGTGGATCTATCTAGAGTTTTGTATTAGTAGAAATGAAGTGATAAGAGATGTGCAAATGGCTAAGATATAGCAAGAAATGGGGAATAAGAAAATAAAAGTGCAATTGGTATCTATCAAGCTGATTTCTCATCCCCAAAGCTATCTGTGTTAGTTTTTGCAACAAGAAGAACAGTCCTGTTGCACCTTAAAGATTAGCACATTTATTGTAGTAAGAGCCATTCTTCAGTTGCATGAAATGTAACCTATAAGTGTATACACAGTATTGATGCTGTAGATACTATATATTGTTTAGAACCTTTCCTCTAAAACTCATAAAGAAATTGCATAATTGTATCAATCTTATGTTTTGCTTTCAGGATGGAGGACACCTGGTTGGAGAGGTTAATGAAGAAGGAGAGATGAGTGGAGATAAAATAGCTTATGTATACCCTGATGGGAAGACAGCCTATTATGGACAATTTGTAGATGGTGAAATGTTAGAAGCAAAGTTGGCAACCCTTATATCCATTGAAGAAGGAAAGCCACAATTTGAAGTACTACCAGGCAGTAAGTTTTCCTCTTGGCACACAGTATTGCGGCATACAGCAAGTGTGTATACTCTTCTTGAAAATAACATCAAACAAAAAATGGTTTCCCTGTTTCTTTGCTTCCATTCTTACACCTAAAAAAGAGATTTGCAGAATAACATTTCTTTTAAAAAAACCATGATAAGCATGTTATTTGATGTCAGTATTGATGTTCATGACATGTGGGATATAGTATAAAACAAATGTAAAGACTGGCAAATCGAGATTGCTCCCCCCTCCAATGTCACTTCATTTTATGTTTTGATCTGGAACATGGAAAACAAAGGGTTCAAATTTCCTGCAGTGTACAAACTATAAACACCTTGGATGAGAACCTGTTGAGTGTAAGCATAACATAACATTTCACCAGCATAATTCTGTGGAGGTTTGGAGGCAAGTGAGGGCCTTTGCAGACTGCCAGAAATAGTGCACATTAAATTGAGGCACTGCCCTGGCTCAGTGCTAGGGAGTCATGGGAATTGTATTTTTTTCTGGGACATTGAGCCTTCTCTGTCAGAGAGCTCTGGTGCCACAATAGATTACAGTTCCCATGATTCCCTAGCACTGAGCCAGGGCAGTGCCTCAATTTAATGTGCACTATTTCTGGCAGTCTGCAAAGGCCCACAGTCTGCCAGATCAGTGGGGAGATTGAGGTGAAACTGTGCCCACACATTAGAGACATAATGGTTTATCTGGGACATAAAATGAACTGTTAAACCATCCATGGTACACTTGCATGTGGAGATCTGGGAGACCTCCTCATGCAGATTGGCAAAAGTACATCCACTTGTACAGTTGGCTGGTTTGACAAGTGTAGAACTTCAGTAGGATTCTGGCTCCTTGTGTCAGTTAACATTCATTTTATTTACTAGTTTTCTTGAAACTATTCATGGGGATGAGTGATGATTCTTTCCTAGTCAGGGATACATTCTTCTAGAACACAGCCTTGCAGCCAGAAAGACCCACAAAAACCTATGGATGCCAGCCATGAAAACCTTTGACTTCACTTTCCTAGTTTGTTTGCGTAGAGTACATAAGTCGCCTTTCAGGATAAAGCCCTCTCTTCTAGTTGCTGACCAAGGCTGGGTAGTGAACAGCTAGGAGGCTATATGTGGCCTTGGGACTCCAAACATTGGCCCCTGAATTCCCCTAAAGCCCCCAATGCTTTTCATGCTAGTTTTTGGGTTATTTTATATCCCCAAACTGGCCAAAGCAATCCAAAATTGGCCTCAAATGTGTCAGCTCACTTTCCATACTCCCAAGTTCCTCCAGCTATTTTTTTATATGCTTTCAAGTCATTTGCAACATTATGGTGACCCTTTCATAGAGTTTTCTTTGGAAGATTTGTTCAGAGGGGGTTTGCCTTTGCTTTCCTCTGAGTCTGAGAGAATGTGACTTGCCCAATGTCACCCAAGGTTTTTCTATGGTTGAGTGGGGATTTGAACCCAGGTTTCCAGAGTTAAAGTCCAATGTTTAAACCCCACTCCATGCTGGCTCCCTGCCACCCCCACAAAATCAGAAAATTGGCCAAAATGCTGCCAGAAGTGAAATGCTGCCAAAATGATGCCAGAAGAGATGCACCTAAAAATACAATGATGTGGCCTGTTTGAGTAGTATGGAAGAGATGTGGCTCCTCTTGCTCCACAGTTGCCCACTTTGGCTGTTGATTTAGGGCCTTTGCAGACTGCCAGAAATAGTGCAAATTGAGTCCACTTTAAGGGTTAGGGTTACTGCTAGGGAGTCATGGGAACTGTTGTTTTTTTCTGAGACATTGAGCCTTCTCTGTCGGAGAGCTCTGGTGCCACAATAAAATACAGTTCCCATGATTCCCTAACCCTAACCCTTAAAGTGGGCTCAATTTGCACTATTTCTAGCAGTCTGCAAAGGCCCTTATTTAGTTGAGAAAAGTGATGATGCAAGTGTGCATGTACCATTCAGAAGTGCAAATGTGCATTTGTTTTGCTACATGTGTTTTGAATCCTGTTATATATATATATCTAAGAACAAAATGTAAAAGCAGCTGTAAAAACCATCTGGGCTGATGTCTCAAGTAATTTCTCCAACATTTCCTGTTTCATCTTTGCTAATTTTAGAAGTTTTATTATGGACAAAATGTAAAATAAATACAAACAGCAGAATCTACATTACATTTATATATCAAGAACATATATCAGTATGTTTCAACCCCTTCAACCTCTGGCCATCCTTCCAAAGCTGGCCTACATTTTAATGTTCCTTTAACTCTGTGCAAAAAATTGTGTAGCACACAAGTGTGTACTTCTATGTTGAATTCCAACAGGTAATATTTTCCCTTACTGGAGCATTATACAGCTATTGGAATTGGGTATACTGCTTCATAGGGGAAGGACAGCAGGGAGAGAGAACAAGCTTCTAAGGAAGGAGAAATCTCCTTGGGCTGCTTGCCTCACCACTGCTTCCATTAATTCCTTACTGCCAGAATCTCTAGAATTATGCCTCCCTGCAAGTATGTTGCGTGTCTTCATCCAACAGAGAAGAACAGATGCCACTTCTAATTTCTAGCTATAATTGTAAATAAAGTTCCTTAAAGTCAGACTATGCAAATAACTCCTTCATCTTTCAATCAGCATTCTTTTTCTCTGCTGCTAAAAATTTATTTCAAGGACAATCCTACCAGGCGGACTACTTGGTTACTCCCTGTTGTTAAAAGGCTTCTCCTGGGGATAAAAAGGTCCAAGGGCACCCACAAAACATGGTAGAATTCTTTTCCTGCCAATCCCTTAAGGGTAATTGGGGTCCATTTTTTTTTTTGCAGGGGATATCCTCCAAAATTTGTTGGCAGTGCAGCCCTCTAACCTCCAATGGTTGCCCACCCCAGCTTAAACATAAGACAAAATAAAAAGGGGAGGGAATTTTGATTTTTTTAAAAAACTGTAGACTATGATGGCATCACTAGGGGCATCTGGAGCACTGTATGACACCCCAGAAGAGGGGTAACACCTGGTCAGTCCCTCTTTTCACTGTGCTCCTTCTGGCTTACTGCAGTGGCAGAGGGTTCCTCACAAGGAGCTCTCCATCACTGAGCAAAGGAGTGGGCTGAGCTACCCTCTCCTGGCTTGCTGCAATGACCTCCTCACAATGAGACCTCCAACACTGCAGCAAAGGAGTGGGCCAAGCATGCCCTTTTGGCCTCCACATCCCTCACAGCTCCCCCAACCACACATAAGGTGAAACCAAGGGTGGGGACACCACTGGATATGACAGTTCTTATTCCAAAATTATTGGAATAAGGTTTAGGATGCAATTTATGTGTAGTATAATACATGTATAAGAATTATTCCAAGGAACAAACTATATAAGACTGATGGTATTAACAGTGTAAATTCATGTTTAGAATTTGTTAGCAAAGACAACATTTTTCATCAGTCTTCAGATATCTGTCTTACCTGTCCTTTCTATTCATAATTTTAACAGTGATTGAAAAACATGTATAACTTGATGTTTTAAAAGGAATATACAGACAAGTATATAACTCTCTGTTCCACCCCATTATATAATTTAAGAAATTCCTGTTTAAAGATAGAAAACAGAAATTCTTCCCCTTACCAGGGCTTCTTTTTAAATAATGTAGTTTTGAATTCTGTGGGTAGAAGCATATGGCTTTTCTTTATTGCAGTACTAGGGACAGACTTGTGAAATGGTTCATAGCAACTGGGGGACTTGCACTTTAATGTCTGCAAAAAACCTGTCTGGCTTCACTGATATTTAAGATTTTGTAAATGTTGTCATAGCAAGGCTTAAATTGCATGTGTATAGTACTTCTGTATAAAATCAAGCTGTTAAAATAAGCTGGGAAGCATTATTTTTATCCTACGTGAATATGAACTCATCTTTGTAACAAAAATATGTTTGGAATTACAGTAGAGAAGAAGAAAAATAAGTGCAAAACAGAGGCATTATTTTATATGCTACTACAAGTTGAAATAAGATAATTCTTTTCTGTCTTGTTTTGGATGGCTAAATTTCCTTACAGTTGTGTATTGAATGTAAATGGTAATAACAGAGAGAAATTTGCCTTTTAATATTGTCCATTAATTCCTGTACTGGTTTATTTTTAGGCCCAGTATACAGTTTTGATAAATCTACTTCATCCTGCATTTCTACAAATGCACTTCTTCCTGATCCTTATGAATCAGAGAGGTAGAATATTTTTATGTATATAATTTCAGCCATATGCATAAAGATTTGCAAAGAAACTATTTGGTGCTTGTGCTTCACATTTTAGGATACGATTCAGCAACACTTTATTCCTTGGAATGGCAACAAGGACCACATAGAGATAAATTGCTGGCTAGGTTAGCCTTTTAATTTGATAATTGTCTTGCGTATTCAGTTGAAATGTTTTTTTTAAAACACCTGGATTGGCATGAAAAATCTGTAACTATGGGAGACATTATTAAAGTGCTTTTAAAGGAACTTGTAAGTAGAAGAGTGAAAAATCATAGCACAACTGAAATTAAAGGTTAGCAATGTTGCCAGGTCAGGACTATCCCATGTCCTGAAATTTCAGGGCCAGAACCTGAGCCCTAGGGATGACTCCTTTGTGATGTCAGGAGATGGCCCAAGTGAGGTTTCAGGTGTACCCCCTGGCATTGCCATTAAACATGGTACTTTAACCATCAACTACAGTTGCAGCATGTCATTCCAATAAAAAAAAACACCTATCTAACAAGTGTGTGTGGGGGGGGGGACTATATACACAATTTTAAAGGAGGCACTCTTTCCTTACGGTATTTCTCGTTCCCCCTGTGGACTGGTCTAAGGTCTAAGCGCTGAGACCTGTCAACCCCAATAGGATGCATGATAGCTACAAAGAGGTAGCTTTAGTTCCTCCTCCTCCTCAAAACTAACACTCTTTTTTGGTTGGAAAGTGGATTTCAGCATGTAGATTCAGGACCAGGGGAAAATACTTAAGGGAGCCCAGCCTCTTGTAGAATAGGAGTGGAAAACCTCTTTCAGCCCAAGGGCTATATTTAGTTTGAGAGAAGAACTTGGGGGGAGGCCTGCACATTCCACTGGCAATTAGGACTAAGGGCAAAAAGGTGGGACTAAAATTACAGTAGAATTTGGCTTAAATCTCTGACTAGTTAAACCTTTGGAGGGTCATTTCAGTCTTTAGGAATGAGAGAAACATACAAAAACTGGGAAGCTACTGCATGATGCTCTCATGGGGAAGGGGGCAGGATCATTTAGGGAAGTCCAAAGGTTCAGATTGTGCCACTAGCCTGCATCTTCTCACCCTTGTGATAAAATGAAATAATTATATTCTTTTACTCCTATTTTTTTACTGAGATGCAGAAGCTATGTCACATTTTATATCTGTACTCACATATCTTCCTATGGCCCAGTTCTGTTTCCCATTCTATTTTATGTGGTCCACTTGTCTAATCAGCTGAATAAAAAGACTATAAAAAGCTGGCTTGAATCCTGTGCTAGGAGAAAGTCATGATATAAATACAATAAAATAAATAAATGGATTTCTATAACAGAATACTAAGCCTTAAAGAGGAGGCATTTAGATACTATGATGATACACTAATATTTAGCTATATCCTATTTTTAAGAGCTTCTTTTTCTGAATAACGTTGTTTACATCTATATTTACTCTGATATTTCACATCCCATATTTTTTGGCTGCTGCTTTGGTTAATGACCAACTTAAAATACTAGTTACTGGATTGAAGAATCTTGCTTACTAACCTCTATATTCCCATAGTTTCCCTACTGTGTTTTAGACAGTCCTAACATTGATTTGATTATTTGTTTAAACAGGAGTTTGGAACCCCAGTGTCTTTGATCATGTGCTGGTGATGATGGTTGATGCTTGAGCTTCCATCTGGATAGTAAAATGTTCTTTTTCTGTTAAACATTATCCCAAAAATCAACATTTTTCAAACAGGATTTTGCTTGTGGATTCTCAGATGTACACAAATTGATATAATCTGTTTTAGAAATATCAGAAAGAGTAGTAATTATAACACTGTTGGTTATTTATTGCTTTCTTTTATTAGGGTATATGTTGACGTATCGCTCATTTCTAGTGCTGGAGAAGGGTTATTTTCGAAAATAGCAGCTGAAGCTGGCACAGTTATGTCTTTTTACAATGGTGTACGAATTACACACCAAGAGGTAACTATAACAGTTCCTTATAGAAATGTTCCTATTCTTTATTATTTGCACTTTACTAGCATTTAGTTCACATTTTCTTGGGTACAAGTGGTGAAAGTTTCTGTAGCTGTTTAGGGAACTCACTGGTATAAGGAACATATGAAGACATCCTAAATAACCACACACAGTTTTGAAGTGAAAATGTCTTTTATTTGCTGAATCACGTATGGGGAGAAGATAGATCTTGATCTGCATTTGATCAGAAAGGACTTTTCACTCCTGAATATTTAAATAGTAGCAACAAAATCATTGCCTGCCACCTAAATTAAACTGCTGAAATGAAGAAAGTTTGAATTTCTGGCCCTAAAATTCATAACAATAAGAGCAAGGTTCTAGTAGAAAACTAAGTAGCTTACAAATGCTTCAAGAGCTAAGAACACTCAGTTTCACACAGAATCAGATTTGCCACAGATATGCTTCACGCTAAATATCATTCTCATTTTCAGAACTGTTTTGTTAAGGGTTTTTTCCTTCTCATCCAGTGACAACTTTAGCAAATGTGCTGCAAATCTGCTATGAAATTAACATTCTGTTGTGTAAATGTAATAAAGGAAGGGGAATGCACACTTCTAAATGGACACTCTATATGCCACCAGTCAAAAGACATTGTGCAATTATTTGGTCCTTTCCTCCTTAACATTTTTGTGGAAAGAAAAAGATGGAAGAATTAGTTGGAAAATATTGGAAATTTAGGAAAAGTACTTCATCACAACCTCTCATAATATTGCAATAAAAGCTTGTATGGACATACCATAGGGATGGGTGGTTAGAGAAGATTTTCCATTGTCAAAAAATATTGAAGTGGCATTGCCTCTTCTCTGGGATTTGACTTTATTAATTTATTTAAATTATATTACACCTTCCTCCCAGTGAAGGGCCCAAGAAGTTATTGTTACCAACTCGCCAGATGGTTTGGTGTCACTGCTTTCGACTTTCTTTCAGAATATGTAATATAAGAAATACATGTAATGTTTTATAGTTGACAGAAATACAAAGCTAATGCTGCAGTACCATTTGTTTTGAATATCAGGTGGACAGCAGGGACTGGGTGTTGAATGGAAACACAATATCCCTTGATGATGAAACAGTCATAGATGTACCAGAACCCTACAACCATGTATCCAAATATTGTGCCTCCTTGGGGCACAAAGCAAACCACTCTTTCACACCAAACTGTGCTTATGACTCGTAAGTATTGAGCTTGAATTTGATATCAGATGCCACTTTTGAAATGTCAGGACTGTGCCCAGCAATACACTTTTCAATGCAATGCTTTGAGGTGACAGGTTTGATCCAGTGTACAATTGGAAACAAGGAAAGCATTTTTGGCGAAAGACATTATCTTTGGAAAGATAATTCAAACTTTTTTTTTGAAATGCCATGTTTTTGCTGTGTTATACAATCTAACAAAAGGACTTCTTTTGCAGAAGATGCTGGAATGAATTTGTGTGGGGGGAAATTAACCTTGGCCCAAAAAAGATGGGCCAAAAATGCTGCCTTTGGGCCATTCCGGGGATGTGCTATTCAGATGATGCACACTCCTGGACTGGGCTGAAGCAGTGCTGCAGCTGCCTAAGGCAGCCCAAACTCAGCCACAAAAATGAGCACAAAGAAAGCACTCCTTGTCAGCAATCTGTTGTGGACCATGGTGGTGGCTCCAGGACCATGGTGTCTGGTCACCACAATTCCACACTGAATGGAAAGTGACCAGTGCTGAAACATCCAGAGGCCACTCCAACCTGCCGATCTGCTTGACCCCCTTGCTTCATCCATGACGGAATAGTGGATCTCTAGAGAGTGCTGTAAGGATCATATGCCACTTCATTGCTCTTTGAAAAAACTGCACTATGAGCTAATGTCTATGGTTCAGGAAGTTTTCCATTTATATATGGTAGTCCATAATTGTTTCTGTGGAAGCTCTGCATGCACACACCACACCCAAATCTTTGATCCCTTTAAGTGGAGCTTTATGAGGGGACGTGTTGAGCCACATGACTAAGAACATGGGGTAATCCTATCACAAATAAAACAGTTTGGTGTAAAAATGCAGCAGTCATAGGTTAGGAGTGACCTGAGTGAGAGAAAACAGTACAAAGGGCAATTAAATGCTAGAGTCAGCTTTTTACAGTTTAGACTTTTGGGAACACTGTTGAATAAATGTACTGGTAAAAGATATGTAGGAAGGGAAAATTTATGAAAAAACTTAGGAGTGGTGTGCAAAATGGCTTGCGTTATCAACTTCAGTAATGGAACACTTACAATACAAGAGTTATTTCTTAGGAACACTTAAAAAGTAATTGTCTCCAAATCTAGTCACTTTGCACATCCTCTGCAGTCCTATTCTTAAAGAGCTGTTTATATCAAGCAAACATTTTACCCTTTAGAAATTATCTCCTATTCTATAAACCTCATGAGCATTGTGGAACTGTGCATCTGTACCATGTTATTCTGAATTTATATACTCAGGTGTCAAATGGGGAAAGTCATATGAATATATTTTTTACATTTTTCTTTTTAGAAGCCTATTGAGGATAGCTTCTCTTTACAAAAAATCTTTAGGGAAAAGAAGGCAAGTTGATTCTGCTCTACCCAAAAAAGTTAATTGTTCTTAGCTGAAATCCAAAGAACCTGCTGAACTTGTGTGTCTATACAGAGAGTCTACAACTTGTACTTCTTAAATAGCACCATTTCCCACTGAAGTTTCTGTGGGGGAAAATGTTTCCCCACTTGTAGACTTTCAAGATCAGATTATGATTTGTCATGAGGACCATCTTTTTAAAAAGAATCAAACCTCCCACTGGGCTTGTCTAAAGCTCTAGCTCTTTCAGTCTATCTTATGTGTATCGTACATATTTAAAAGGCCTTGGAGTAAATGAAACAGTATGGCACCTTAAATTATTACTAAGCTGTTCTGGATTCAAACTCTTTTTGTCACATGCCTGCTAGTACATGCTGACATGGTTGCCCCTCTACAATTTAATATTTTGATTTGGAACATCCACTATGTCTGGAAGAATCAGATTCAACTTGCATAGGGTTGCAGTGGCCCCAAAGAGAAATGTGAGCTTTGGTTGGAATTTTATAAATTACTTTTTTGCAGTACAACTCCTAGAATCTCCCAACCAGCATGCCAGTGGCCATTCTGGCTGAGGATAGTGGGAGCTGTATTACAAAAAAATTAACTTTTCCAAGCTTGGGGGTTGGAAAAACAACATTGACAGCAAATATTATAATTTTTTTAATGGATCAAGATCCTTCTAAAGACATACATAGGAAAAAAATTATAACTTTTGTGAGAACAGGTAAATAATTTGGGCCTCTGCCCCTTGATAATAACATTGTATGTCTCCTTATTTTGTAGGTTTGTTCATCCTCGATTTGGGCTGATTAAGTGCATTCGCACAATTAGAGCTGTGGAGAAAGATGAAGAATTAACAGTGGCTTATGGATATGATCATAATTCCACTGGACAAAATGGGCCAGAAGCACCTGAGTGGTACTTAGTAGAACTGGAAGTTTTCCAGGCATCCCAGAAAAAGTGAAATGCAAACAGCTTCCCTGTTGAGAATACTGGATCTATGCACTACCCTTGTTAACTGGAATCAGGACCGCCAGGGATTGTTTTGTAATCCTTCACTCTGTGTCAGAGAAAGGTGGTTTGTTTTTTTAGCGTACTAACAATTTGAACTGTTACCCTAGAATAATTTTTAAAATGTTAGCCAGTGTTGTGAAATAACTATTTAATATGCTATAGAAAAGTGTGATTTTCTTTGGCAACCATTCTGTATCACATGCAAAGTTGTTGAAATCTAGAAGGGTATAAAAAGGCTGGGGGATTTGCCTACACCCACGGTCTAGTTGTTACTGTGCAACTGTATTTTGTATACTTGCCATTTTGTGATGGTAATAGAATTGTGATGTTTTTAATATTCTAGAAAAGTAGCATCATTTTTGCTCTTACAACTTTTGAGATTAATGCTTTAGAGGAGTTTCTGTTGTGGTGCAAAGGAGGCCGGCCTTTGCAACTCCACCCTATCTCTAACACTGTCATTTTCTTAAAAAACATACACCGCACAAAAGGTTTAAGCAACAATGTTACATGTAGGTTTTTATGGCTCAGTGGCCAAATTAATTTTAGAAATGTGCCTAAGGAAATGGTAGCCGGTGGAACTTTAATTATGATAATCACACTCAAATAACTTCTTGTGTGGTAGGTGTGTGTATGTGTGTGTGTTGTGTGTTTGGTTTTTTAATTAAAAACTTAAAAGCAAGAGAGAGGACAAATATAATCAGTGTAGATACAAGCATGTAAGACTGCAACAAGAGATTTCTTGCTTGCTAAATCTTCTTTCTCCTTTCTTGCCTTGAAGTAGGGGTGATGGGATCTTAGAGAGAGGAAAGTTAATCAGGGCCAAATCTGATGGACTGGAACAGACTAATAACCAGAGGAATTGCACATTGGAGCCTTGTTTATTTTATATGATATAATATAAAAATGGCAGAATGTATACTGTAAAGCTAATTACATTTATGTATATGTCAGATACTTTACAATACTAAAATTTGTTATCAGCAAAAACATTATAGGAAGTAAGTTTTCAAAGGTTTGCAGGTCAGTTATAATATTGGCATTTTAAAAAATAGATTTCTAAATATTTGCACTAGATTAGCAAATCATGTGCTTGATACTGCTCTTTCTAGCTGGAATGTGTTCACCTGATCACCTGCCATTAGGGGGAAATGGCTTTTAGACTGTAATGCTATACAGTTATCTGACAAATAAGGCCATTGAACTAAATGGGACTGATTTCTGAGTGGATATGTGCATCATTGTATTGTCAGTTTCTCCTGCAAAGGTGAAAAATACTGTTGCATATGTTCTTTATCAGAAGGCAGGGTGAGTAAAGTGAGGGACAAAATATAGAATTAAATACAGAAGAACAGAAGATAAAAGCAAAGCTTTTCAAAGAGTACTGAAAAGGCATACTAGAACAGGTTGACAAATTGAATTCTTTTGCTCCTAAAGTAGGTATCCAGTGAAACATGTTTGCAGTTTACAATTTTATCAAAGTTTCCTAATTTATTGTTTGTTTGTTACATTTTGATACTTGTTCTTGCTTTCTCTTGCTTTCACTTTCTGTCATTCACCATTCCTTAACCAACATTTTAGTAGATAAGAAATTCAGACCTTAAAAACAATTAAAATGCATCAGGCTTTCAACACAGAAATTGCATAAGGATCAGCGAAAAGAGGGAAAGTAGCAATGGCAGGTGGTGTCTTCCATGCCAGTGAGATGGTAAATCTGCTCTGAGTTTGATCCAAACATTTAAAATAACTATTTGAAATGATGAACCTTATCCAAAAATAGGATTGGCACTTTTGATAACTCTTTTAAAGTTGGGACTAGATCCCAGAGTAGATTTTCCACCCCACTGACACAGAAACCACCAGCCAGTATTAGAAAGTAGTGGTCTGGAATTGGAGAGTTATCATCACTGTGATTCATTTGCTTTATTTTTTTTAATCAGCTTTAATTCAAATGAATTTAAACACTTTCCAGTTATGATGTTTAGGCACATCATTAGCTTTAGAAAAATGTTTTAAAATGTCTGTCTAATATTCCATGGCAAAAAGACTTTGAGTGGAAGCTTTGTCAGTTTTCCATCTTTTCCCTTTGGTAACTCCAACCATGAGCCAGCATGATATTGTGGTTTGAGTTTTGGACTATGACTCGGAAATCCTGGCTTAGCCCTGGAAACCCATTGGGGGACCCTGGGCAAGTCACACACTCTCAGCCTCAGAGGATGGCAATGGCAAAAAAAAACAAAAAAACCAAGAGACTTTCCAAGAAAATCCCATGATAGGATCTTTTTAGGGTTGCCATTAGTTGGAAATGACTTGAAGGACACAGCAATAACTCCAGCCATTTGTTTCATTAGCTCAGCTGGGCCTTCAGAAGCTGACCTGACCCTCACTCATTGAAGGCTGAAATTCTAATGTTGCTTTTACAAACTAGTCCAAAACCAAGAGGAAAATCGGATTGATGATTTTTAAAATACAGGTACAAACACTGAAAAACAACAGCAATTTCTGTTAATTTATGAAAATATTTGCAGATGAGTACTACTCATTTTGAAGAACGACTTTTTGGATTTTGGTTCAATGAGATTATTCAGTAGCCAGAGAGGAGAGATTCCTTCAGTGATTATTTCTCAGTCTGTCTGCATGATGTTCCATGGTCAAACTTTCTATTCTGTATTTGTAGTCCTAGACCCACTTATTAGTGAGCAACTCTTATTTAATTCATTAGGACTTATTTCTGAATAAACCTGTTTAGAACTATATCTAATATGACAGGTGCAGTCTGTGCTTATTGAGACCCCTGTTAAGATACAGAAATACTAGACTAATTCCTCCTGGTTATGATAATTCCTCCATCTTACTCCCCCCACCCCATAGTGGAATATGTATCATGCTTTCAGCATGAAAATTTAACTCCTATACCCTTCGCATTACTATAGTGCACTTTGTAACCTAAGCTAACCATTGGTATGTGCCCTGAGCTAGACATTTATCTTTCTATTTAAAAAAAAAACTTTGTAATATCTAGTGTCACATACTATCCTTTTTTAAAAATATATATGTTGCTTTTTAGAGGCTAACAGTTCTCTATTGAGTCTGTTAACACTTAACTGTATGTTCACAGGGTATGTGGCCTTTGCTGGAATATGGGCAAGATGATCTATTTTGTCTCTTACATTTATGCACTGATAGGGACTCTTCTGGACTGGAGAACTCTGGTGAATCTATTTGACTAATGTTCATCAGTATATTTTTAAAAACTTCCAGGGAAAGAAATTTTTGAAGTTGCCCTTCCAGCTTGCCTCATAGCCTGTTTTCAGAAGTAGAAAGTGCTTAGACCACCTAAATCTGCTTTGCAGAAAGTTGAATCAATATTGTTCTTTTTCCTTTATAGCTGCTTTCTGAGTACTTGACAATTGCAGTGGAGTTTCCTTTCCACTACCACCAGCTTTAATATTTTCTATAATGCAATACTAATCAAGCAGTACTATATCATATTCTTTTTCTTTGATGTGTGCAGTTTGACTTAGGTTTCAGCAAAATGATGGCTCTCCTTCAAGACAGCTCCCCACATGCATAATTATATGGTGTATTTGTGATATTCTTTTAAAGCAGGGAGGGTGAGACAAGAGTGTTTAAATGGACAGATGGTTCTTTTGTGTGTTTGCCTTCTGTAGTGAAGAGCAGAGCATTTCCTTTCTGGTATTTTCATGTAACTTGGATGCTGACATACTGTGTTGGGGAAATATACAAGTCTAATTAATTAAAAGGTGTTTTGCATGTTGATAGTTGCTTTGAATTGCCAATAAGAATTGCTTCTTATTGGGAGAATAAGAATAAGCTAAGAATAAGGCCAGATCAGATCAAGATCCATCTTGCTTGGCATTAGTGGCCAGCTAGGGATCTCTGACAATTTATTTGAGGATGATGGCCATTCCTACTATCTCAAGATCTCTTTGATTTCTAAACATGGAGATTCTGTCCAATTGAGATTTTGACTTCCATAAAGAAGCATTTACTTTTAGGATCAGTTATAGCCAATGTGAATGCATGACCAAAGCCTGTAGGTATTGAAAAGCACACTGGCTGCACTTAAGAAGTGTGCTAGGAACTCTGCATGTACAATGTCCCACTTCTTACTTTCAACCAGATTTGGTTAAGCAGCAGCTTTTGAGAGATGGAAAAATGGATGGCATTTGTCTATTTGGAATCCCAAGAAGATGATTCATGCACATACACTCTGTCTGACTTTCAATAACCTTTAATTTGCAAAAAAGGGGGGAGTGACTTTTTATCTTCAGTGTATGTACAATTGTCAGTAACAGTTATGTTAGTGGCAGGTGCTATAAAATCCTTACCTGAGAAGAAATAAGTCTGTAGAAGCAAAACTGACAAAAGTCAGCCAACATGAAAAATAAAATAATGGAAACTTAAAGGGGTATAATATACAGTACAATCATCTTCCTCTCTATTCTGCAGACTTTTTTCCCCTATAAATAAACAGTATCTTGGTAAGCACTTTTGAAGGTCACTACAGATCTTTTTCTTTTTCTTTTTTGAGCAAGTCCTACCTCCATGTTCTGGGAAGCTGAGCTCAAAATTAGTAGAGCCTTTAATAATTTCTAAATTACTTTAGTTTGTAATATTGTAGTATTGTATGCACACAGTACTTTTTAATCATTTCTGCACAAGATCAGAGTAGACATGGGGTTTGGCAGTGAATCTAAATAGTATCAAGTAGATGCGGAAATAATAAAATACACTTGTTTTTAAGCACATACTATTTCCCCCTATATAGTGATGGTTCTTTATCTGTGATTAAGTTCAGCTGCTGCAGGCTCCTTCCTTTGTTTACATGGAGAAAGTACTCAGATGGCTCCATCTCTTTTCCTTAACATTTATTTTAATGACTGCAATGCTGAAGCAGCCTGTGTCCCCTTTTTCTGCCCAGATGTTCTGTGACTATATATACCTTCCACTTTATGTAAAAGATTGATCCTAGAATGGAATAGTATGTATCTTTTTAGGCCCTTAGGGTACAGAATGCTTAGCTGTACCCAAACAAACCCTCAGGTATCAAGTAACCCAGATCTGCCTTTAAAGCTATTGTAATCTGTCTGAAAATATTACTAGTGTCTAAGATGATGGCATGATCTTTGCTTCTAAATAACCATGGTGAGTATTAGCATAGCAATTTTTCTCCTGGATCAGAAATCTCCTGGATCCATGTGGTGACTGTTCTTTCTATATAAATGGGTGAAGGGCAGATGCGTGGAAAGGTCCTGACAAGCTAAATTTAATCAAAGGTTTATTGATTGTTGCTTGTCAGTATCTGGTGCAGTTACTACTTGGTGAAGGTTTAATGTTCCCCATTTGTTTCCTCATTGTCTAAATTATGGGACTGCATTAATCTTTGGAAACATTTTTCCCTAAACTAAAATATTTGTAAAGCATCTGTAACAGAGCATTGCAGACTGATGGCCAATGTCATCAAAGTAGGTTTCATTGTGCAATAATATTCTAATCTAATTTAATCTGTTGGAGGTAAATTAGTCCTAATGTCATATTTGCAATAGAGCTGGTGTTTAGGCATGCTACTTTATTGTCTGATAAATAAGTCAGGTGCAAAATGCTTGCATTGGTCAGAGATTTTAAATGCAATCATTTCTTATTGTCATTTCTCTCTGCAGCAAGATGGTCTTGTGTTTCCTAATAATTTTTTTTTACTGAAAATTTACCAAACTGGAGAAGGGGAGGAGGACACAGGACTACAGTATTGCATAGTTAAAGCCATAAGATTATGGACAAAAGGCAGGGTTTATTTTACAAGGATTTTGAGTGTGTGTGCATGTGTATCAGAGTTGTATGAAGATTATTTTTATGAAAGATTGTATATATAAAATATTATTTAGCCTATAGTTACATTTGTAAATGTTTTTATTAAGAACAAGAAGGAAGTCCAACCAGACGGAAAATATTTTAAATTACAGAAATTAATAAGGAAAATAGTTGGAGAGAGTGTGTTATATAACTTCTAGAATTTTAATGCCATCTTTGACATTTCCAAACTTTGCTTCCTGCTGTTTCATATTCCGTGACAACAGTAGGCCACATGCTAAAACTAGTGTTAATTGATAGTTAAAAAAATAAGAAAGCTGTTATTTAAAATGTTCACTTTTGCAGGATTGTAGATAATTTTGCAGTCTACATCAGATATGGAGCTAATTTGGAAAATGCATGGATTCTTATAAGGCAGACATATAAAAAAAGTTTAAAAGTAGACTTTTGCTTTGATTAAAACCTTAGACATCTTAATATCATATATGAGAGTACATATAGCAGTTTGGTTTGGGGGTCAGTAAATCTGTTTGTAGCATTAAATTTAATTTGAAAAATGTTTTATTAATGAATAACATGCTGTTGACATCATGCTCATCTTAAGTGAGAAATGCAAGTGATGTGAGAGTATTTTAATTAAATTCTGGGAGTGGTAGTAAGAAATAAAATCATAGGTAGTGTAAAGAGTAAAAGAATTATAGGTAGCTAAAGAGCAAAAGAATGGTGTTTTGTTATATCTGATAATGAAATGGCCTTGATTCAGTAAAACATGATTGAAAAATCTAATACAATTTCCATATAGTGGGAAGATATGGTGGGAGATATAATGAGAATTGGTATTATAGGCAAGAATTTAGATCAAACCTTCAACCATTTTCAACATTTTCAGTTCATATGGTTTTGTATGATTTAAAAAGAACACTACAATAGCATCTATTTATAGGTCATTGGGTGTTGCCTGAATAGCATCATCTGATTTTCATTTGTTCTCATGGAACATACCTGGTTGATGAAGGTCATATAATTTGGAATTTCTAGAAGTTTCCTCCAAATTTGATGTGCTCTTTCTGTGGAAAATATGGATGTGCAATTATAAGAATGCTGATATAGCTGATTCTTCCCAGTTAAATCATTTGTATAGGATTGCCCTGGAGTACTGGCTGTATTAATTTGATATTGTTCAGTTTTGAATGTCAATTCTTTGTGACACTTCCCATTGCATTATGGATGTTTGGTATAAAATCATGTGAATTTGAATTTTTTGAGATTCGTTTGGAAATAAGTCCCATTTAATTGAAAGGACTTAATTCTGGGAGGATTTCCCTATGATTGCACTGTTAATGGCACCAGTCCCTCCAAAAACTCAGTGTCATGCTTTTGTGTCATGTTTAGAGGACAATTGAATCTTTTTGCTGGAACTTTAGAAACAGATGACCTACATATGACAATTGTGCAGCCTATGTCAAAATCCAAATGATAGCAATTTGTGCTTCCTTACAAATATTGCTAATGAGACAACCTGTAATAAAAATCATTATTTAAGCTAGCCATTTCTCAGAATTAAAAAATATTGATGCTTTGCTTTAGACAAAACTAGTACAAAAATACGTATAACCTTAAGTTGGCATGGAGGAGTAATCACAAAGAATAAAATAATTTTGCTACTAATGTTAAGCTCTACCTCATGAGTATGTTATTGTTAAAAAAATTAATATAGATAAAAGTATTCACTGTGCAGTTGAACTATAAGCAAACAAGCTTTAATGCAAAAGAGCAAAGCAATGCTATAATCATAACACAAGTCTTTTCAGACTGTGGAGTTCTAAAGAACTTGCAAGATTTTAAAGAAGAGGAGCTATTTCAATCACTTGGCACCTTTATTACACTGCCTTACATATGTCCATGTGGTAACTTGCTGTAGTGAGTGTTTCTAAGACAGCAAGGTTGCACAGGCCTGCCTGCTAGAAGTAACTTGTACTGGGCTTGAAGAAGACAATATGAGAAGAAGAACAATTCTTTATCTGAGGACCATGAATAGATTTCAAAAATACTGCAGTACATACAGGGCACATTGATGTAGTTCTATCAATAATTATTTTCTAATATCAGTAAATTAAAAAATAGAATGATTAACTATTAAAAGGGATAAAAAGGTTTGGGAACATTCTATGCACTCACAGAAGTGATGAAATATTTCTGGGTTCACTGTAAAGAATATTCTCATGCAAAATATAAAAGGCTATTGATTAAGCTGCAGCTATTTTTTCATCATGTTCAGACATACAAAGTTCAGATTGAACTGACACCTTATTTAACCTGCAGAAATTTTGTTTTATATTTCTCAAGTGACCAATGGATGAGACAAGGCAATTTATGCACAAAAACTCTGACCCCAATGTCTGTCACCTAGAAAGATGTTGTTTTAATACAATATTTGCCAGGTGCTGCTTCTCAGAAGGTCATGTTGATGGTTGTGGTGGTGGGGAGATAATTGTGGTCTATATGTGTGCTTTGCTACTTAATGGTGGTATCTGGCTTGCTCTGTCAGGGATAGTAATTATTAGAAATAAGATCAGTATCTCAAGATTCATTGAAGTATGTTTGCAAGAGAATACAGCAAAAACCTGTAGTAGCAACATACCAAGTTTCAAAGAAGACTGCTGAATGTGATCTGTCCATCCTTTTCTGTTTTGTAAAACATTAGACTTTGCTAAGGATAAAATGTTTGGAAGCACAATTCTACTGATCTGAACTCTTCAGTGTAAATCATAAGCTCTGTGCTTTATTTATGAACTGTGGTATCCTAACTGAGAAAGTTATGTATCTCAATGCCTTTACTTATATAGTTTTATTGCAACTTTAAACTCTTTCTTTGTTCATACATTTTTGTTTCCATTTTTTTCCTTGTAATTTGAAACTGTGTGCAATTTGTGTATAGAAGCAATTGTTTTGCTGCAGTGTGAGATAAGTCAATCAATTTGTTTTATTTGTCTGGGTTGGATCCAGAATTTACCTTCTGCTTATAGAAAGGCTTTCCACACACAAGGTTCTACCACCCAGTTTTGGGGGATATCCCTCTTTTCCTGCACCCACCCTCACAGCTGACTCCATTCCATGGGGTCCCCTGGCCATCTATCAATTGCTCTGACTTGCAAGGATCTGGCAGAATTGATGTGAGAAAGAGAGGCAGGGAAGAGTGGTTGCACCAGTCCATTTTAACACAACTACATCTGAATCCAACTCAATGGATTTTAATGTTTGCAAATTAATTCCTTAAACAATAACTGCAGAAATGACTGATTTCAGAAATTCCTATGCAGGATACGAAAAATATTTATGTGTGAAATATGGAAGGGCTCCCATTTCTTCATTGCTGCCGTAATGAAATCTGTGCATTTTCCAAGGTGGTTCCATGTCTGTAACTGAATGTTTAAATAATATTGACAATCCTGTAAATGATCTTATTACAATTTGCAGTTTGCTTTATAAATAATTTCATTTAAAATTCCAACTAGAAGTCTCTTCTTAAATTTGTATTCTATCAATTGTTTCTTTCTCTCTTTTTTTTCTGTTCTCTATGAAATTTTATTTTGGAAGATAACTCTAGTAGACTTCAAGCTTTTCCCAAAAAGGACTTTTTCTCTGTGTATGGGATTTCCTCATTAATGAATCTAGTTATTTCTTGGCCTGCTGGGGTGACACTTTTACCCCTCAGATAAGACTGCATTTCATTGTTTGTGTTTACAGGGAATTCCACAATGACAAGTACTTTATTACTAAAAAAAAATGTTATTTTACTAGAACAACGAGCCTTATTAACATCCGTAGCTTTTACTTATAACTTCTAAAACTATGGAGAACTATAAAGAAAAGTTTACATGAACAACAGTTGCACTTTCTGTTTACGAATGAGGGTTGCTTTTTTAATATCTAATGAATGCATGTATGAGGAAGGGGAGAAAATATTTCTGGGGCAAAAATGTTCTGGCTTTAAATTATGTTATGAAAATAAAACATTACATGAATGACACTATTATTTGCCTCTTGGGTATTGTTTCATTGCTACTGAGATCAAATATCTGACTAAGCATTGCTTTTATTTGCATTTAGCCACATACTGTGATTGGTGGGAAAGAGTAACTTGCTTGAGAAGCCAGATCTGGCATGGATTTGGCTATTTGTTCATTTTAAACTTATATTTGGTAGGTGAGGACAGAACTATAGGTACCGTATATATTCCACTTTCTTCACAACCTAATCCAAATTTTAAACCTTTTCTTCTCCTCCTCCTCTGTATTTCCCTTGACCACCAAACACTCCATTTCCCCCCACTGCCCAATCTGATGTTAAAACCTTTTCTTTTCCTCCTCTTCCAGATCTCTCTAATCACCAATCAACTCCATTTCCCTCCACTTTCTTCCTTCTCAATCCGATGTTAAAACCTTCTCCTCTAGGTTTTACCCTTGACTTATCCATGGGTTATATAAAAATCCATGGTTTTGGCCCTAAAACCTTCCCTCGATTTATAAAAAAGGTTGACTTGTACAAGAGTAGATATGGTAACTGCAACATCTGTAACATTTCATCATCATTTATTACGATCAACAGATCCAATAGAGCCAATAGAAACCTCAAACATAAAATTAAAAAACAATCAGCTTTCTAATAGCTGACTACAAGTACCGCAGACTTTTCTATCAGGCCAAATGCAACATTTTTTCCCACCAAACTGCTCCAAGGCAGATTTGCTGGGGTCTCTTACTTAGATGGTGCCCTTGTAATAATAAGGAAGTTGAGTCAATGAAGCATATTTTTTGTCATGTAGCTTTTACGATGAGGCACACCAGAATCTGATTATTCCACTACTGAGAAAATTTGTTGGATATTTTGCCCAATTTCATATCAACTTCTTGGTGGAGGATAAGTCCCCAAATGTAACATTGGCTGCTGCTAAATTTCTTTCAGAGGCAAAAAGGATTGGAGCTCTCTTATGTGTGTTAGATAAAGCTGATAGCAATCCTTTCATTGTTTTAACTGTACTATTTATTCCTTTTGGGTGTAGTTTTTTAAATTTATGTTTGAGTTTTCTATTCGATCTATCCGATCTGTTGATCTTATAAATGATGATGAGTTGTAATAATTCATCTACCCTTTAACAAAATTCTGATTAAATAGCTGCAGATAATTTCCTGTTGAGCAGAAGAAGGAATAATATAGTGATTAATCTGAACAGTCAGAATGGCAGAGAGGGAAAGGATTAACTATCACT
>CM034708.1:46219435-46229839 GCA_020142125.1 Phrynosoma platyrhinos | reverse complement strand
CCCCCCCCCCCCCCAGTTATACAATATCCTTTTTTAGGTGTAGTAACCAGAACTATGCAAGGCATTGGAGATGTGGGTATTCCATGAATTTGTATAAAAGCAGTGAAGGAAGGGCAGTTTCATTTTTCAGTTCCCTTTCTAATTATGCCTGACACAGAATTCCCCTTTCTTTCTTTTCTGTTTTATTATTCACTTTCCAGTGACAGTTTCATCCCTGGTATAGGGGCACAACTGATTTGTTAATGCAGCCTTTACCAAGCAGATACATACAAGATGTGTTGCGCTATAAATCCCACCATCGCCCAGTCAAGTGGAGTGAGAGGAGTTGTAACCCAATACATCTCCAGGCCACCCATTTAGGAACAGCTGCCCGAATAACCAACCTTGTTTATTTTTCCTGCTTGCCTAAGTAATGAGAAGTCCCGAAAGCAATTGTAGTGATTCCCAAACTCTGGTCCTCCAGGTATTTTGGACCCCAAGTCCCAGAAGCCCTCGCCAGTTTGGCTAACAGTCAGGAATTCTGGGAGTTTGGCAACCACTGTGAGGGACAAGCATGAGAACCAGTGTGGTGTAGTGGTTTGAGTGCTGGACTACAACTCTGGAGATTAGGATTCGATTCCCTGCTCAGGCATAAAACCCACTGGGGTCACAGTATCTCAGCCTCAGAGGATGGCAATGCCAAAGCCCTTCTGAAGAAACTTTCCAAGAAAACCCTAAGATAGGGTTGCCTTAGGATCGTCATAAGTCAAAAAAGAGGGAAAACCAAGGAGAAAGAGCCCTGTGGAAACTTAAAAGATATCACTTTTATTATAGTGTGTGAGTTAATGGATTATAGTCCTCTACATCAGACACTTGTCTACCTAAAACTAGAACCTACAGGCTTCAATGAGTCTACCTTCATAGATATTCAGATCAATAGCTCAATTGTACCCTATTAGCCACATAATACAGTTTTCCCATAATTATTATCTAACAGCTTCATTCTCTCTTAAAAATCAATATTGGGTTGGATTCAAACTAAGCTAATCACACTTCACTCTTATTGAAGGAAGTATGAAAAGGTACTCATGGCTAATGTTAAGTGGTACCAATTGCAGTGGGACTTAAAAGTAACAGTTTAGATGTAGATAAATTGCATACTGGTGTTTGATCAATTTGGAAGGAGATGCTGCTCTGAAACCCATCTATACAACAAAATTATAACTGCTGTAATTGATTTTTCTACAGATTAATTCTTTGAGGAAGATTTGCTCCTATTGTGATCAGAGGCCTGGTTTCCAGACTATGCTTTAAAGGTGCAGTTCTTGTTCATTTGTAACAATGTTGCACGGATGTCAAATGCATCTTTACTGAAAAGTCCAGTGAAGCAACAAAATTTAATTACTGCGGAAATGAGTTTTACTTCTTCTGCTAACACAAACATTTTACTTAATACATTGTTAATTGTACAAGATCCCGATACAATTTAAGTAATCCATATCTTTTTATATTGATGTTGATGGGACCTAAATGCAATTAACTTTGTCAGCATTCAACCTATTGTAACAGTTATGTGTGCTGTGATAGTGCATATATCACAAGTACTGATTGGACATTACCTATGACATCCTAAGTATGAAGAGGTACAATTACCTTACTTCCCAGTATCCCAGCCATATTACTTGAATTATACTGATCAGAGATGGGCAATAGTGGCTATCCAGATACTTGTCAGGCTGCAATTTCCATCAGTCCTAGCCAACATAACCAGTGGTAATGGGAATTGCAGTCCAAAAACAACTGGAAGGACATTGCCAACCCTTCATGAAGAGCCCGAACAGTACTTTACTGTGGTATTATGGAATATTTGTGCAACCTTTCACTTCAGAAATGCAGAAAATACAAAGCACAATATTTTTGTTTGACTTGTACTCTAATCCCCAACAGATCCACCATGCACCACTTGATTATATGGGTTTAGTTGGGATTAACTAATCGGACACAAACTCCTCCTATCTTAAATCAACATTATTTTATAATGAGCTTTCTGCCTCTACCCTCCAGTAACAAACATCTTTCCTGATTGAGATCTCATCTGCACTGCAGAAATAATGCAGTTTCACAACACTTTAACTGCCATGGGCCAATGTTATGGAATTCTGGGATTTGTAGTTTTCTGAGATATTTAGCTTTCCCTGTCAAAGGTGCCACAACAAACTACAAATCCCAGAATTCTATAGCATCGAATCATGGCAATTAAAGCAGTGTCAAACTGCATTATTCCTGCAGTTCAGATTAGACCTGAGACAAACCCCAAAGCAATAGGAAATGTAATCCTATTAATCCTCAATTGTAATTCCCCCCCCCCCAATACCATACGGACAGTGCAATAAATAATGAATACTAGTGATAAAGGAAAATCTGAATCATTGCATTTTTGCTTTCTTATGTTTTGTTTGCAAGCAGTCATATACATTTTTACTTGCTTGATTTTGCATCGTACACCATTCACTGTGCTCTTAAACTGAAGGCTCCACATTTTCTTTATCCAGAGCAAAACAAGACATCCAGTCAACTTGCTGTTGATATTTTCTTACCACATTTTTTTTTAAATAGATAGTCAGGATCTCCATATATGCAGTAAATCTTATCTTTAACACTGCAAGACTATATCAGGTCGTCCTTATAATGGAATGGCATGTGAACCATTTGTCAAATGATGCTTGTTGAAGTGCTAATGAGTTGTGTGAAATTTTTGCATCTTCTATTCAGAATATATGACAAGGGCTGCCTTTTCTTGAACAATCCTCGTGCTTCATCCCAAACTGGACAAACCCTTTAAAGTGAGGATTAGCTGAAATGGATCGCTACAGATATTTCATCTTCAACCAGAAAAGTATGGTTGTTCTGGGACTCTTCCAAATAGCTTGTGCCACAGTTTGCATTGTCAGTGGAATAATAGATGGTGCAAACAGAAGGGAATCAGCACTGAGTAAATCTAGGATACCCATCTGGGCTGGAGTGGTAAGCTATTTTACCTACCCCCTCTTTTTTCTTTATATTATATACAGTTAGAAAATTCTGCATAATGCATTTTCCTCTTGCTCTCTGTTCCAGAGAACTTACCATTACTTACTTCACAAGGAGGCATATGTAATGTAAAAAGGTGTATAGCTAGATTCACTTTTGGGTCTTTATACAGTGCATGGTGTGCTCAGCCACAATCCTTAGGAGATATAATTAAAATCTTGAAAATATTATTGGTTTGGAGTACAGTTCCCAGAATCCTCTAGCCAGCATGGTTGGGGGGGGGGAGTGGATTCTTGAAGCTGTAGCTGAGAAAAGTAAGTCTTTGATGGTTTGGTTGTAACACCTTCACTTGTTGGATGAACTAACTTCATTAAGTTTGCAAGCATTAGAGCAGTAGTTCCCAAACTTTTTTGGCCCGACGCACCCTTTCTTCTTGGGCAACAACACTAGCACACACACCCATGCAAATCTGCTGATATTAGGACTACTATTCTACTGCAAATTTAAAACAACCAATCTTGTCACTGCTTTCTTTGCACCCAGTCACCTTGAGAGCAGCAACTGAGCAGCTGGCTAAGCAGCAAACAAGAAGCCTCTCGCCTGTGCCAGCCTTGTAGTAAAAGCTGGAGCAGGTGAGAGGCTTCTCAGTTGCTGCTCAACTGGCTGTTTGGTTGTTACTCCCTTTGCACCCAGTCACCCTCTGAGCAGCAACTGAGTAGCTGACTGGGCAGTGACTGGAAAGTTCCAGCCTTGTGGCAAAGGTCAGTGCAGGCAAGAAACGTTGCAGCTTCCAAGGTGACCAGATGTTAAGGGAGAAGCTTCTCCCTGGCAAGTTGCAGCTTCCAAGGTGACCAGGTGTTAAGGGAGAAGCTTCTCCCTGGCAAGGAAGGACTCTTAATCCTTCTTCGTGGGGCACAGTCACTATATGTGAAGTGGGTTTACAGAGACCACATGCTCTGGACTGTAGACTGGCATGGATGGGGAAAGAAAGATATTTTAACTGCAGGAGCTGTTGCATGGCAAATGACTTTTTCCCAGAATCAGCCCCAGATATTCCTCCCTTTCCTTCCCCAGAGGCATGTCTTCCCCACATACAAACATTGTTCCTTCTGGGAGCTGAAGTCCCTCGGCCCTTAAAGGGGAAAGGTTGCCTACCCCTGCTCTATCTCTTCTCTCAGCCTGCCAGTGAAAGAAAGTGTAGTTCCAACCTGCCAGCCAAGTCCCAGCGAAGCTCACAAAACCTAAGCAGCATCTTAAATTTGAAATATCCTTTTTGCTGCCGCTTCTTCCTCACTGCCACATGCTCTAATTTCTTGCTCCAGTCAGTCAGTCAGTCTGTCTGTCCCAAAATGGTGCCACACCAAGGCACACAAATTATGACCTGCACTCAAGCCTTGGAAGAGTTTCCTATCACTACTAGGAAAGATGCAGCTAAGAGAGTGAGCTTGTGCAGGCAGATGAAGAGCGGGAGACACCACCACATAAAGTGAGCCTTCATGATGGTTTTAAGGGACCCTGAAAAGAAGTTTCATGCAATCCTTATCCCCAGAATGGTCCTAGAGGCTGCTGGTTCCCTTTATCTTTCTTGTATACCAATACTTTGACTGAAATCTCACCACCACCACCCCTTTTACCCTCATTGCCACCCTGCTCTCCCCCCTTTTTCCCTCATTGCCCCTCTGGATCATTCCAGCCCCTCAAATTTGGAAATCGGTGTTGAGGAAGAAGGTGCTGTTTTCCAGGATAAGTGCTGCTAGCTTATACTAGTAACACATTATTAAAACAATTATACTTGAAGGATGCAGTGGAACTTGTAATTTTAGTTACGACCTAATTGAATCAGTAATTTAGGGCCTGAACAGACTGCCAGAAATAATCCAGCTTCAGACCACTTTAGCTGCCCTGGCTTAGTGCAAGGGAATCATGGGAAATGTAGTTTATTATGGCACCAGAGCTCTCTGACGGAGAAGGCTCAATGCCTCAGAAAAAGCTACAGTTCCCATGATTCTCTAGCATTGAGCCATTGCAGTTAAAGTGGTCTCAAGATGGATTATTTCTAGCAGTCTGTTCAGGCCCTTAGTGTCAGAAATTTATTGCTCCACAATCATTTTTTGAAAATGTTACTCTATCTGATTTGCTTCTCTTAGACCTGTTGATTGCTAATATTAGAGGAACAAAACACATGACAGTTGATGTAACTTAGATTTTGAAAAGTACATTCCCCAGATTTCTCATCTATACAGTTCACACATTCCATCCTGTGCCTCTGTGGTATGGTGGGCTATTCTGTCCTGACAACATTAATATCATTATGTACCAAATAATTCTCCACAAATAAAAAATAAAAATGTATTTGTGTAACTGACCAAGAATCTTCATCTCAGAATTCATAGCTAGTAGAGACAATGTGGTGTAGTGGTTTGGGTGTTGGACTAGGTCTCCTGAGACAAAAGTTCAAATCCCTGCTCAGCCATGGAAATCACTAAGTGGCTTTGGGCAACACATTCTCTCAGTCTCAGAGAAAGGCAAAGGCAAACCTATGAACAAATCTTGCCAACAAACCCCCATTATATGTTTGCGTTAAGATCACCCTAAGTCATAAATGACTTGCAGGCACACAACAATATGAATATTATTCTTTCTCTAATTTCAAGACGTTTTTCCTTGAAATCATCCCAGAATACCAAAAGAAGTACGAGTCAACCATGTGTACATATGATGGAACAAAACCTTGCTCAATATTTGTACTTTATAGACCTGCTGTCTCTTATTCTAGAACTGGTTGCCTGGAGTAGAAACTACTAAAGAAAACCTAGCTGCTATGCAGCCTTTCAAGAGCACAGCACTGAAATGTCACACAAATACTATTACAACAAATGGGGATTGCACATTTTAGCACCCAGTCATATCACAGTATAATATATCATGAAGCACTTTCATCAGTTTTGATCATTGTGAAACCAAAAAAACTTGGCACCTTTTTCTGTACTGAGATTAATCATAGTATATCTTTACATGTAAAGTTTTGAAATGAATCCCCTTTTTGTTCTGCAGTTCATGAGTATTCCTGGAATTATGGCTTTGTTTTCTTCTCAGAAGAAGAATCCAGTTCTGGTGCGTTCCTATTTAGTTTTCTCTGTTTGTTTAAAGCAAGATTTCATATTCAACTTTTGATAGGCAAAATTTGGGAAAACTCTATTGGTCTGGGGATAGAGTTTAGGCTACTAGTACCTGACATGGGCTTCACTAACCCTTGAAAATAAAAATAAAAACTCCTACTCCATCTAAACTTAAACCTAGATTTATGGTATTGTAAAATCTAGAACTTAACATTACTAGAAAAACACAAAAAGTCAGTCTCATAATATCTTAAGTACTAAACAGGATGCCAACCTTTGTTTCTTAACTTTGTAAATCATGCAAAGGATGGTAGAAACTGGGAGCACCCAGAAGTCTATTGCTGGTTTTGTAAAATTCCTGTGGGGGAGTGGGGGACATAATATGGCACCAAGCAGTATGTTAAGGAGAACTACCATTCCAGGATTATCAGTTATCTCTTTTCTCCAACCAAAATATTTTTTGTGAGAGCATCAGGGCTGTGTGTGTGCAACAGGTCATAATATCATCTAGACACTGAATTATGAAGACAAATCTTGTTCAAGTGGGTTTTTTTTCTTTTGGAAAATTGTATACATATATTATATAGGGCACAAAACATGTCTATTTATTTTCACTCTTCATTTTGATGTGCAAACTGATATATTGTTTCCTGTTTGAAGTCTGTATTCTCTATCACCTTGTCTTTTGTACAGGTGTATGCAATGATAATTGCATCTGTATTTTCCTGTTTCACAACTCTAATTGTAATCATCTATGCCTCCATAACATTAGAATATGGTGAAAAATACAAGAGCCTTGATGGTGTGCCCGCCAATCATCCAGTCTTGGTAAGAATTAAATATTCTTAGAAATATGCCCTATTATCTTCTTACACTTTTAAAAAATATAGTGCACTGTTTAGAACAAGTAATTATAGTGTTATAATGTGGATGCTCTGTTTTTATTTCTATTTTGCTAGTTTCAGGACCTAAGTAGGGAATAAAATGCTGTTAATATGAAAGTGACTGTACACTGGTTTTAAAAAATGCAGTTTAAGTTTAATATGTGTCTGAGTTAAAAGATAGTGAAAGAGTAAAATGCATGGCCTGAAATACTGGAAGCTGGCTAAAAGGTAAATGAAAGCAAATATGATAATTAAAAAAGACCCAGAACATAAGGGAAGGTACAACCATACTGTGAAAGAACACAGGGTTAACAAATAAGGAAACTGAGAGCCAGAATTTGTGAGCCTGATATTTTGCCTCTTTTAGATGCATTATGATTACTGGCTAAAATAGTATAAGCAAAACCTTGTATGGGAGAAAAAATAGCAAAATGGGGGCCAATATTTGAATGCACCAAAGAGGTTGGCAGAATGCGCAAGGCTGTATGTAATACCCAGAATGGATGAGAACACTGTATTTATGCCAGTCTGAATAAGGAGAGCATTAACTCTCTGTTACAGTAGCTATGTTGAGTTAATGAAATACATTGAGAATGCCTGTGTGAGTTGTGAAATGCCCTCCAATACAAGTATACAATGTTGCTTCCTTACTAATGCTGTGTGTTTTGAGTACTGTTCTATGTTCTTTGTAAATATGAGATAAGTTTCTTATAAGAGATAGTACTATATACTTTGCTCAAGACAATGCGATATCTAACTAAGCAAGATGTAAAATGTATGATAATATAGGCCTAGACTATCAATCTCTATATGATATGAAAAACTTCCACTCAAGGTATATACAGTCAATGTACCTAGACTAGATAATGTATACTGTAAGTGATATGATTTGTTGTTGTTGTTTTTACTGTTGTGTACCTTCAACTCATTCCCAACTTATGGAGACCCTAAGGCAACACTATCAGGGGGTTTTCTTGGAAATTTTTGTTCAGAGGGGGTTTGCTTTTGCTTTTCTCTGAGGCTGAGAGGGTGTAACTCACCCAAGGTTACTCAGTGGGTTTTCATGGCTGAATGGGGACACAAACCCTGGTCTCTAGAGTCATAATCCAATGCTCAAACCACTATACCACACTATTAATGATATGTAAGAATATTTGGTATCTACATTGGGCCCTTGGTATCTGCTGTGGCTTGGTTACAGGACCCCCTGTGGATCCCATAATCCATGGATGCTGAAGTCCCATTATATACAATGGGGTAGTAAAATGATGCTCCTTATATGAAGTGGCAAAATCAAGGTTTGCTATTTGGTTTTTTAAAAAATAATATTTTTAAACCGCAGATGGTTGAATCTGTGAATGCAGAATCTGTGGATATGGAGGGCTGACTGTATATCAAGTAGAGTGCAGCAAAGCCAGTGTAATATGAGCTTGTGGTAGAAGCAAGAAAAAAAATTCAGGATACTCTTGTAAGGTGAAAACGAGAGAGAGAGAGAGAAACATATATTTATTGTATCAGGAAATCCATCTTGGGATAGGAAAGGAGATTACATTAAAAATTCCTAAACTTCAACAGAAGAGCTTCTGAGGCTGCCTCTCATATGTGGTGTTGGCTAGCATCCATCCTGGGCTAGGAGCCTCATGGACACCCAGACAAAGGAAGGAAATCCAGAAATATCGTAAATAAATAAATAAATAAATTGTACCCAGCTTTGCTGATATAGGACAGTTTAGCAATATACAACAAAATAAAACGTTTTGCATTCCACTATATCTAGTTCTATTAGTATTTCTTTTTCCTACATGAACCAGAAACGCTCCACATTTCCATTGTCGTGATAAGTATGTTTTTAAAAATGTTACTGAGATCCATTTTTAATATGAAAATCTATCAATTGTGAATGTTGTTAGCTCAAGATAGAAAGCAAACAAGCAATTTTAAATGAAAGAAGTCTGACTAATTAAGATTTGAATTCAGATTAGAGATACAAGAAAATGGGGGGAGGAGCCTAGGTAGCACCATCATCCTTTTTCATAATTAGGGCATGAAATAGTGGCATAAATGTGTTGTCATTGTATTGTTTTGTAGTGCAGTCATTTTACAAGTTCTCCTATAGTTCTTTAACAGACAAAGAACAGGCAGGCACATCATAATCTGAAAAGTGGTATGTTAATTCTTTATTTTTTATTTTTAAAACTTTGCAACAGTAAAGACTTTTGCTCTTTAAAATAACAACTTGAATTAATTTCATATTGATTATACAAACCACTGCTTGATTTTGTTTTGTTTTATATGTTACAGTTATTTGTGCTTGATAAATTTGTGGAAGGAGCCAACATCACACTGCTGATTGCATCTATTGCTAGTGCCTTTATTGTGCTAATTATTGCCTATGTTAGTAGCAGAAGTCTTCCATGCTGTTCCTGCTATGACAGCATCACTGGATTTGTAAGTAGCATCATAATCCCAAATAAGCATGGTGTATTCAGTTATCTTGTACTGGGAAGAGAAGGAATTTTTAGTAGGGCCTCAGCAGATATTAGGGCACATATGAGCTGGTATGATTTAATAGTTTCTTTTTATTAAACTGTATGATGATTTTATTCAGGGGTAGGCAACCTAAGGCCCGGGGGCCGGATGCGGCCCCATGAGGCCTTTGGACCGGCCCCAGGCTGGTTCTGCCGCCGCTGCCGCTGCCCCCCGCCACCTGCCATGATGATATTGATTATTGTTGTTATTACTTGTTCTTGGGGTTTTCTTGGCAAAATTTCCACAGGAGTTTTGCCATGGCTTTTCTGGGCTGAGAGAGTGTGCATGCATATTTTTTAATTTTTTAAATTTTTTAAAATTATTTTTATTTATTTATTTATTTATTTATTTATTTATTTTTTGTGCTTTGGCCCCCCCAATTGTCTGAGGGACAGCAACCCGGCCCCCGGCTCAAAAAGGTTGCCTGCCCCTGGTTTTATTGAATTGTATGACAATATTGACAGTATATGCACCAACCACAGAGGCAGAACAGGAAGAAATTGACAGCACACCAACACAGGATGTCAAGCTGATCACTGGAGATTGGAACGCAAAAGTAGGAAGAAAAGAAGAATCAAAAGCAGTAGACAGATTTGGATTAGGCAAAAGAAATGAAGCAGCTGAGCGTCTGATAAATTTTTGTGAAGCCAACAACCTATTCATTGCAAACATATTCTTCACCAGAAAGAAGGCTATCCACATGGACATCACCAGATGGTCAATACAAAAATCAAATAGACTATATAATTGGAAGCAAAAGATGGTGAAATCAATACTGGCAGCCAAGACTAGACCAGGTGCCAACTGTGGCACAGATAACGAATTAGTCATACCAAAAATAAGAGTAAGACTCAAGAAGAAAA
>CM034708.1:46183666-46207207 GCA_020142125.1 Phrynosoma platyrhinos | reverse complement strand
GTTAGAATCATACAAGCCATTGTATTCCCTATAACTATGTATGGATGTAGGAGCTGGACAGCTAAGAAATATTATAGGAAGAAAATTGATTCCTTTAAAATGTGGTGCTGGAGAAGAGTGCTGGGGATCCCACGGACAGCCAAAAGGACAAACAAGTGGGTCCCAGAGCAGATCAAGTCAGAAACCTCCCTGGAAGCCAAAATGACCAAACTGAGGCTGTCATACTTTGGACACATCGTGAGAAGGGAGGACTCATTGGAAAAGACAATAATGCTGGGAAAGGTGGAGGGAAGTAGGAAGAGAGGAAGGCCACATGCCAGATGGATGGACACTGTTAAGGACATCATGGGTGTTAAGGGGTTGCAGAAATTACACAGAGCAGTGGAGGACAGAGGGTCTTGGAGATGTCTCATCCATAAGGCCACCATGAGTCAAGATCGACTTGAGGACAGCTAACAAAACTCTAGTCCAATACTTAACCACTACACCACACTAGTTCTCACCAGTTATACAGCCATTAGCAAATTATTTAGTTTGTGATGTATGCAAAGGATATATAGAACAATGCACATACAGTAATTCACATTAAATGCTGTCCCCAAGTAAAACAAGAACAGCATGGCTCCTTGTCAGAGGTTGAATGTACAAGACAAAATATCCATACCTGGATCTCAGTCCTGCTGGAACACACAATGTTCCTCTTGTTCTGACATAAAAACTGTTTTTGGACTGTTTTGGACATGTGGTTTGACCCTTGAATTGGAATCAGAGTGGAACTGGGAGTGGTGGGAGGCATGGAGTCACTGGAAGTATGTTGCCTGGGCTCCTGCTCATCTTCGAAGGGCTGGAAGGATCAGCACCATTTCCCCCACCTTGGCACACTGACATATGTGTAGCTTTGAATCTTTGCTTTTGAGTAGGTGATGGGGTTTGTCTCATGAAGCCAGCACTAAAAAATACCTTCCTGGGAGTTAAGCACCAATGAATACAATAGGACTTACATCTGAGTAGATAAGATTTCTCCATATGCCATCAGTACTACACTCAATTTCCTGGGAATTAAGTTTAAAAAATGAGGCAAGTTAGAGGAGGTGGAGGCATCATATGTAAGTAAGCTGAGGTTAGTGCTCTATGTGCCCAATCCAATGGGAGTGCAGGTGGGTTGTCAGAATGACAGAAAAGGTGTGAATATGAACACTTGGGGGGGACACTACCTCCCACAGCTCTACAGTCATGTGAAAGGACATAAACAGATATAGGGAACATGTGCACACAGCAGAAATACCCCTTTCTACCAACATGACATGACTGGGGTCCCATGTAGCTTTCCATACTGATGAGACACTGCAGTACAGCCCTTGTGTAGTTTCAGTCCAAAATGCAACTGATGTACCAGTTTGGCTTCCATGGGTCATCATGACTACAGACAGCTTTTGTTGGACTGCTGGTATAACAGCTGTATAGCCAAGTTAGGAAAAATATACACTAGCAAAAGCAATGACTTGTGTCACTACGATTTGTAAATGGCGTGACATAGTTGCAGAGTATGCTTAAGTTTCAACTCTCAGTTGGAATATAATAAAGTTGGCACAATATCTACTAGTCAACAGTAAAAAAAACCTCTAACATACTAATTCGTTGAAATTATGGAGTATAGCTAGTTCAAGATCACAGCAATGTATATTTTTCAGAATTGTACAGATGATCCAAAAGCAAGATTCCAGATTAATGACAGCTCGCTATTTTTCTTTAAATTCTTTTCACAGAAAGAGCAATAGTCTCTCTAAAGAGATGTACAATGTACAATGAAAACCATAATGTCAACTGTCAGATTAGCAACCTTTTAAACCATTTCCTACACTGTACTTTAATTTAGATCTTACTGAATCACAATAGACAATCTAAGTTCCCATGGAATTTGTAATCCTCACAGAGGGATTGTGTTTTCCAGAGTTATTTACTATTACTCTAGAAGCTATTATTGCCAAGTTTCAAATTACTGTCTGTAACAGCAGCTGTTGTGGTTACCTTTATTGGAGAAAGAGGACAGGAAGGGAAAGTAGTGTCTCCAAGCACTGCTGCATTATGCATTGTGCGATTTCACCAACACTGTAACTCTATTTTTACTCATTGTTATATTAAACTGATCTTCCATTACATACATCCTCTCCTGATAACTGTTTTCACATTCTACAGTCACACAACTCTTTTTCAAAACATTTTATTGCATTATATTTGGTACCTTATGTTTGACAAAGGAAATTACATCTTTAACTGCAGGAATAAGAAGCTGGTCTGTTATTGAAAAAAAATCTTGGGCCCGTTAAAAGTTACAAAGTCATGGGCTTGCCTGAAACAACTGAGCAAGAAATATATTCTTAGAAATGTAGGGCTTCAAGTATTACAAACCTGTGACACTGTGGAAAAGTTCCAGAGGTATCTAAACTGCAGCACTTTTTTCTGCATAACGTGAACAAGGCCTGCTGAGGTTTTGAACAATTAAGTCTCTCGATCAGTCACAAATTGGTAGACAGGAGTTCCTCTTTGAAATTTCAAGCCATAGTCATGTTCATTCATATTTTCACTGTATGTGAAAAATTCATGCTGTTTTTCTAAAGAGTTGGTGCCACATCACAGTGCATAATTCCATTTGGTTCTTGCATTACAGTTTTAAAAGGTTTAGCCAAATGATACTATCATGCTCATCTCCTAAACAGCAATGTTGATTTCTTTTCAAAATTTTAATTAAAACCAAGAGGATGTTCTAACCCATTCCTTCATTTAAAAACTGTGGTGCAAGAACACCAAACTGATCACGTGCAGTAAATTTCGGAGACACAACAAGCTTATTGAACACCTTATGTTTTGTTATTTTGCTTTATACTTTAAGTCCCAGTCTCTACAACAACATTATATATGTGTTGCAGGTTTATTTGCAAATATTGATTCACATTGCATACTTCCAAAGGGTAGATCATCTCTGTATCAAAACCAGTCAGATGCTAAAGCCCCAACAACTCTTTGTGCTCAGTGAAAAGATCCAGTGCTAAAACAGCGTTTTTGCTGTCTGAGATAGTTATCTCAACAAGACAAATTTAAAGTAATATTTCTGCCACACACCTGCTCCAATGGGTGTTGAGCCTTCAGATTCCATAAATTAGTTTAAAAATGGGGTATGTAGATAAGGATATTTTTCAATTTTAGCAGTGCTTAGTTTTTCTTTAACTGAGCCACCTATATCCAGTAATACGTTACTTTATATTATACACTTCGTCAGCAGGATAAAAAAAGTAAAACTTTGAAGGCAACCATTTTTACTCCTTCCATTCTCTGTGTAGTTAGAACAATTCAGCAGGTGCGTGACAAAAATATTATACACCAGATACGGTCCAAAATCATTCCACTCCTTTAAAAAAAAAAGTTCATATTTCATTGGCCAGTTCTTCGGTTTCTGCAGATATATCTCCATTAACTGTGATCTTCATATCCTCTTCATATCCAGGGGGCATAAAAGCCAAAGCATAAGGGAAAAGCTTATGACAATTTGCTCTGTACATTTCAGCTGCTTCTTTACAGTTTCCAAGGCTACCATCATTCAATGCTTCCAATACCTCCATACAAGTCTAAAGGAGAAAAAACAGTGTTACCACTTTGAATAGAAGCTGTGTTTCAATAATTTATACTGCCAATAGTGCAGTGCCAGTAGTCTGATGTTTTCAGAGAGATAACTTGCATAAACATCAATGTCCATAGTGAGCAGAACATAAAAAGGGATTCTTCATGCTCATTATCAGTCAGATGCTAAAGCTCCAACAATTCTTTGTGGTCAGTGAAAAGATAGGGCCTATATTTTTCAGAATTGTACAGATGATCCAAAAGCAAGATTCCAGATTAATGACAGCTCGCTATTTTTCTTTAAATTCTTTTCACAGAAAGAGCAATAGTCTCTCTAAAGAGATGTACTAGCACTTGCTCAGTGCTAGGGAATCATGGGAACTGTAATTTATTGTGGCACCAGAGTTCTCTGACAGAGAAGGCTCAATGTCTCAGAAAAAAATGCAGTTCCCATGATTCCCTAGCACTGAGCCAGGGCAGTGCCTAAATTTAATGTGCACTATTTCTGGCAGTCTGCAAAGGCCCATAGTTAATTAAATTAAATAACTGAGACTGGTTTAGAAAAGCAACACCATGTGCCAAGAGAATAAATAATTTTGAAAAACTTTACCTGAAGATTTCTGTTTACAAGGGATTCATCAAGGCAAGTGGCCAACTCCACAGCTCTTTTCTGACTGGCTGGATCCAAATAATATACCATTTTGGCAGCTGAGAGAGAGGGGGTGGGGAAATCACTTTCAGTTAAGCATAACTGGATTCAAACAAACAAAAACCTATCCAAAGCAATGGCCTCAATTTACTTTTAGATACATCCTTTTTTTCCTTCTATATAAAACACAAATAGGTATTTCCACAGCCTATATAATAATTTCTTTTCATACAGAACAAACTTAGAATATGTTGGACACTGCATGAAGTCCAGAGTGTCATAACAGAAGTCACATCCCTCATCCTTGCACAAGGGGAGAAAAGATGGATGTACTTGCTTCATTTCCCTTACTCTGTAAATATTATAGGGTTCAAGTACTAAGTGTTCCCTTTTACAAACGGAAGTGCTTCCCCCTCCCCACTGGTGGAAAAGGGCCAGGCAATTCTCATATATTCAACTTGTCATCTCTCCACAACTGTTGCAGACCTTTTAAACAAAGTAAGATCAAATGGGACTGCAAGGGTAGAGAGAGAATTGTTTCTTCCTTCTGCTAGCAGGGCTATCGCATGTGCAGAAATCTACTCACAGGTACTCAAGTTCCAACTCTAATCTTTAAATACCCAGTCTGTCACGTAATGCACATGCAGTCACATGAACATACAACCTAGAACTAATTATATCTGAAGGACAGGAATCAGCACATTTTATAACATGACAGTAAGGGAGGACTAATTTAATTTCTGAACAGGAAATTCTCATGGAAGCAAAGGTACCATTGTGAATTCCATTTTATTATTGCAAAGAAAATTTATAACCACTGCCAACTTCAATGAAGTAACTTAGGACATCAATGGAACATTTCTAATAGTAAAAATTATGGAACATTTCTAATAGTAATAAAAACAACACTTTTGCTATCTGGTTACTCTAAATAATATGCTTTAAATCAGGGGTAGGCAACCTTTTTGAGCCAGGGGCTGGGTTGCTGTCCCTCAGACAACTGGGGGGCCGAAGCACCAAAAATAAATAGATAAATAAATTAAAATAAAAATATATTTTTTAAAAATTAAAAAATAAGAAAAAATATGTATGCATACTCTCTCAGCCCCAGAAAAGCCATGGCAAAACCCCTGTGGAGATTTTGCCAAGAAAACCCCAAGAACAAGTAATAACAACAATAATCAATATCATCATGGCGGGGAGGGGGGCGGCGGTGGTGGCAGGACCAGCCTAGGGCCGGTCCAAAGGCCTCGCGGGGGGCGCATCCAGTCCCCGGGCCTTAGGTTGCCTACCTCTGCTTTAAATCTTTCTTCATCTAATAATTTCTTAAAGAATAACCAGCATACAAGCAGGTTTCTTTCATAAAACAAGCATTGTAATGACAATAATCCCAGAGCTGAAATTTCATATTACTTCAGACAGGCTATGCTGTAACTGTTAAAGCACCTCCTGACATTACAGTTGCTAGAGTAACAAGGGGCATTTGTTAAAGAACTATGGGCTGTGCAGGCTGTCACACACAGCAATCCTAACACAGATCACTCTTGCCTCACTGCTAGTGGTAGCAGAGAAAGAGCCACCTTTTTAATATTATTTTGTCATTGCAATTGACAACAATGGTTTATAAAACTCTACATATATAAAAAATAACATTTGTCACCACTATAATGTTTGTAGGAGAGGTAAATTTCTCCCATGAAGAGACAGGATGAGTAAAGTTGAAATGGACTATTTGAGTGTCACTGAGAAAGCAGTGCTGAATTGAGTGTATCTTTCTAGAGCCCTCTTTTGTGTCACTGGTGCTGCAGTCAGACCACCACCTTCTTTATTTTATAAAACCAATAAAGGGAAGTCAAATAGCTCCAAATCTGTCTTTGCTTGTCCTTTGGCTCTCTGTCAGCTTGGTTGGTTACTTTCTCTAATAATACAGGATTCCAGACCCTCCCATTCTAATCTTTCAGTCTTAAGAGCTGATCTTCCTTTCCAAATATGTGCCTGGCTGTTAGGAGAAGGAAAGCAATTAGCTCTTTGTAAGCAAGGGTCTTGGCTTGGCCTCCAAAGATACCATGATTGGGTCTAGAACTATAGCTTGTCACACAATGTTAGTAATTTCTGGCTCTAGCTTGTGATTACAATCCTTCCATTATCTTGATGAGCTATTACCAGATACATGAGCAAGTCTTACTGGAGCAATATATGGCAAGAGCTGCAGAGTTTTCAATGCATACTCATGAGTGTGTACTAAAATTATTTTTAACAGGCTACGGTCACCTTAGGATCATCTAAGTTGGAAGCAACTTGTAGGCATGCAACAACAATGAGGACCATATGTGACACCATTCTCTGTCTTCCAATGTGAAGTCCAGGTCATGTTCCCAGGCCACTTTGAGGCACTGGAAGTCTTTATTAGATGTTTTAAAAGAAAGCTTTAGAATATATGAACATAGATCTTTATTTTCCATTTTTCGGTCTTATCAAAATGTTGAGAGTTTTCTAGTGGTTTGATGTCAAACTTGTTGCAAACCTAGAAAATGTAAAACTTGGGAGGGTGGTAGTTTGTTATTAAGTTTTGCTCTCCCACTGGGAGGGGGAATCTAACAGACTGTATGACCCCTCCTGATATGTGGGTTGTGTACTGCTGTTGTTTTTAAAACACAGGGTTTTTTAATATAGGTGTTAAGGGAGAAATTGGGGGCACAAAGCATGGGCCACAGACTTCCAGGGTGGATCTCAGAAAGACACTAGTCAAAGATGAAACCTGTTTACACAATTTAGGTAAAAAGAAAACTTCCAGAAAAGTAAAATAATAAAAGTAGGCAGATTTCTGATACATGTTTGGCTATCCTTGATGTCCTGCCATTATTGAGGAACAGGAGGAAAGAAAAACAACAGCAACAAAAACACAAATCCTTGCAGGCAACTTGTCTGATATTCAGGTGACAATAAAAAAGGGCAGAGTCTAAAAAGTAAATTAATTTTGGGCAACACCATCATTTGTGGGGCAGCAATTCTGCCTAACCATGTTAAATTTAGCTTTGACCACTCAGAGAAGTGTTTTTTGATCTGTGACATAACTGCAATGTGATTGAACTTTCTCAGAAGGTTTATGTTTTCGGGAATGTAGTTTCCCAGATACGTGAAGAACCTGATCTCTCTCCTCAGACCAGTTATGTTATGCAAGTCTGCTTTTGATATCAGATGTGTCTCACGTAAGTGGTCCTGATTAGTAACGTTTATTGACAGTCCTACCAGTGATTGAAAGAATTTATGTATATAGTTGTTGCATTACATTGAAGTTTTGTAAGCATCTGTAAAAAGGTGAATTCTGTGGAACATCTCTCCACATACCCTGGGTGTTCTCACTGGTCCAGAGACTTGGTGGTAGCAGCAGCGAGATGGAGGAGTCTGTGTTAAAGTTAGAATTTTGACTGCAAGCTCAGAGCTAGCTGGTTTTATGGTACTTCTGCTGAATCTTGTGGCAGCAATTAAAAGTCATTTCTCTGCATGCCCTCCTTTGGCTATTTCACTGTAAAAAAAAGTCCTAACAGGTTCCGATTGATGAAAGGCACCTTGGCACCAACACAAAACATGTTGGATGAGACTACAATGTAAATCCAAAAGGAACATAGAGTGGTCCCTTCCCATCTGTAGGAGTTTGATTCTGGGGTCCCTCATGAATGGCAAAAAACAAACAAATGTTTGTTTCCCATATTATTCAGTGGTGGTGACATGTGCACACATACATCAACATGTCTGAATTCACATACTACCACGGAATAATATAGGGCATGCCAATCTTGGTGCTTGTTGCTGTATGCCTTCAAGTCATTTCTGACCTATGGTGACCATGTCATGGGGTTTTCTTGGCAAATTTCTCAGGGGGGATATCTGCAGGCAATCCAATCTGCAGATCACAAGCCCGCTAATACGATGGGTCTACTGTATTAATCTCTATTCAACATTAAAAATGCCTCAGGAAAACTTGAAATACAAAGCAAATTGCTTACCAGATAATCTGTGTGGTAGTGAATTATAGTGCTGTTTAAGGAAAGTTTCATTGAAGTTCTTTGGATTAGTTGCTCCAAAAAGCCGATTAATTTCTTGATTCAACACTGTTCTGACAGTTTCTTGTAAATCTTTGCTTTCCGAAACTACAACATTAAAAACAAGCAATTAATTGCATAACATTCTATTAATCCCCCTTCCCCAATGTTACAGCTGCTCTTCCTATTACAGTCGCTCCTATGTTCTCGCGGACTTGAAGTCCACGGTTTTGCATATTCATAGAGGGGCGACCTCTGCTAAAATCAATGGGACACGGCCCATTCAAGCCTATGGGGCTTGAATATTGGTAAATCTCCATTTTCACAGGGTGTGTGTGTGTTTCAGATGGATCCCCCGTGAAAATGGAGGGCCGACTGTATACTAAGGCACCTTTGAGTGCCTTAGATACACTTCTAATATACTAGAGGTATATATACTACAGGTGTAATTAGATACTCCTCTAATATACTACTTAATTTGCTCCCCCATATTTATTTCTTCAAAATATAAAACATCAATATGGTCAACTAGCCATATGAAAGGATCATTTGGGAAAGGGAGACAGAAACAACAAGAGGTTGTTGGGTTTTTTCTTTTTAGGGGCTAGAGTCTGGATACATGAAGTCACAAAGTAAACTATACAGTCATTTCTAACATAGTTTGATTATGGCACAAACATTAAACAAATCCTACTGGTGATTTTAAGGCAGGGATGGACATATTTTGCCCTCCAGATGTTGCACTGCAATTCCCATCAGCCTTGGTCATGGATCATGGGAGCTGCAGCCTAAGAACAAATGGGCATCACAGTTTTCCACTGCTGTTCTACAGAAATGTCATAACCACTACAAAATATATACATGGCTTTTTAATAATTAAAAAAAAAGAGAGAGAGAGAGAGAGAGAGAGAGAGAATGTAATCAGCTTCAAGTGACTGAGTACATATTATAGTTTCTGCAAGCATGATTACTAGGTCACATAGCAATCAGGTCCATACCACTGCTGAATAGGTGAATCATACACTCGTGAAGCCATGGATGACTGGGGTCAATAGCAAATGCTCTTTTCACAGACTGCAGCATAAGAAGAAATTTTTCTGTTTGAGGCAAAATAGATTGGAACAGATTACAAAATGTTCTTATTTACTAGGGAAGTAAAACTAAAGAAAATTTAATAGAGTGCTCAATTATGCTTCTTCAGATATTATAATCAAGATGATTACATTTGAAATTATAATGCCTTGAGTAAAAGTGATTAAGATCATTAATCTGAGTTTCTATGTCTTCAGCAAACAGAAATCCTCATAAACCCTACCAACCAATAAAGAAATTAAAATTATTCTTCAACTAAAATACAATTTATTGGGATACCTGATAATGAAATAATTCTGTAGAATCCTACATAGAAAAGCCATTAACAGTTTATGAATGGGGGCATTTCTAGCAACTTACTTGTCCCTGCCCATTTTTTTTCTCCTGGGCCTTGCAATACTTGAATAATGTATCATAATTAACATAATTAAATGGGAGTAGACTGGGAGTAACTTGCACACACTGGCTGGAATTCTGCTGGTGATCTACATGTGCTTTGCAGTGTTCCGTTCCTTCCTCTCGGGCAGATCCCAGTGGGTGAGGCTTGGGGACAGTTGCTCTTCCAAAAGCGAGCTTAATTGTGGTGTTCCTCAGGGCGCTATCCTGTCCCCGATGCTATTTAACATTTATATGAAGCCACTGGGTGAGATCATTTGGAGGCATGGAGTATGGTGCCATCAGTACGCTGATGACACCCAGATATACCTCTCCATGACTAGATTATCGGTTCAGACTTCAGAAGGCGTCTCTCCTCTTAATGACTGTCTCAGAGCGGTAATGGATTGGATGAGGAAAAACAGATTGAAACTAAATCCAGACAAAACAGAGGTACTGACAGTCATGGGCCCAAAACCAGATTTGGGAATACAGTCTCCAGTCCTGGATGGAGTCGCACTCTCCTCTAAGGACTGTGTTTGCAGCTTCGGGGTACTCCTAGATTCATCGCTTCACATGACTAGTCAGGTGAATGCGGTGGTCAGGAGTGCCTGTTATCAGCTTCGGCTGATACGCCAACTGGACATGAGGAATCTGGAAACTGTGGTACATGCTCTGGTAACCTCACATCTGTATTTCTGCAATGCACTCTACATGGGGCTACCCTCATGCTTAACCCGGAAACTGCAACTAGTACAAAACATGGCAGTCAGGTTAATTACTGGAACATCTAGGAGGGAGCACATAACACCGGTGCTTAAATCCCTCCACTGGCTGCTGATTAGTTTCCGGGCACAGTACAAGGTGTTGGTTTTAACCTTTAAAGCCCTACATGGCTTGGGTCCATCTTATCTTTGGGACCACCTCTCCCCGTATGATCCCCCCTGTGCACTCCGGTTCTCTGGGAGGAATCTGCTGCAACCACTAAAGACCAGGCTTTCACAGACCTCCGAGAGGGCATTCTCTGCGACCGTTCCCAGACTGTGGAATGGCCTGCCGGACAAGATCCGTCTGATTACCACTCTTGCTGGCATTAAAGATGGATCTCTTCCAGCAGGCCTTCCTGGAATAACCACCCGGCTAAAATTGGAGGTGATCCGCTATTTTCCCTCCCGCCGTTTTGATATGCAGGCCAAATTGGACTGTATTTTTTTTTAATCTGTGAATCTGATTTTATATTTTATGATAGTTTAATTCTGTTTTAAGGAGTGGGTGGGTTCGAGGTGGGAGAATGGAATGTTTTTACCTGTTGTATTTTTAATCTGCTGTATGCCGCCACGATTGCCGAGCAGAGGGACGGGTTACAAATAAAAATTATTATTATTTATTACATTAGCGTACTGGTCCATCACACGAGCAGTTGCCCTGTCTATCTTCTTGTGCAAGGCAGTGGCAGTTGAGACCACAGGAGGAGGTGGCTGCTGGTTCTGAGAAGCCTGTTTCTAAATGACTAGCTGTGTGTGTGTGTGTGTGTGTGTGTGTGTGTGTGTGTGTGTGCGTGCAGGGTTGAGAGGACTCAGAACTGAAGCAGTCTGAGGGGAAGAGGTTAAACACTTGTGCCATGGGACAGACCACCCCTCCTAAAATCACCCCTCCTATAAACCACCTCTCCTAGAATCCTTGGTTCAAAGCCCTCTCACACATGAAAGCCAAACATTTGGAAATAAGCAAGTGAATAAATGACAGCCTCCTTGTCCTGTCTTTGAAGCTTTTTCATCACTGTTATGTGAAGCTCACAGTATCTGCCACTCTTGTTGCATTTGCTTCCACAGGTACTTGTTTTAACATTATAACAATCCCAGTTAATCTCTGCAACAAGTCTTAATATGGTGATAAAATTTAGTGTTTGTAATCACATTGCTTGGGCACTGGGATATCTTAAGGTTTTTTATCACAAGGAGATAGCATATTTTCAGGACACGTAATCGCTACTTGTAACAGATAGTTTGGGTAACTAAGGGCCTTTGCAGACTGCTAGAAATAGTGCAAATTGAGTCCACTTTAACTGCCCTGGTTCAGTGCTAGGGAATCATGAGAACTGTAGTTTATTGTGGCACCAGAACTCTCTGACTGAGAAGGCTCAATGTCTCAGGAAAAAATACAATTCCCATGATTCCCTAGCACTGAGCGAGGACCGTTAAAGTGGACTCAATTTGCACTATTTCTAGCAGTCTGCAAAGGCCCTAAGGCCCAAATCACATGGGCCAAATAAAGCAGCTTCCAGCCGCTGGGGGAGCATGGCATTCAAATGACGCATGCCCCCAAAGGGGCTGAAAGCCACTGCAAATAGGAGCTGGGATAATCCAGGTCCTGGTGATGGCTGGCTTGGGACTGCATGGTAACCTGCTTTGAGAGCTGGCTGTGCGATCCTGGTCCGAATGCAGCCAGAGGCTCGTCCTTGCTGCCCGTCTGCTGTGCCCCTAAGCCATAGTGAGGCCTGTCATTTTGCTAGCACTGAATAGAATCTTAGCTGCTATCTTTATCATTTGTACCATTTATTGTTACTATACTGGGAATAAAAGGTTCAGTTAACCAGCAGAAGATTGTTTAAAGAACTATTCTTCAGATTCTATGATGTTACCTAACAGCTAGGCAGACTTACATCAGAGTATTTTGCTTTCAAGTGAAGATTAACAACATTTGTTCTGAAAAAGTTTCAGTACCCTAAATGTCAAGTCATAGATGAGATGGAGGTAGATTTGGTCTGCAGGTCAACTGTATCATCACTAATGCACATCAATGGAATCTTGGTTCTTATTACAAATATCCATCTTTTATAGCATTTTGTAGCATTTAAGGCACAACCATTATCCTCAAAGTTCAGGATAAGCCTTGAATGAAAGAAACTAGCAAGACTGGAGCTTTCAGCAACATACAGATGTGTTTAACTTTACACTTTCATTTGCTTGTTAGTACATTTCCATTTTAAAGTGTCTTTCATTTACCTTTCCTGAAGTAAATTTCAAAGGCAAAAAGATGGGTTTCTATTTTGTTCTTCACCAAATTCTTCAATGGGGTTAAAAATTTAATAGCTTCTTCCAAAGGTGCCTCAACCTGAAGTACAAAAATTATACCCCCCCCAAAAAAGCTTTAAAGGTTAAAATATTTATGAAATATCACTAAAGAGAAAGATGCTGTCTTTAGAATTGTTAGTGTCTAGAGCAGGGGTCAACAACCTAAGGCCTCTGGACTGGCCTCCACTGACCCCTGTTGCTGCTGCATGCGCCACCACTGCACGCGTCGTGGCTGCCATTTTGTTTTCCAAAATGGCAGCCGTGACTAATTTGCGCATGCGCAGTACTCCTGCGCATGCGCGAATGAGCTGCAGCCACCATTTTCGAAAACAAAATGCCGACTGTTACTCGTTTGAGCATGCGCCGAGTACTGCGCATGCACAAACAAGTCGTGGCTGCCATTCTGTTTGCCAAAATGGTGGCTGTGACTCACTCGCGCATGCGCAGTACTCCAGAAGTACTGCGCATGTGCGAGTGAGCGCACACATGCGTAGTACTTCTGCATACTACTACTACTACTACTACTACTACTAATAATAATAATAATAATGATGTTTATTTCTATCCCGCCCTTCTGCAGAGCAATCGGGGTGGCTTACAATGTTACAATTTCCAATTACAATGTTACAATACTGTGTGTGAGAGAGAGCGAGTGCACCGCCATTCCCCTCCCCCACCCCCACCCTTGGCCCGCGAAAGACCTGGAGGCCAGCAGATTGGCTCCAGGTAAGAAAACCTTGCCGAGCCCTGGTTTAGAGCCACCCTAGAGCAAGGAACAGAATAAGCTCAATTTCCAATTCTAGTCCTTTCTCCTTATAAATACATGGTTGCCATTCACTCCTGTTGCAAAGAATAAAAAAGGCACATCTGCATTCTTTTGTGAGCAAAAGCTGGGCTCCTTTTAGTGGAAGGGTATCTACTAAGGTGAACTATAAGGGGAATTATGACATCTCTATACAGGGCCCTTTGCAATATGTAAGGTTTTCCTTCAATTTTTTCTCAGATGGTCTAATTTCAAATGCTGATAATCTGAATAACTACTTCTGAATATACTCACAATTTCCTTCTTTGGAATTGGTTTATAACACATATTTCTTTCTTTTTTATATATTCTATCAACAAGTTGAAAAATACTGATAAATTCTGCGAACATCCTACAACAAATGAAAATGGCCAACTACAATGACAGCAACAAAGGCATGAGTGAATCAAACTGAACATTACATATTTCTTCTTGATGTAGGTTTTAAAGAGGAGCTGCTTACTTAAAATAATTAGGATGGTTTTAGTGTATGTACTATTTCAAAATCAATTTTGTCACAATCTTTACTCAATTATTGGCAACTCGTCATGCATTAGTACCATGACACACACTACTAATGCAATTACTTCTTGTCTTGAAGGTTGTCATGGTCCTCTGTTATTATTTGTTAGGTCCATGTTCATGAAGACATAAGGAGTACCAAAGGACACACTTCAGGGATCTATAACTGCACTGGTTTAAAACTGTACTGTGTGCGTTACAAAGACTTAGACATATTTTGCTTAACATATCAGATATGGCAGAAAACAGTATTAACAGATGTTAAAAATGTACTCACAATGCAGTTCAAGCTGAAATAAGATCTTTTGTAAATAAGAATAGAAATATGACATATGCATGTGTGTTGAGACCGCATTCAAAATAATTTAACATGTACAGTAACACACACGGTACAGTTATTTGTTTCCACTTTAATATTTAATGCACCAGAGTAAGTCAATATGCCCTGACTAATGACTGTGGAAAATCAATTCTGAAGTGGTGTACTATGAAAAGGAATTATTTTTACCAGTTCTGTAGAACTGCATGCCCAAATACAATCTACACTATAGGATCACTGAATACCTTAGCTAGTTTCTCAGGAATAAGCTCTTCTTTTGGCCCACCAATTTCTTCATCGTCATCATCTTTCTTCTTTTTCTGGTTCCGCTGCTGCTTCTCTTTTTCTGCATTCTTTTTCTCTTCTTCTAGCTGAGCCTTTTTCTGAGCTCTCCTCTGCTTATTGCGTAGCTTCTTTAGCTCCTTATCAGACATATTTGCTATTTACAGAAAGAAAATCTATAATTATGTATAGAAAGTTCAGTTTTCATCAAGCTAACTTCAGAGATAAAATTATTCATCTATCAATTTAATTTTCTAGCAAAAGTCTTCTCAGACTCCTAATCATAGCTCAAAACCAGTAGGTTTCAAAGGGAATATAGTAATCCATCTAACTCGCCCTCGTTTGAACAGTTTAAAATTTTGAATATGTTCCAATGCTTTAAAAGGCCAAACACATCTGTAGGATCCTTAATTCTGCTATTAATTTCTACATTTCAGATCAACCATGATGAAATTTATCTCTCTGAAGTTCTGTTTTTAAATACTGAATAGTATGCAGTGCAACTATTTTGTCTCACATGGCAGCAAAGAAAGCACAAGAAAGAAATTGCTACTCAGCAGATCCACAAAGCTGGGAGTGACTATGCTGCATACAACAAGTACTGAGAATATATTATACCTGTATCAGCCTCATGCTCTTTGTTCTCATCTGTGAGAGGGTTATCATGAAGCTTCAAGTATATTTCTATGGCAATTCTTGCAGCTTTAAAATAAAATGGGTGTTGTCGAAGGACATCTTCTAATTTCAGCAAGTCCACATATGATCGAAGTGTAATTTTCCTCATACAGTATGTGTGGAAATCAAATTGGTCATCTGTGATTTCTACAAAATGCTAATACAAGATCATGTTATTTAGCAAGCATTAGAAATCACAGTAACACACATATATAAAATGAAATCCGTGCCTCACAAAAGGTAAAAGCTGCTTAACAAAGGTATCACTAATAACCAAAGTTTAGTACTTAAGAAAAGTAATACAGATTTAGTATCCCTTAACTGAAAATCTGAAATGTTTCAAAAACCGAAACCTTTTTCATGGATGGCTGAGATTTTGACAACTTTGCTTTGTGATGACTCAATGTACACAAACTTTGTCTCATGCACAAAATTGTTTGGAAATATTGTATAAAATTACCTTCATATAAGGTATATATAAAACATAAATGAATTCATATTTAGGTTGTGGTCTCATCAAGCTCCACCTATGGTGCATATGCATTTGGCACATGAAGGTGATAACACAAAAGATGGCTTGCTCAAAGTAATCCAATAGGTTTCCATGGCTGAGTGGATACTTACTAGTGGTAATAACTAAGGTTAGAGAGACATTAGAAGTTAATTTATCACACCAGAAGTTTGGTGCATCCTGGTACATAATGTTATAGTGATCTGAAAGTGTTTTTTTTAAAGGATGTAAAATTTGTTACAAACATTTCAGACTTTATTTTTATGTGTAGTAGGGAGCATCATGCATATAAGATACCACAGATAGTCTTTAGCATGGTAGTAAATCGACTTCTAGTGATGCCTTCACAATACATTACAAGACACAACTTTTAAGAAGAATTATGGCAGGTATAAAAAACAGCAGGAACATGTTCCCAACAAAACAAAATCCTAGAGTCAATTCAGAGGTAATATTAAATATTTTTGGCAGTGAAGAATGACCTGGCAGATTATGATCTCTCCTCTAAACTCAGTCTCTCCTCTGTTGAAACCGTAAACTATTATTAGTGTCTTGCTTCTAAGTCTAGTCTGAAGTTGGTCTGCAAACTATTGTTCAAAAACTAAGCACACTTTGCCAATTTAGAAAACATGACAAACTATGTTATCTAAAAACCACAGATAGCAAAGGGTATCTGAAGAGAAGGGGGGGAGCCACCTAGCCAACAGAAGTGTTTTCAACACACCAAAACATTGGTTTGACTTTATGTCCCAAATGAGCTTGTGTATATAACATAAATTTCACAATCACTCACACTCTTCTGGTGACTTTAAATGGCAGAAGACTCAGACAGCTTAGACAGATGACAAAGTTATGGCATTAAACAATACAGTGCAAAGTTGAGCATAATCCATGACTAGACCTACCCCACAACATGTTAAAATATATATATTAATTACTTAACACATACACATTCTTATGGACCAGAACTTAAAACTTGTTCAGTTTGGATCCTGAAAATAATTAAATTAAGCTGAAATAATTAGATACATACTCTCTCAATTTCATGGCATTTTTTAAGTGCGTCTCCAAATTTATTCATTGCTTTATAAGCTTGGGCACATTCTGTCTGGAACCACATGCATTGCATTTCATTCAAGTTTTCTACTGCTGATGTTCCTTCCTGGAAATAAAAAAAAAGCCAGAAATATATCAGGACATGGCAAGTTGCTATAAATATTTAGCTTATGGAAACAGTTAACTTAGTAAAATAAACAATATGTTGACTCTGAAGGGTATTTTAGTGAACATTTGCCAGTCCTGAGAGGAAGAGAAATATGCTATTAAAAACCAAAGTATTTGAAAGGATTGTTTTAACAGACAATAAATTAATGCAGTATTCTAACTGCAAGAGAATCAAGATTTTATATATGCTAAGAGGTCAAACAAACAAAAAACCTCTAAACATGTCATGTATATGCTGGGGGTAGGGGTGGGGGAAGCCAAAAGTTACCAACAAATTGCAATGTTTATGGTCACTTTAGGCCAGATTAAAGAAGCACATTTCAGTTACCTAAATGCTTAAAAGAATCCATATCCTTTGGCACCCAAGAGGATGACATCAGAATTATCAAACTGAACTGCTAATATTTTCCAAAGCTATGTGTGATATTCCTTAATGCAAAGAGCATAATAAAACAAACAAACAAACCCTTGTAAACTTAGAGCACATTTCTTCTGCTTCTTTTATCAAGTTCGCTTTCAACATGTACTTTGCACATTTGGAGTTGATAAACCTGTCAGCTGTATCCAGTGCCTGTGCCTCATCCATCCATCTTGCAGCTTCTTTTATGTTTCCAGCATGCTTAAATGATCAAAAAACAAAAACAAAAACTGCACTTAACTGTAGTGTGCCATGTAAATTATAAAAACACAGAACAAATAAGCCAGGAATGGTACAGGATATTAAATTAGGCTTACAAAAATAACACTACATTAATGCATACAATTTTAGTCAGCAACAAGTCCCTCTATGCTTAATAGGGCTTACTGTCATGTAGGCATGGACAGAGTTGCAGCTCAGTGATATTTTCTTTTTCACTACCCATATATTTTTCAAAAAAATTACCCAGATCTTTGAAATGAGCTGTCTTGGTAAATGATTACAGTACAAAGAAACTGGGTATAGTTATTCAAAAGACCAGAAATGCAGAAGGAAAGAAAACAGTATGGAGTCCTACTCAATGAGCAACTGCAGCCAAGTTCTCTTCTGATTAGAAATTTACCAGACACTGCCAATGTTTCTTTCTTTGCAACCATGATGGCTGCAAGCCTGGAACAGCTGTGTTAGCAGCAGCTGTCAAAACAGCAACAGAAACTAGAAATTTAAACAACATCCTGAGCTATCAGAGATTTTAGACATTCTCTTAGTGACTATATGCTACCTCCAGGGGAGTGGAAGTCTGTCTCTGAACACCAGTTTAAGAGAAATGAAAGCAAGAATGAACTATAATGTTGAACTAAATATGCTTTTTGGTTTGATCTGGCTGGACTGTTACATTCTTAAGAATAGTTTCATTTAAGTGAAGAAGCCCTGAGTGAGGAGTTTAAAAATTTGTGAATTCTTTGAATATATGAAACTAAAGGTTGAACATCCTTTGCCCAAAATAACTAGGACTAGAGGCATTTTTGGAGTTGGATTTTTTAATAATTATTTTAAAATACAATAGCGTAGTATGTAATTATGCTGTATCTGCGAAGCTGAAGAGGGCGATTGGAGAGAGCCATGAGGGTCTGTGAAATGGTAGGAATTCAAACACAGTGCTTGGTGTGAATCCATGCCTCCTACCATTTCACAGATCTGTGCATCTCTCTTCAGCTGTCTCTCCAGACTCAAATCATGAAACTTGAAATGAACATAAGCAGTGACACCAACAACCTGCAGCACAGTACCAAGAGCAAAAGTGGCAGGGAATGATGATGATGGTGATGATGGCGACAATGGGGGGCTCGTTTTGAACTTGACAGTAACGTCCTCCATGGTGAGGATGATGGGAAATGGGTGCATCAGTGCTGGCTGTTGGTAGTGTTCTGGAATAGAGGTGGGCTGAAGTGAGGAGGAATGGGAGTTGCATGCGAGGGTGACTGAATGCAGAGTGCAGGAGAAAGAATGTCTGTTGTGTCTCTCTCTAATCTCATAAATAAAGGTACATACTACGCTATTTGTGCATTCCCAAATCCAAAATATTCCAAAATCAAAGCTTCAAAGGGTCATGTCAGTGCTCAAAAAAGTTCTGGGTTAGGGATATTCAACCTGTAGTACAATCATTAAGGATAGTGCTGTATGATGCAAGTCTGCTGTAATAGTAAAAAGTTACCTTATAGATTTTGGCTTTCACAAGGAACAGTTCTATCAAGGTTGGTGTACTTTCTATTGCAGCATTTATATATTCCAAAGCTATAGATGGTTGCCCAATTTTATCATAATGCTGTGCCAAGTAGTACTGGACCCACAGTAAGGTTGTTGGAGGTTCTTCTTTGCCATTATCTGTTTGGAGGAAGTGTAAATGTTTTCATTTTTTTTCATTTAACAATAAACTGCACAAAGAAAGAAGCCAAAGACATTGCTTCAGATATCCTATTAGCTATTTGGGGACAGGATGGATTTATTGGCAAAGATGATTATACAACAGACTAAGAGTATTCTGTTTCACATGTATGCACTATTTTTGTTCCTTTTAGAAAGAAGAATGCATGTAAGATACTCGCATACTACATATCTTGAGAGATTTACACTCCCACTAATGGTATTCCATAAACCATAAGTGGAAGCACATCTTAATGTAACTTAGGAAGATGTTTCCAGATTGTATCTAAAAGTGGATGAAAGAGCAGGCCTAAGGCTCTAAACTCAACTCCACCACTCATCTAAATCATGGAAAAAAACTGCTGGTTGTGCATCCATGTGAGTGATGCAATTCTTCATATAAATCTCAAGCATGGAGCAGACTAGTCTTGGCAACTGAAAACTGGATCACTTAGATGATCTAAAAATAACAGAATACAGTTGATCCCAGAGCTAGATATGTCAGCAGTAGATGAACCAATGGGCACAGTACAGGAATGGGTAAAGGGAGGTGATGGGACAGAAGCCAGGGCACATACTCTATGGGTTACTTGCCTTTTATTCACTATTCCTACCATTTTCTTCATGCACTTAAAACTAGCTAAATATTGTAGTAATACAAATAGTAATATACAATACTGGTACTCACCATTTGGGTTAAATAATCTGCAATTTTTCAGAGACGTCTCATAACCTACCACCAGCTCTTCTATGATTGCTACCTATGTATGCAAAACAAACGCACAACAGGCTGCTAATGTTTTACTTCACTGGACAATAGAATCAGATGGTCAAATCTGTCTTCACAAAATCCTAATCATGAGCTGACTGGCACACACCAAGGGTAGAAGCAGCAACAGCTGCAATACTTATGTACGCATGCAAGGCTCTCTGGTGAAGTTACAACCATGCTGGCAGCCCAGGGAGTATAAAATGGCTCTCTGAGCCATCTTAGCCTCACATGGTGCACAAGTTGTGTATAGTCATCTCGATCCCCAGAAAAATTTACATCCTTATTCTAGCCCTATCAAAGTTAATATTTTAAAAAAACATTACTGCGAATCTGTCTACAAATGTTTGTTAGGCCCAATATATGCTTGAAGAATTGTTTTAAGAAAATAACTGTATACACTAAGTACATAATTGATAGTGGTCATGCAAAAAGCTCAAATTGTTCAAAGTGCATATATGTTAGTTACCTTTTCTTTATCTTTGTACAGTGATCGCAATGTATTAAAGACTGGGGGACATCCTTTACTAAAATTCATCCTCAGAAATTTGTCCAAACATTCCTTAAATTTCTCACCTACAAAGAAAAATGCTGTTCATTCTGCTGCAAACATTACTTTACATGTTGTCAACACATTCAAAGCTACATTAATCAGTCCATTTGCTAGTCCAAGTGAGACACAACATGTGATAGGAATCTCCTGTAACTTTCAGTCTGAAAGAACATACATTTCCACCTTTGAGTAAAGGTGAAGAGAAAGAAAAAGCTGTCAAACCACAACACAGAACTGGAAAGTCCAGATTTCTATACAGGTAGCCGTTAACTTTTCTTTTTTTCTTGAGATTAATTTGTATTAATTTTTTACACAAACAATCTACTTTACAATCAAAATAATCAACAATTAAATATAAAGAAACTGGAGAAGAGATTAAAAAAAAGAAAAAAGAGGGGAAGAGAAAGAAAAAATTAAAGACATACAATTTATACACAGTAGGGCTTTAATCTCCCCTAATCCTGATTGTAAAGAAAATAAAAATAAAAAAGAGGAAACAATATTATTCTACCATAACAGATCCAACTAAATAAACCTAAAGTTGCTAATAATCATAGCCACAGATTATTACACTATTAGATTTTGTACTGCTCAAAAAGTTTATGAATGGTTTCCAATCTCTCAAAAAGTCTTTCTTTATCCTTTAGAACCCATGTTAATTTGGCCATTTGGGCTAATTCAACAACCTTAACAATCCATTCTTTCATCATCAGTGCTTCAGTCCATTTCCAAGTTTGAGCAAACAATATTCTTGCTGCTCTTGTCCTATGTTGAAAAAGTAAATCCATATTTACTATCCAGTTCTTTATGGATAATGCTAGCTTTGTTAACTACCCTTTAGTCAACTTTGGGGCCTTTGCAGACTGTCAGAAATAGTGCAAATTGAGTCCACTTTAAGGGCTAGGGAATCATGGGAACTGTATTTTATTGTGACACCAGAGCTCTCTGACAGAGAAGGCTCAATGTCTCAGGAAAAAAAAAATTCCCATGATTCCCTAGCACTAACCCTAACCCTTAAAGTGGACTCAATTTGCACTATTTCTGGCAGTCTGCAAAGGCCCTTTGACTCACAGTAAGCCTGTGGATGAGACATCTCCAAGACCTTCTCTCAACTGCTCTGCACAGTTCCTTCAGGATCATGACTGCAGCCTCCTTGACTCTATCCATCTGGTATGCAATCTACCTCTTTTTCTCCTACCCTCTACTTTTCCTAGTATTATTGTCCTTTTCTAGTGAGTCATGCTTTCGCATGATCTGGCTGAAGTATGACAGCCTAAATTTAGTCATCCTGGTTTCCAGTGCCAGCTCTGGCTTGATCTGTTCCCTGTTTGTATTTGTGGCTGTCCACTGTATTCTCAGCACTCTTCTCCAGTATCACATCTCAAATCAGTTGATTTTCTTTCTCTTAGCTTTCTTCACTGTCCAACTTTTGCATTTGTACATGGTAATGGAAAATACAATGGTTTGAACAATCCTTAATTCAGTGTGCAGTGTTATACCTTTGTCCAATATCTTTGTCCATAATGCCCAATAAAAACAATTTTGACAACATTACAAATTCTAGCTTTAAAAACTTTTGGATTAACATGTAAATCTTATACTAGTAACTTTTTGCCTTCTTACATATACCGTATTTTCCGGCGTATAAGACGACCCAGTGTATAAGACGACCCCCCATTTTCCCAGTCAAAACATAGAGTTTTAGCACCTCTATCCTCCTTATCCTTATACCCGGTGTATAAGACGACCCCCCACTTTAACCACAGATTTTGCAGGTTAAAAAGTAGTCTTATACACAGGAAAATAAGGTATATAAAAAAGGAGCCCTCCTAATCCTGACACCTCCAACATTTATTTGAAACATTCTGGACCATTTTCGACAGGTTATTCGGAGTAAGGCATCATCAATATCTCATAGATAGTTTTTCTTTTAAATTACTGCACAAAGTACATTTTCATATCTTTGGATTACATTTTTCCAGTACATCCATAACAACATTATGGCCCAAATTTTGGGCCCACCTTATCATGTACCTTTTTACAGTCTAATCTTGTCTTCAGTTTCAGAAGCCACTTATAAACTTTTAAATTATATGGTAACTATCTTTACACAACTCTAAATAAAACTCATTTTCTCTATCCTCTATGGCTCCATTTCTATGTCTTGATTACAACTATCCTTAAATTCAGCATAAGCAAACCAAAGATCTCTTGATTTAAGCTTCCAGCTATCTTGTTCAAAATAGAAATAGACAGTCATAACGCAACTACCTCCAATTTTAATATATTATTTTCTTTTTAAAAAAAGCTTCCTGTGGTGAGGTCGCTAATATAATTTTGGGGGAGGGAAATCTCTGTTAATATTTATACCAAACATGTAGAATAATCATTCTAATACAATGACCTTTAAATTGTATCTTATCTTTATTATACCAAACATAACCACACCAAACCAAATCTTAAATTATGACCTTCAAGTTCCAATAGTTCCACATTTCTAAACATTACCCATTCCTTCAATCATACAAAACAACAGCCTTGTAATACAATTTAACATTAAGGACTCACAGCCTATCCCTTTCTTTAGCATCATGCAGTGTTTTAAATTTTGTTCTTTTCTTTGACTGCCACGCAAAACTACAAATGGCAGGATATTGATGGGATATATAGTCAATGTTGAAATGTAAAGATGTGT
>CM034708.1:46167674-46178344 GCA_020142125.1 Phrynosoma platyrhinos | reverse complement strand
TTTATCATGTCTATACTTAGCTAAAAGACAAAATGTTGGTATCATTTTTAAGCAACTGATAATTACATTTAAAGGACTCTAACTTTGCAAGTAATTTTATTCAGTATCAAAATGAAACTCACCAGATAAAAAATTTAATGGCAGTCTTCTAGGAACCAGCCCTCTTGGGTATTTAGTCCAGGCTTCTTCATATATCTTAAACCGTTCTATCATATTAGCTAGGAAAACAAAATCATGTTACCAATAATAATTAATTCAGGAGTCAGGTTGCCAATTGAGCCTTAGCAATAATTGTTATATATTATAAACTACATTAACTGGTAAAATCCATATACAAATTTCGGAGTGTGTGGAAGTTTTGGCACTCCCATACTTTGTGACTTATCTGCTACTGTCATGGTCTTTTAAAATATGTTTTCAAAAGCCTGGATCTAACTGAGACCTTTTCTGGATACAACAACTGCATAAAACAGAAGAAAAGGGACAAAAGGTATTATAAATGAAATTTTAAAAATCTGGACTTGCAATCTGTCATTCATGCAATGCAGGCTACCTTAAAAGTTAATGAAAGTCCTGATGCCAATCTATTTTACACATGAACTTACATTAACAAAAGAGTTCTTGATTGACAGAAATGTATACCATATAAAAATGTGTATATCTTGCTTGACTATTGTACTGTTTGTTCCTTTATGTAAGATTAATAAGACCCAAACCTCTGAGAAGCATTTTTTGTCACTCCCTGCAAATGTGTTTATAATTGTGAATTTCCCAGATCTATAGAGTGGGTATTTAAAAAAATGGTATCATTCAGGGATTTCTAATGCTGAGCAATACTAAGTCTAGCGGCAGAAAGCAAAATGTAAATGTAGTCTGACCCCTTACTATAACCTTGCCCAACATTGACCAAAGCCATTCTTTTGAATTAAATCTGAAACAGAGTGTGATCCCATCATCTCAAGACTTTATACCCAATTTCCTTTTCAAGTGGTATCAGTAACTATTTGGTCAGATTTACCCCTTAACTGTTACTGCTATTTACAAGAAAAAAACTAATCAGCTTTAAACAACTCAAATGCTGTACAGCAAAGATCTCAACTTCTTGGAAAGGAGAGACAGAAAGAATTAGAAGGAATCTATAACTCACTTTTACTGATATTCAAAATAGACTGCAGTCCTTGAAGTACAGTCTACATATAACAGGTTCCTTTTCTTTCATTAAGGCAGTTTATACACACACACACAAAGTAATCTCTCCTTTCTCATATTCTATTTTTCTTCAAATCAAACTAATGCTATTCAGTTGACTGTGAAAAGGAATCTATGATAATGACAAAATGTAAGTTCTTATCCATATAAACAAAACTAAGCTTCAATCTGTCTGTTATAGCACACAAAAATGACTGAATGGATTTCTATCCAAAGGATATTTCATATCCAAAGGTTTATGTTTGAGATGGTCTAACTTAATTTTAGGATATTAAATGCACATAAAATTCACTTAAGGGGCTGTGATGTTAGGAACTTTTATGTTAAAATGTTGTGTTTACTAGAGGAATTATGGTAATACATATAATATATAGCAATCTATTGGGAGAAATGTGTATGAAATGTTGGGAGTGGCAGGTGATTGGCTGAATGTTTGAAGGGTGTTTGTTTTTGTTTTTTTAAAAAAAAGGCTAAGTGGATGGCTTATTAGTGTCAGAGAAGAGACTAATTATGGTAAAGCATAGTTCTGTATATAATGTATAGTAAATGTAACATGGTAAGTGATCTGTTGGAAGAAGTGAGAATATGAAATGTTGGGAATGACTGTTGATTGGCTGAATGTTTGAGCGTTTTTTTAAGGCTGTGGATGGCTTCTTAGAGTCAGAGAAGAAAGAGACACAAGTCAAAGTCTGTCAAAGTTATGAGTTAGAGATATTAGGAGAACAGGATATAGCAGTGGGGTAGGAGGAGATTATCATATTTAGTGGCAGCAGTGGCACACTGGGAGCAACCCTCACAGTTGTTGGCAGGGGTGGGAATAAGTAAAAGCCCCCACAGGATTTTTTCATTCATATAGAACAGTGTGGCACATCACTGGAAAGAGTTCAATGAACCGAATTTAAAAAATATATATATATTGCAGTTTTGGTTTAAACTATATAAATAAGATTAGGTTTCTGTCATGTTTGTCACCATATCCTGCATAACCATCTGGACCAATTTTCACCAAATTTGGAATGGATGTTTAGGATGGCCTGATTTAACATATATGCACAAAACTATTTTGGGGACCTCTGAGGAGGCATTTTTTCTCCATTCATACAAAGCAACATTTTGGTGTTTGATCAGGAGACACATGGTCTCTCAAAGGCAACAGAGACTATTGTGCAGTGGAAGGAATGTTTGAGACACAAGAAAGATAGGGGGTCATCCTCCAGAAGAGTTGAAACAATGATTAATGACTCTCCCAAACAACTCTGGGTACACTACAGATAGCTACATATAAAAATGATTCCATTGTTTTGTTATCTGTTGTCTAGTCAGCTTTGATTTATGGTAATCCTATGAATGAGATATCTTCAAGAGATTCTATTATTACCAGCCCTGCTCAGGTCTTGCAAGCTCAGGACCATGGCTTCCTTTATTGAACCAACTCATCTGGACTGTGGTATTCCTCTTTTCCTACTGCTTCCCATTTTCCCCAGCATTACTGTCATGTCACCTAATGATGTGGCCAAAGCAGCATCAGTTTAGTTATTTTGTCTCCTTGTGAAAAATGACAAATGGGTTTCACATTTCATAAATCACATCTTTAATCTGAGCTATATTGTTACCTGGTTTAAGTGCTTTTTCTAAGCCTTTGTAATAAGCCCAATTTTCAGGATTTCTTTCTTGTAATCCTCTGTATATCTCAGCTGCTTCTTCCAGCCTGCAGAGTTGCAACAGAAGTTCTCCTGTTAAAAATGCAGAGTTATAAATAAACTGTGAGAGGATATTTAAGATATATGTACAGTAATTAAACAAACATGCACTCCCCACCCCCCGCTACAATGTGCTTTGGATTTCTCCATCCTTCCGTTCTAACAAGTCTATTTATTTAATGTGTCTACACTAGGTAAGGCTAACACAATATTTATTTACCTTATTTTCCTGCGTATAAGACTACTTTTTAACCTGCAAAATCTGTGGTTAAAGTGGGTATAAGGATAAGGAGGATAAAGGTGCTAAAACTCTATATTTTGACTGGAAAAATGGGGGGTCGTCTTATATGCCGGGTCGGTATTCATTTAAAGGATTTGAAATTTAGTCCATTATGCTCAGCCAATACATAGTTGGAAGTTCAGTATCATTCTTTCACTGAGCTCAAAAGAATCCCCTTTCAAGAGAACTGATGCCAGAATACCCATGAGCTCAGTGGTATGCAAACTTTTTACCTTTGGGGCCCCACTTGACATCTATATGCAAACATCGCGTCCCAACACTCAACACAGTAGATTAATAAAATTTTGTTTATTTAGTGTGTGTATTGTCATTCAAACATTCATGTATACTCACTTTTAATATTTTATAAGGAAATAACATAGTTCAAATTAGAAAATTTTTATTTAAGTAAATTCAATATTTAATTCAATGCATATCTAAATTTTACACATTAAAAAGTTTGAGAGGAGGAGGAGGGATCACAGTCTTCCAGTTTCATGCCCCACTCTTGAGCAACTTTTGCGCCTCCCCAGGAGTCCTGCCCCACCATTTCCAAACCACTGTCTCTTAAAAATATTGCTCCCAAGTTGTATTTATATTTCTTGAAATGTAAATTATTGTGGATTAGTTTCATTTTAAGACATGCTATTAGAAACTAGCAGAAAATCCCAGCAGTCTCTTTTAAATGAAACTTAAGTGCAGATCTCATTTAAAAAGTTAAATTTGACTACATTGTTGTGGTTTTGTTCTCATTTAAAGACTGTGTCTAAACTGAAATCTAATTATGGTACAGTCTTTGCATAATCTTTCTTGTGAACACATGCAAATGTAATGTGGTATGTGACCAATTTTGAAAAGTGGTTATGAATTTATAAAAGTTTAAAAACTGAAGCAGCTTCATACCAGCAGAACTAATTTAATAGTTTTAAAGATATTAATAACTCTCCAGAAAGCAGTTCACATTTATATGCTTCAATCAATTACTAGAACATTAGTATGCATTGGAAAACAGCTGTACATACAAATCATAGAATCATAGAATCATAGAATTATAGAGTTGGAAGAGACCACAAGGGCCATCCAGTCCAACCCAAATTTCTATCTATCAAATTTTCCAATAAAACCAAAGTGATTGAATATATTCTGCCTTTAATAAAGAAAAGATAAGCTATTTTGCATTACTGTAATCTGACTGACTTTCATACAAAGGAAATACTGCCTTCATTTCCAAAGAATTCTATACATTCTTCATAGCAAGAGTTAGAAATATCCTTCTATATTTTTAACTACAAATGCCAGGACACTACAGAACCACTGAACAGACAACCTTGCTACTTAGCTAAAATTAGAGGTTAACATGCATTGCACTGTCCATTTATGTTTTGATCTAGCTCTAGCAAAGGCCTAAATCTTATATTACTTCTACCTGGAATCAACTCAGAGATATGAATAGAATTTGACTATTACAATCTACTTAAGTTCTACTCATTTCACTAGTCCACTCCAGATAGGTATAATGTTGAACTAAAAGGGACCAAGTTTCATAATGCATGGTGACAAATGAAATAATTTCAGAGATTTCTTTCTGTTATTTACACTGTGATTTAACTGTCTTTCAACTGTCAGAGATCAGTCACCAGGCTTGTGATCTATAATTAGCTGATGATTTTAATCATGAGCCATTCCAGTAGGTGCTGGTAAGTTCAAATCAAGGAATTATTACAAACTATGTCCTCCATAACATCAATTAATTCATACAGATATTAAAATTTTTACCTGCCTATTTTTTCCAGGGACACAATCAATGAATGAAACAAGAATCCCCTTTTGACAGTTAGAGGAAATGTAATGAACTTTACTGCTGCTGTTAAGGAACATGAGGCGGAGTAATGTGGATCACGGACAGGGATCACAGCAGTTTCAGAGAGTTCAAGCTGAAGCATCAGGAATGTTCCCTCTTCAGTTGTCCACAACACATACATACATAGAAGTACTTCCAGTATTATCCAGAAAAATGTTCCTATTTCAAGCACCATTAATTTTAGTTATATAGTAAATAAAGCTTGAGATTGAGACCTGCCTGCCTCCAAAAAATTGTGCTTATCTTATAGCTGCAACAGCTGCAACATTACTTATCAGGTTATATTAGAAGTATCTCTATTAGGAACAGAACATGTAGAAAAAACCATGCCCAATACCACAGTTTGAACCCAATGAGAATGTAGTTCTGTAGTTCTCATTCTCATTATAAGATGGCTGAGGCACAATAACATCTTGATGGTTCATTTACCTTTAGTTTCTTCAACCGCTAATTTGTCACAGATCTGCTTTTCATAGGTACCAAGATGATCCAAAGCTTCTTTATAGAGACCTGCTTCTCGAAGGACTTGATTTTGATACAAAAGCAGCTCACTATACTCATAGTCAACTTTATCAGGAGATGTCTGTGTAAACAGAAAATTAGGTACTTTTCCTTTTAATTCAAAGCCCCAATTTATAAAACCCACATTAATTAATTAATTCTAATCCCATAGGAGACACCTGTATATGGAAATAGGCTTGAATATATTTTGTGTGTGTGTACCTTCAAGTCATTTCTGACTTATAGTGAAGCTACAGCAAACCTATTATGAGGTTTTCTTGGCAGGTTTCCTCAGAGGAGGGTTGCCACTGCCATCCCTTGAAGCTGAGAGAGTGTGACTTGCCCAAGGTCGCCTAGTGGGTTTACATGACTACGGTAGGATTCAAACCCTGATCTCAAGAATCAGGCCAATAGCCAAACCACAACACCAGGGGACAGCATACTTTTTGGCGGTGGGGCCGGTTCCACTGTCCCCCGATTGTCAGCGGGCCAAAGGGGGGGGGGGGAATGGCGCTGAGCGCACACATGCGCACTACTCCTGTCGTCGTGCATGGGCGCCATTTTGGAACGCAAAACGGCGCTGGCGTCGCGAGCACTGCACATGACGCCGGCACCATTTTGTGTTACAAAATGGCACCCACCGTTGTGCGCAAGTGTGCATGAGCGCAGGTACTGCTTAGGAGAGCAAAATGGCACCTGTGCTCGCGCGGCGGCGTCAATAGCAGCACCACTCACGGGCCGGTTACAAGGCCTTGGCGGACCAGGTTCGGCCCACGGGCCGTAGTTTGCCAACCTCTGCACAACACCGTGTTAGCTTCTAGGCTTGAACATATTGATTGTCAATTGTGGCCATGTTTTCATTTTAAAATAGCAAGGCTACCTAGTTAGGGAGATGCAAATGGAGTGGTCCTTCTGGAAAAGCTAGCATCTAACTACCAGACTCATGGATGGCACCATTTGTTTTGACAAGAATGATCTCCTTTAGGGGGAAAAGAATGCTCAGTTTTTCTCCTTTTTTTCTGAACCAGTGATTCAAAAAAGAGATGACATCAACCATAAGAAGATTCTGGACATGAATTTTTACACCAAGTACAGTCCACAAAATCTCTAAATTCCCATAGATTGTTTCCAGTGATAGAAATGCTAGTGTTAGCAGAATCCTACTGCAATGACCCCCCCTCCAGATTCCATGCTCCCTCAAAACCTGCTCTGGAAGGGTGGGAAGCCTCTGGAACAGATTTTGGGTGAAACAGAGGTCCGCAGAATATAATAATAATAATAAAATTTATTTAATACCCTGCCTATTGAAAAACCAATCCAGAAGGGCAGGGAAGGAAGACCTATAATGTTAGCTACCAGTTGCTAGTGCAACTGAATTCAGATCATTATATTTAACATTTCTAGTTATTATCATAAAATGATTTAGATGCATATTTTGGATACAAATATAAACTTGAAATTTCATCATCATACCTGTTGAGTCTTCCTAAATTCCTCCAAAATTTTTGCGGCCATTTCATAATCTTCCAGCAGATGATAAGCTATAGCATAGCCAATCCATGATGCTCGTTGTGCAGGTCGAAGCTGAAGTAACTGATATCTAGTTTCCTGCACAGGAGTAAGAAAATGCAATTTATACATTCTAATCTCTTCGATTCATTACTGAAATCAACAATATTTATCAGAAGATTCATGATGTAAAAACTTCCAATATGCTATTGTACAAGTCTAATGAATTATCCAGACCTGTGTCTTGGACTAAAGCTGAAATGTTGCTGCTAGAAGGTTGTGCATTATGCTGTTTTAACATTCATCTGATTTAATACTGTCTTAAGGGGGGGTGGGGGGTTATTGTAGTTATATGTTTTATGGATGTATACACTTTTACCTGTAAGCCGCCCAGATTGATATTTCAGAGGGCGGGGTATAAATAAATTTTATTATTATTATTATTATTATTATTATTATTATTATTATTATTATTATTATTATTTCTGTAACTGTGGTTCTTCAATTAGTCATCTGTGAACCCACACATATGGTGTGTGTGTGTGTGTGTCATTCTGTGCATGCGTGGATATCTTTGAAAGCTTCTTGAACTGTGTTTTTGTGGTAATCCCACACCACACTTTCATACATATTATGTGTTCCCGCTGAAAACCCATTCCATCTCCACAACTGGGAGACCTGGAGAAAGGGATAGCAGAAGAAGGGAGAAGGGCAGGTTGTGTAAGCTCACAGATGATCACTTGAAGAACCAAAGTTACAGGTAGGCAACCTATTCTTCTTTGTTATCCCTGTGACTCATACATAAGGGAGAATAGCAAACAACAAATGCATATCAGCTCAGGACCATGCATCCAGCCTGTAATGACACTGGAAGATAGATGGCTACAATCACTTAGCTGCTCAGCAGAGTTCTGGAAGAGAAATTCCTCAGAGGTACACTGAGGAGTAGGCTACTGCCTGAGTCAAGTTATCCTTGACCTCTTGTAGAAGAGATTTTCCAGCAAGGTAGAGACAAGGTGGATAGCATTCACTACCCAGTGGGGGAGATGCTGAGATGAAATCACCTTCCCTTTCTTATAAATGCCATAGGTGACAAACAGTTGGGGAGACTTCCTGAAATGCTTAGTTCAAGAAAACAGAACAGGAGTGTCCACATAACATCTATGGTGTAAAGGGCGAACCTGAGATCAGAAGACTGGGATTGCATGAGGGTGGAAAGCACAAGCAGTAATTTGCTATTCTGAAGGAGAGAGCTGCTGTGGAATACATCCTGTGGGCAATGGCTATCTTACACCTCTCTTTATTGGCCAGAGAAATATGGTCCTTCTTAGTAGATCTGCTTTAATGATAATCAAACTTGGCTGAGAGTGCTTAAAAAGCACAGTCTTCTTGCACTCAGTACAGATTTTCAATCCTCTTTGAAGTGGAAGGAGCTGAGGCTGTCTGCCATGAGTAATACACCACCTTCCAAAGCAATGGAAGAATAGGTATAGCTGTCAGAGGCTTGATTCTCTTAAGACCAAGTCTTAATTTGAAGATCTAGGTTCTTAGCCATTCTGGAGATCTGCTCCTCAAAAGTGCTGAGGTCAATCAAAGGGGAAATGGAATTTTGGTCTCCCACCAAGAGGTCAAGGGAGGAGGCAGAGAGATCCTCTAATGAAAAGCAACCTGATTCTTCAAGCCTGATGACTCAGTGGAGCAGTCCCTATTGACTCCACCAGGAGACTGAGGAGTAGGTGTAGCAGGGCATTAAGTAAAATGACTTTGCATCAATGCAAGATTAGAAAGGATGTGCTAGAGTCAGGACAATAGGAATTGGCCAGACCAGGCCTGGCTGTAGGTTCCCTGGCTGCCACAGAGGATTACAATGGAGCTCTTGGAGGGAGTTAGAGTCCATAAGTCATGGCTGTTAGACATCTCAACTCAGAAGCATGGGAGCAAGCAACAGGCAGTTATGGCTTCTACAGCCAGCAATTCTCACAAGTCAAGTAATTGTCCCAGCCATAATGATGGGGTTGAAGCAAATACATTGGGCATCTGTCCCAATTAGAAGGTAAAGAACAACAGTTCCCATGATAATGATGTCTCAAGTCCCTATAATAGATTGAAGAGGGAGAACACTGGTATCACGATCTAAGAATCAAGAATCGCCCCTTCTGAGCAGGAATTTATGATTTGAAGGACTGCATATCCAAATCTCTAGCAATTCTCTCCAAAATTGGGCTCAAGGAACAATGAAGAGATACAGTGCAGGTGAGTCGAGGATGGCTGGGGCTCTTGAGTGGAAGTACTTGACATAACTGAATCTTTGGAGGGGAGGTTTCTGGAAGCTTGTCCTTATCCTGCTGCTGCTGCTTATGTTCCATTGAAGCCGAAGAGGACCGACATTCTCCTTTTGCAGTTGTTTCTCTAGAGCAGGAGTAGGCAACCTTTCCTCTTTAAGGGCCGAGGGACTTCAGCTCCCAGATGCCTCAGCCATGTTGACCAATAGTCCCTATGTTGGCCAATAGCTCCTGGAATTCTGGGAGTTGAAGTCCCTCGGCCCTTAAAGGAGAAAGGTTGCCTACCCCTGTTCTAGTGGCTTGCCCCGTGTAAGTAGAACATCTCTAGATTTCTGAGCCCTGGAAGAAGGCTTAGATCCCTTTCACACAGAGTCTCATTAAGCCCCATCCTATATCTATGCATTTCATTTTTTTGCCCTAAGTGCAGTACCTTTCATTACTCCATGATGAAATTCATTTTGTTAGCTTTGGCCCAGCTTTCTAATCTATTAAAGTCATTTTGAATTTTTATCCTGTCTTCTGGGGTATTAGCTATTCCTCCTAATTTGGTGTCATCTGCAAATTTGAGAAGCATGCCCCCTATTCTTTCATGCAAGTCATTGATAAAGATGTTGAATAGCACTGGGCCCAGGACACAACCCTGTGGCACCCCACTAGTCACTTCTCTCCAGGATGAAGAGGAGCCATTGCTAAGTACCCTTTGGGTTCAGTCAATTAACCTATTACTAATCCACCTAACAGTTGTATTGTCTAGCCCACATTTTACTATCTTGTTTGCAGGAATATCATAGGGGACCTTGTCAAAAGCCTTACTGAAATCAAGATATACTATGTCTACTGCATTCCCTTCATCTACTAAACTGGTCATTTTATCAAAAAAAGAGATCAGATTAGTCTGGCATGACTTGTTTTTGAGAAATCCATGTTACACTTTTTGTGATTATGGTATTGCCTTCTAGATGTTCACAAACTCTCTGTTTAATGAACTGTTCTAGAATCTTTCCTGGTACTGATGTCAGAATAACTGGACGATAGTTGTTGGGATCCTCTTTTTCCCCCCTTTTGAAGATGGGGGATAATGTTTGCCCTCCTCCAGTCTACTTGGACTTCTCCTGTTCTCCAGGAGTTCTCAAAATTATTGCCAATGGCTCTGAGATTATGTTTGCCTGTTCTTTTAATATCCTTAGATGTAGTTCATCTGGTTCTGGAGACATAAATTCATTTAAATTAACCAGGTATTCCTGTACCACCTCTTTACTTATTCTGTGCTGTATTTTCCTTATTTGTCCTTTGCTCTGTTTTCCTCAGGTAGAGCACCTCAGTCTAAC
>CM034708.1:46048141-46061080 GCA_020142125.1 Phrynosoma platyrhinos | reverse complement strand
TCCACCTCCCCCTTACATTCCCCCAAGCATTATCCATGGCAGTGCTGGTGTGATATTTGTCTTTGTACAGCCCACTTTCTTGGGCCACAAAAGATGCTACTGTATCAGATAATGTGCTAATATGTTCTATATGAGCCTTGCTCTTGCTTTATGATCTGCAGGGGAAGGCTCTCTCTTGGTTCTGCCACCATCTCAGGTATATCTAGTGATGACATGAGAGCTTTTTCAGTGACTGCTCCCAAGTTATGGAATTTCCTTTCCTGGGAGGTCTAGCATTGTGGTAGTTAAAGATTTTAATGGGGGTTTAGTGTTTAGTATATTTTTATACTTATAAAAAACAAAAATTAAAAACAGCATTAAAATATATTTTAAGTGTTTTAATGTAGTTTTCAACTTGTGTTTTTTAAACAGAAATTTAGTTTAATTGTGTTGTAACTTTTGTATTAAGAGTTTTAAAAACTGTAATGTGCTTTTAAAATGTTGCATTTTCTCTTGGATTCTGTACTGAGAGGAATGCAGGATATAAATTACATAAATATAATAAATAAATAAGAAACTTATTGACTATAACCTTCTCAGTAGTGTTAGCAGCAGCAGGTTGCAGCTGCTTGGTTTTGCTGCTACAAGATCCAGGGAAGGGGATCAGGTTCAGAACAAGGATGCCTTTTGGTCTACTTTTTGCATCCAGTTGCTCTCTTTTCCTGAGCCCTTCAGATGCAGAATAAGGCTGCTCCCTCTGCTGTTGATGTAATTGCAGTGAGAATGATTTGGGCTTGGTGTTTTCCATATGCAAACACACCATATGTCATTCCAGCTGACCCAGGTTATCATCAGTGGCTAGACCAGAATATTTCAGTTTATAGGTACAGTCCAGTAGAACTAAATATTTTATTTTTATTTATCTAGTTTTCTGCTTTCTCTCTAGGCCACTTACTTGACTTATAATACTTCAAATGGCTGAACTGTTAGAACATTGAGAAACTGTTTATGACTAATATGTAGCTCCTGAAGGAGTCAGCATGGCATAGTGGTTTGAGTGTTGTACTGTGACTCTGGAGGTCAGAGATTGAATCCTCACTTGGCCAAGGAAACCCACAGCGTGAGCAAGTCACACACTAGCCTCAGAAAACCCCATGATAGGTTTGCCTTCGGTTCACCCTAAGTTGGAAACGAAGGCATACAATAACAATAATGTAGCTTCTGAAATAAGAAAGCAAGTATAAAATATGAGCTCAACTTAACAAGAATGGAAATAAATGTGTATAAATGTTAACAAAAGGAAATTACTCTTCCACTTATTAAGTGTATAAACAATGTAGGTATCTTGATGTCAAATCAGCATATGAAGTGACACTTATTGTTCTCATTAATGTTAAATGATGCCTTGTTTCAGTGTGCAGATGTAAACACTTCTGGAAGCACTGTAAGATACTGTTGAGTAAACCATTGCCCTTTACATATGCTCTCTCTTTCAGAATTTCTTATCCCAGAGAAGCTGAATTTTAGAAATATTCTACCTCGTTTGTATCTCATGCTCTCAGCATTACCATTGTTGGGAAGATATACATACTTTGCTGTCAGCCTTGTAATCCTTCCAGGGAATGCACAATGACATCAGCAGTAGTTGACAGTGGAGGTTCAGGTCTGGAGTTCGACAGCAATGGAGTACAAATTGAAAGCAAGGTTGGGAAATTACATACAAACTATTTTTAATGTAGTCTTTGTGAATGTTGACTAGGAATATATGTTTTGAATGGAGAGAGGGTATTCCTTACGGCATGTTCAGAAAATAAAAATAAACAGGAATGTCTGGTAAATTGCAGTGTGACTGAAGGAAATATTCAGGGCTGCTTTTTAGTAGTTTTAGCGTTTGATTCATTAAATTAACTTATTTTTTACAATATAATAAAGCAACATGCAGTTGTCCTATAATCTATATGAATTCAAAATACTATTTCTGTACTTCTGTTTCCAAAAATAAATTTGGAATGGGAATTACAGGACCTTACAGAAATATTCACCCTTGCCTGCCTTTATTTCTCCACATTTTGTTATGTACAACCTGGAACCGAAATTGATTTAATTGGCTTTAAATCCATGTATAAAAAACAGTCAACCCTGTGAAGGTGCAAAATATTTTTTATTATGTAACAAAAGATAAATAAACATAAACAAATTAGGGAGTTTATCACACAGGGGACAATTGGAAGTATAAACGGTGATTAAACTGTAATTATTGCGCAATTGCGCTAATGGTTTTCACACAACATTGAGGTGAAATGTCATTAAAGTGCCATTATCCCGTGAATAACCAGGCAAGAAACAGTAGCAATTCATTCACAGGATTTTCCCATGAATGACTTTTTGCTGCTTATTGCCTGGTTATTCCCTGGTCAATTGCATGATTTTCTCAGGTTAATCACTGTTTAAAATTCCAGTTTCCTCCTGTGTGATAAACTCCTAGGACATGTTGGTTGCATAAATATACATGTTAGGTGCTGTGACATGACTAAATAGGCTCTGTCTCTAGATGTCACATAAATTGTTGGAGTCCACTTATGTGTAATTTCAGTAATACATAATCTCAGATAAAATACAGCTGTTTCTGGAAGGTCCAGAGTTCGTTGGAGAGCATATCTAAACAAGGAACATCATGAAGACCAAGATGCTGTCAAAACAAGGACAGGTTAAAATTGTACCAAAGCACCAATCAAGGTTGGGTTATTAACTCCTCCTCATACTATGATCATCCCTGAAGTACCATTAAATGTGCTACTATGAAGTGAAAAGAATATGACTCAATTGTGACTCTGTCCAGCGATACCTATCAATTGAAACTCAGTGACTGAGTTAGAAGGGCATTAGAGAAGTAATCAGGAGGCCAATAATAACCGTGAAGTTCCTGGAGAGATCTGCAGCTGAGATGGGAGAAACTGTCTGGATGACAACCATTACCTGGATATTCCACAGAGCTGGACTTTATGAAAGGGTACTGAGGAGAAAGCCATTGCTGAAATAAACTCATATCAGAGCCTGTTTGAAATTTGAAAAAAAGCATGTGAAAAACATAGGAGTTTATCACATGGGGGAAATCCTGTGCAGAAACGGGGGTTTAAATCGAAACACCCCCCTCCCACAAAAGCGGGTTGATTTTCACATGACATCGTTGTTAAAGTGTTGTTAACCCGAATGGAAAGTAGTCAAAAGCAGCTCCTTTTTACTTTTGGAAAATCCTGAAAGTAAAAAGGAGCAGCTTTTGTCACTTTCCATTTGGGTTAATAACACTTCAACGACAACGTGTGTGAAAATCAACCCGCTTTTGCGGGTTTTCCCATTTTAAAATCCTGTTTCTCCATGGGATTTCCCCTGTGTGATAAACTCCAGCAAATGTGGGAAGAGGTTCTCTCTCTAGTCTGATGAGACTTTGCTTGAATGTTGTGCCCCTGTTGCAAAACACTATGTGTGGCAGAAAACTGCCAGAGCTAACTGCCAGAGCCCTGAGAACACCATCCTCATGGTGAAGTGTGGTGATGGGGGCAGCATTATGTTTTGGAGATGCTCTTCCTTGGCAAGAACTGGGAAACTAATTGGTAAGACAGAAGGATCCCAGTATTTGGAAATTCTAAAAGAAAACCTTTTTCAGACTGCAAGGGGATTGGGACAGGAGTTACATTTCTACAGGTCAAAGATCTTAAATACAAATCCAAAGTCAAACTGAAGTGGTTTAAAAACAAGAACCAGAATGCCTTAGAATGGCCCGTGCAAAGTGGAGACCTCCGTTTAATTGAAAATGAGTAGCAAGACTTGAAAGTGCCTGTTAACCAGTGGTCCCCATTCAGTGTGAGAGAACTGGAGCAATTTTGCCAAGAATAACTGGCAAAAATTGCAGGATCGAGATGCATAAAGTTGATAGAGCCTTACTCAGGAAGACTCAGCTACACTTGCTGCCAGAGGCACTTCCACCAAGTATTGGTGTAGTAGTTTGAGTGTTGGACTAGGCCACTAGGAGACCAGGGCTCGGATGCCTACTTGCCTTGGGCAAGTCATACTCTCTCAGTGTCAGAGGAAGGCAAGGGCAAGCTCCCTCTGAACAAATCTTGCCAAGAAAACCCTGTGATAAGTTCACCTGAAGGTTGCCATAAGTCAAAAATTACATGAAGGCACACAACAATATTTGGGGAAACCAAGTATGCAACTAACAAGTACAAGTTTGTTTGCTTGTTTGATTAATATATATGACACGTTTTTCACTTTCACAGTGCTGAGTGTGTTGTGTAAATCAAGTGGTAACTATTCCAAATCCATTTCAATTCCACGTTGTATAACACAAAATGTGGAAAAGCAAAGTGGGAGGGGATGAATACTTGTGAAAGGCACTGTACTTAGTGAACATTTAAATACATGGGCAAGTGTTAGAGTAAGTAGTAATGAAGTCACGAGTATATGTTTAATTGCCACATTCAAATCTGTGGAAATTTGAATTCTGTAGTTTAATATTATTTTATTAATTATTCCAGTTCTAATTGTTTTTGCAATCATGTACCTTAGTGATTTTCTGATTCATAAAAATGGTGTGCTGCTTGTTAGTCACATGCAATAGTATTTGTATACTGAGGACTAAAGTACCCATGGGGTTTTAGATGGTGGTATACTGCAGCTCCTGCCATTGGCTGGGGGCCAGAATTCAACAATGTCTGGAGGAGACTAGGTTCTCATTTACAATTTATTAACTATTTCTTGAGCTTGTGGTACATTTCTATTGTAATAATCTAAGGCATATCTAGATTTATTTTAATATTCTGTTAAACTCATGAAGTTTATAGTGGAATGGAAAAGGGATTGTTTAGAATAGAATAGGAAACTATTAACTATTTCTGTCGCCCTTTCTCTCATTGGGTCATGCAGGAGAATGAACCAGTGTCTGAATATCTGGCAGTGATTGTAGAACCAGTACCAAGTGCCAGAGTAGAACAAGGATATGCTGCACAGATCTTTGTTTATGATGATGAAACTTTCCTACTACAAGATGTTGCAGAGGAACAAGAAATCGAGACTGAAACTGTGAAAACAGGTAGACCTTTTATTAAAAAAAGAAAAAAAAATCCTTATACTTCAAGCTTTAATCATTTGGTGTGTTTCAATAATCTTTTATTTATAGACTGATTTTTGCTTACCTTTAGCTTAATGGGAACAGCTAATTAAAAGCCTATGAAGAACAGTGGAATCTTAAAATTGCACAAATGTGCTAGCTGTACCTTTCCTGCATAAAACTGGAAGAATCTTAATGTTTCCCTTTTTCAATTTGTGTTGCATACAAGTAGCTTGCAGTGTGTGTACTACTGCTATTGTTTTGATTCTTTTTTTTTTTTTACAAAATACTACTGAACGTACACAGTTACCATTGGTGACAGTGTATTTCATACTGCTTTTTTGTTTTGCGATACTGAATTATTATTTATTTTTCAATCTATTTTGGTATTTTACTCTAATAGGGAGTAGTTTTTATCCTTAGGGGCACAAAATGAAGATATTAAATATAGATTTGCCTTGAACAGTGAGTGGTAATCTGCAATTTCATAAAAACAGGCTACTTGAAAACTGTCTCCTTCAGGTTTCTCAAGACATCTTTATTGAGGTTTTGATGTGTAACAATAATTAAATTGGTCAAATAAATATATTGATAACTAACAAGTAACTAAACATTAACAAAAAAATTAATATTTCCCATTTTTAGCATGGTTTGTTGGCCATTAGTATACTTTGCATAGAACTGGGATGGGTAGTGTGGTTCTCCAGATGGCAGCTTCAACAGCCATAGCCAACATAGCTTGTAAAGAAGTTGGATGAATCTTCCAGACCAGTAATATCTAAAAGGTTACAAGTATCTCTTTCTTGATATGGCAGAATGTTCGACTAGTTTGGGTGCAGAGACACTACATACAGAATATTGGAAGCTGTAAACATTTTCTCTTTATTGTGGTTCATAATACTTCAAGGTGGTTGTGTCATCTGAATGGAAATACAGTTGGTACTCCTGTTGTCATGTGAGCCCGTTCCCATTTGCTAAAGGGCAACAAATCCTGCCCCTTAACAATCTTGTGTGCTCCAGCAATCTCTGGAATCCCATACTCATTTTTTCCTGCAAAGGAAAAATGTTGTAGATGATGGATAGGGACAAACCCACAAAATCAAAAGTAGAGTGGCCATTACATTAAAATTATAGACAGGCCAAATTCATACAAAAAAAGAGACTTTAATACATAGTGTACAGTCAGCAGCAGTTAGCAATCCTCTGATATTTCCCAGGAGGAAAGTGGTAAAGCTGCCATGGCAAAGATTTTGGTCCGTAAATAGGAAGTGAATGGTAAACAGGATTGCTAAGTAAAGCATTGTGCTGGCATGGCTAACAATTTGGGTTAAATTTAGGAAGTGCAAGGAAAAAAAGGATTATGCTGCAAGGCACCATGCCAGCATGATGGTGTTGGTGAGGAGAAAACATGGAAGAATTAGTGCTAAAACTCTGAAAGGAGTACAGAAAGGAAAGATTGTGCTTATTATTACTTATCAAACACAGCAATTTTTCAACAGTAGAGGAGATCACATCAGGATTACCACTAGAAATCAAAACAGAGAAGTGAAGAGATGGGAAGCAGTGAAGCCATCAACCATCATGACCAGATGTCTCCTGGCCTCCTGGCATGTGGGAAGTCTGTATCTGAAAAAGACTCTCTCATAACAAATCCTCTTTTTCAGGCGTGATATATACTGCAACACCACAGGACTTAGTGTATGTTATTTGGGCAGATCAAAGTACACCACACAGTCTCATAGAGCAGAGTATAACACCAATTTGGATTTCTCAATGGTCAGAAATTCCGTTGAGTCTGAACAAATTATTTGATTTGCTGGGATGAGTTCTTTGGATCCTGGTCTGTATAGCTAATATGCACATTTTCAACTTTTATGTTTCATCACTAAATCTGATTTGGATAATTACATTCAGTTTGGAAGGTATTATTAAGTGTGGGTGTATCTTTTGCAGTAGGCTTTCCAGAAATAATACTGATACTTAGGCAAAAGTTCTTCTTGGAGTCACCCCAGCAGTGGTGAGTGCATGTGGGTACACAATCTTTTTTTTTTTTAAACATTCTCTTTAAATTCTGTGGGTACATTCTTCAGGTAGAATTTTGGCACAGTGATTGGTTTAGTGTTTTTTTTTTAGTTCTACTATCATTTTTTATATCAGCAGTTCATGGTCTGTGCCACAGTCTGTTCCTGGTCTCATTTTTGCACAGAGAGTGAAACATTTCTATCTTCTGTTTCCAATTCTGTAGTTTGATTTCTATATTGGCTGTCAGGTGATGTTTGCATATACAGTCACCTCTGTGGTTGCCTGAAGAATGTGTTTATGATAAAGAAACTGCTGGCCTTGGAAATTTCAGTTAGTTGCTCTCCTGCTTCATTTGTTGATCCTAGGCCAAATGTTTCTACAGTCTTTGATTCTGCTCTGTTTTCTGCTTTTGCATTCCAATTACCTATGATTAACCACAACTGCTGTTTTGTGGTCAATTTCCTCCTGGACTGCAACATTGAATCTTTTAATTTCTTTTTCTTCCTCTGTAGCTGAAACATAAATGTGGATTATGGTTGTATTGATAGGCTTTTCTATTGATATTATTCAGTCAAATTTTGCTTTATATCTGTTGACTACTTTGTTACATCTCTTCTCAATATTAATGCCACCCCATTTCTTCTTAGATTTTATTTTCCGGAGTAAAACATGTTGTAATTATTTGACTAAAAATGTCAAATTCTTGTCTACTTTAGCTCATTCTTCCCAAGTATTGCAATATTTACCATATATACTTGACTATAAGTCAAAAATATGCCAAAATTTGACCCTTGAATCCTGGGTCAACTTGTATACAGGTCACTATGGTAATATTATCCAGAAAAATGGCAATGGTAGCTCCTTTACATTTCTCTGCTGCAGTGGAGAGAGTAGAGGATGCCCTAAAAAAGCACCAATCACCCCACCTCTCTGCCTCAGCAGTAACATCCGAAAGAGCTGTTGCTAAGGCCAAGGGGGTGGTGGTTGGTGCTTCTTTTACAGTTGGCTCTCCCTTGGAAGACTCTTTACCACCTGCCCACCCACTCTCAGTTGTCTGTAGCCAGCCAGCTTGCCTCCTTCTCCTCCTTTCCATCCTTTGTAAGGAGACAAGTGGGGACAGGTGGGGGTGAAAAGTCCATCTGGGGAGAGCCTACCATAAAAGTAGACTTCTTGGTTTCCCTGCTTCTTGGTAGGATCAAAAAGGCAAACAAAGAGTGCTTATGCCTGCTCAACCCCACTCCAAGGAAAAATGGCCGCAACCATAGGCCTTTGGCATTTCCCCGCTGCACCAGAGAAACAACCTCTGCCATGGTGAAATGCCAGAGCCACCATGGATCTGAGGAGCCCCAAAATTTTACCCTTGACCTATCCATGGGTTATACCAAAATCCAAAAAAGGGCCTCAAAAACCTATCCTTGACTTATACATGAGATGGACTTATAGTCGAGTATATACAGTATACATTCCAGTTCTTGTTTTACTGTGTCTAACTTTCCCTGATTCAATCTTCTCACATTCTATGTTCCTATAATATGTATTGTGCCGCTTAAGATGTTCACTTTTGAGCGTCTCAACAACGCTAGACATTCTTTTGGGTTGAGTCCAGTGGCATCATTAGCCACAGTGCTACTCATTGTCGTCCTCTACTGTACCCCAGTAGTTCATGGAGTGCCATCCAACCTGGGAGTTTCATCTTCTGGCACTATCTTGTTTCATTTTGGATTGTCTTATCATGGGATTTTCCTGGTAAAAGATTTTCAAAAGGGTTGAAATGCCTCCTGCCTCCATGCCTCCTTCTGTTCAGTACAAACAAGTGTTAGCTGTGGTGGCAATGCTGTTGTCTCCATCAGTGACACCCCCATTACTTCTGCAGCCCAGTAGCTGTTTGGGTCATTCAGTTTGGCTTTTCAGCAAAAGCCTCTCTGACATGGGAGACCCTACCAGCAGCATTCCAACTGTCAACATAATCTCTTGCCTCACAGGAGCATGCGGTCCCACCACTGCAGAAAAATAGTGCCATGGTGGGATTTAAAAACTACTACTACTTAAATGTTTGTGATAAAACAATATTTGGTTGGATATAAGCATCTTTACTTTAGCTAGCTAAAGCATTGATACAGTAGGTTAATATCTGAAAGAAGGTAGCTACTCTGTGCCTGCTTTTACAAGTTTACCAGGACTTTGTAGACCCAGCATGGTGTAGTAGTTTGAGCATTGGACTATGACTCTGGATACCAGGGTTTGAATCCTGGCTTAGCAATGCAAATTCACTGGGTGACCTTGGGCAAGTCACACTCTCAGTCTTAGAGAATGGCAGTGGCAAATTTCTGAAGAAGATTGCCAAGAACACCCTATGATAAGGTTACATTGGAGCCACAATAAGTCAGAAATAACTTGAAGGCACATAATAACAGCTACTCTGTGTACCTGCCTGCTTTTTCCTTCCCCTGAAATTGGATTTTGCAGCTTGGAATTTGCATGGAGGAGTATTTACAGAGAGAAAGCTCCTAGTGCTATCAGTGAAACATACTGTGCAGCTATTCTGCCTTTACCTCCTTAATGGATGTTTTGTTAGCTAAAAAGAAAAAGGAGGGAAGAATGGGAAAACATGGGAGGGGTACAAGTGGAAAATGGTGACATTGGGGGCTTGCACAGTAAGTCGCATCTGGAAGTACTGCATAATGTAGGAATAGGACTAATGGGAATTCCAGTTTTAGAAGTCTTTAGGATTCATAGCTGTAGTGAATCAATCCTGTTTTTTGGGGAGGCATAATTCACCTTGTTATACAGAAGATGCTATGGGTATTGCAGCAGGCTGGATGACAAAATGAAGGTGGTGTAAGTCACAGAGAGAGTTTAATCATAGATCAGCAAAAACTCTTTATTGTGCCCTTTATGCAGCAGTCAAGTTGGCAAAAATAAAATGTCATACTATGTCTTTGCAACATGCCACCCAGGAGAGTTAATCTAAGTGATAGGGAGCCTGCTGGGATTAAGGCTCATAGATAAACTGTGGCACCCTCAATTGCCTGCTTTGACAAGTTTATGAGGACATTGAAGAGAAAGTAATTTGCATTTGCTCTGAACTTGATACCACAGTTATCACAGAATCTAGTAACATGTTCAGTATTCCATCAGGTCAGATTTCCTGTTATCTGTTTCAGTTGTGGCTTGGTGTGGACAAGATGTCTGAATTAGTTCATTTTACGACACTGAAGCTTGACCCTTGCCCATTTTGGATGTTAAAATCTGGCAGGAGAGGATCTATAGCAGTGGTGGTGAACCTATGGCACACATGTCAGAGGGGCCACCCAGAGCCCTCTCAGTGGGCATGCGCGCTGTCGCCCCAGCACAGTGTTTCTTACTAAAAAGCCAGAAGGATGCGGCACTTTCTGATAAATAAGTGGGTTTTGGGTTGCAGTTTGGGCACTTGGTCTCTAAAAGGTTCGCCATCACTGAGTCCAGGGGTTGGTAAATGCCCTGCTCTGTCAGTGGGAGGTTCCTTTTGCTTTGAAGGGGACTGTGGTGCACCCACTCCTGAGGAGAACCTCCCTGCTCCTAGAGGTATGTGAAAACAACTGCTCTGTTATTGTTATTCCTTATTTGTGCAAGGTGCTTAAAACGTGTAGTGGCTGGACAACTTCAGATTATCTGTACCCATTTCAGTGTGGTTTTAGGTCAGGGCACAAACTGAAATGGACTTAGGGTCTTTGCAGACTGCCAGAAATAGTGCAAATTGAGTCCACTTTAACTTCCCTGACTCAGTGCTAGGGAATCATGGGAACTGTAGTTTATTGTGGCACCAGAGCTCTCTGACAGACAAGGCTCAATGTCTCAGAAAAAATTCCCATAATTCCCTAGCACTGAGCCAGGGCAGTTAAAGTGGACTCAATTTGCACTATTTCTAGCAGTCTGCAAAGGCCCTAGTTGCTTTGATAGCTTAAGCCTTACAGTGTGTGAAGACAGGTGGCAGAGTGTTACCTATTGATCTTCCTGGATCTCTCAGCGGCTTTTGATAGTATTTATCATCATATCTTACTGGACTGGCTCCATCAGGTAGGAATAGGGGGCACTGTATTACAGTGGTTCCACTCCTATCCGTGGGGCTGATTCCAGAGAGTAGCATTGGGGGATTCCTGTTCAGCTCCATGGCAATTAAGTTGTGGGGTACCACTGGATCCCATCTTGTTTCCTTTGTTGTTCATTATATATATATATATGAAGCCACTGGGGTAAATAATAAGGGAGTTTGGTGTGACGTGCCATCAGTATGCTGACAACACTCAGCTTTACTTTACTAAAGTGCAAAGATACACAACTGAGCACTAAAGTTAGAATTGTCCAAGGCACTATATTCCCCATCACCATATATGGATGTGAGAGCTGGACAGTGAAAAAAGCTGTCAGAAAGAAAATAAATTCGTTTGTGATGTGGTGCTGGAGAAGAGTATCAAGGATGCCATGGACAGCCAAAAAGACAAACAAATGGATCTTACAACAGATCAAGCCTGAACTCTCCCTGGAAGCCAAGATGACAAAACTGAAGTTGTCGTACATTGGTCACATCACAGAAAGCATGACTCACTAGAAAAGACAACAATGTTAGGGTAGGTTGAAGGCAGCAGAAAAAGAGGAAGACTGTACACCAGATCAATAGACTCTAATAGAGAGGTTATGGGCATAAATTTACAGGACCTAAGCAGAGCAGTGGAGGATAGGGGGCTTGGAGATGTCCCATCCATAGGGTCGCCATGAGTTGGGGCCAACTCAAGGGTAGTTAACAGCAACAGCAACAACATACTTTATGTGGGAGGGATCTTGAAAATAATTCAGAAGCTTCAGCGAGTGCAAAATGCAGCAGGAAGATGGTTGACCAAAGTATCGTATAAACAACACATAGCAACAGTCTTAAAAGAGCTGCATTGGCTTCCAATTCACATCCAGTCTGAATTCAAGGTGATGATGATGACATTCAAAGCCCCAAAATGGGTTGGGATCTCAATACTTGAAAGAGGACCTTTCCCTATATTCTGAGAACTTGAAATTTTCTGGTGGAGCCCTGCTCTGTGTCTCACTAGTGAGAATCATATCTCAGATGGGAACGTGGGAGAGGGGGACTTTTGAAATGCCTTTCCTTTGGAGGCCTGGTTGGTCCAACATTGGTCTCTTTTAGGCACCAAGTGAAAATATGGTGTTTTATCAAAGAATTAGGTGCCTAATCTTATTTCTTAAAAGTATACATGGACATGGTCTTAACTGTTTTAACTTCTCTGTTTTAACATGAGAATTTATTCAAAGTGCTTTATCCTATTTAAACTATTCTTTTTTTATCTGTTACTGTTTTAAACTGTTTCTATTTTAAGTGTATGCCACTGTAGGACCTCATGGTAGAGTTTAGGATACAAATATTTTAATTTAAAAATAAAGTTAATAATTGGACAGAGAACCTTTTTTGAACTCAGAAGTTCAAGAATGCAGCAATATAGGAATCTTGTGTCCTGTACCTTTTTATCTTTTCTTGTGAACCTTTTTTCTTTCTTTCATCTTCATCCCCTTTCCATTATATATTAAAGTTAACAAAATCCAAATTGTGGAAAGAGTAATTATGTTCATAACAATGATCCTTACCTTCCATTATATGTTTAATTTGCTGAGCAAAGAACTTTGTTTGCAACAATATATTATTGTGAACATATGTATATAGATGAGAATACTTGACTAATTTGTGGCATAATAAAATTCAATGTTTCTCCTAGTTCATTTTACTGTTTTGTGCTGAGAGCAGGCTACTTTAGTTGAACCTTTTTATAGCTATAATTGATAGAAAG
>CM034708.1:46024820-46042049 GCA_020142125.1 Phrynosoma platyrhinos | reverse complement strand
CCTTCCTTCTCCCTCATAGCGGAAGCGCGGGGCTCCCTCAGGACCTCCAATGCGCGGGGTGAGGGGGAGGCGGGAGCCAAGGGCCGTCTCGACCAATCGCTTGCCAAGGGCGTTCGAAGTCAGAACTGTGCCGTCTTTCTTGGGCGGGACTAGGCTCCGGCGGGCCAATAGGAGCAAAGCAGAGGCTGAGTGGCGGCTCTCTGCGGGGCTGACAGCGTGAGGACGGAATTGGAGGGAAGAGGAAGGATTGTAAATACGGAAGCGAAGGCGGGGCTGCGCCAGCGGAGGGGGGGGAAGGAAGGAGAGTGGAAGGGCCTGGCTGTTGCTGAACTGTTCTCCTAACTGTCCTTCCTTAGCCGCCCTCCCGTATATTTAATAGGATTCCCTGTTACCTCATGATAAAAAGTACTTCTCGACTGCCCTTCTGGTCCCCCCCCCTCGGTTTTTAAAAAACCTCCATGAGAACCTCCATTATTTGTGTGTGTGTGTGACAGGATTTCTGTATACACTTATTTAAAGTGCCAGTACTTAAACAGCTTTCTGCTGAATTTCAGCGGGGAAAAATGTAAAGTACTGCACTTAGGCAGAAAATAATGAAATGCATAGCTATAGGATGGGGGACACCTGGCTTAACGTGACTACACACGAAAGGGATCTAGGAGTCCTAGTAGACCACAAGTTGAGCATGAGTCAACAGTGTGATGCAGCAGCTAAAAAGGCCAATGCGATTCTAGACTGTATCAGTAGAAATACAACACGCGTGCCCCATCTATGGCTTTAACCTTACGCAGATGGCAAGTCCCGGATGTTACAATGGCATGCAAGCTCGTGGCATGTGGCCATTGAAACAAATGGGACTTGAGGTCCCTCATTTTTTCCCATGGGGGGCCCCAGAGTGGATTCCCCCACGTATACTAAGGTCACACTGTATAGCATCTAGATCAGGGACCGGCAACCTACGGCCCGGGGGCCGGTTTAGGTCGCGGTAGCGGGCGCGGCGGCTGTGTGCCCGGGGGGCGCGAGCGCGGCGGAGGAGGGGGCGTGCGTGCGTGCGCACCAGCCGCCATTCCCCCCCCCGGCCCAGCTGAGACCGGGCCGACGGCAGACCGGCCCAGGTAAGAAAAAGGTTGCCTGTCGCTGATCTAGATCAAGGGAAGTGCCACTATTCTGCTTTGGTAAGGTCTCACCTGGAATACTGCATCCAGTTCTGGGCACTACAGTTCAAAAAGGATGTTGAAAAACTGGAGCATGTCTAGAGGAGGGAGACCAAAATGGTGAAGGGTCTGGAAACCATGCCCTATGAGGAGAGACTTAGGGAGCTGGGTATGTTTAGCCTGGAGAAGAGACAGTTAACAGGTGATACAATAGCCCTGTTTACATATTTGATGTTATGTTGAGGATGGAGCAAGTAACTTAGGGGGGTTGCAGACTGGCAGTAATAGTGCAAATTGAGTCCACTTTAAGGGTTAGGTTTAGGGTTAGGGAATCATGGGAACTGTATTTTATTGTGGCACCAGAGCTCTCTGACAGAGAAGACTCAATGTCTCAGAAAAAAAACAATTCCCATGATTCCCTAGCATGAATCCTAACCCTAAAAGTGGACTCAATTTGCACTATTTCTGGCAGTCTGCAACCCCCCTTAGGCAACTTAATGAGCTTTCAGATATTGCTGGACTGTGCTTCTGGCCGGTATAGCCACTGGTGAAGAATGCTTAGCGTTTCAGTCCAAAAGCATCTTGAGGTCCACGTTTTGTCCAGTCTTACATTGCTAGTTCTTATACTTTTTTGAAGTTCTTGAAATTGAAACAAACTACTCTCTGATAAATCAGTGCAGTTGTTATACTGCCATCATCTTTTCCCACAATCTGAAAGGAACCGTCTGAGAAGAACAACTGTGCTGAAAACTAAACAGATCTGAATCTGGTCACACTATAGCAGGGGTGGGCAACTTTTTTGAGCTGGGGGCCGGGTTGCTGTCCCTCAGACAATTGGGGGGGTTGAAGCACCAAAAATAAATAAATAAATAAATATAAAAATAAACAATTAAAAAAAAATAAAAAAAATATGCATGCACACTCTCTTAGCCCCAGAAAAGCCATGGCAAACCCCCTGTGGAGCTTTTGCCAAGAAAACCCAAGAACAAGTAATAACAACAATAATCAATATCATCATGGCGGGCGGCAGCAGGACCGGCCTAGGGCCAGTCCAAAGGCCTCGGGGGGCTGCATCCGGCCCCTGGGCCTTAGGTTGCCTACCCCTGCACTATAGTTTGGATGGAGAGGTTGGTTGGAAACTTTGTGCAGAATGCCTTGAGGATATGGTAGAAAGCATACATAATACATGTGACAAAACAAATATGGAGCGTGTCCACTCTGATTTGTTGTATAGCGCAAAGCAGAATTTTTCATTTTTATATATATTAATTGACATCCTGTGGGGAAGATTAATCTTGGAGAAAGCAAATCATGATTGGATATCCCCCCTCCTTCCAGCAATTCCTGTACCAAATAATTTTTATTTTGAGGGGGAGAAGATGAACAAATGAAAGATGTGCACCAGAGGGCACAAGAGGCAAATTTTGTCCTTCTGATCTTTAGCTGTGAAAGGGATCAGTCTTCTGCTTGGAAGGAAATGTGCATTTCCTCAAAGACTTCTGATATACATTTTCCAAGCTTCAACTTAGTTACTTTAGGTCCCAGGTGGAAGAATGTATGTTGCTTACTTCCATTCAGCATATCTTGCATCCAACCCCAGCTGACTCAAACCTTGTATTGTGCTCTTGTCTGGTGCTCTGGCTCCTAGGCAGAATAAACACAGCTCTTGCCTCTGCTACTCTTGAAGTTGGGGAGTTTCTCTCTCTCCCTCTCTGTCTCTCAACATTGTGTCTCTTCTTCCTTAAGATCAAAGTTCATCCATGTGTGGTATGCTCACGAGAAATAATATGTTTAATATGTTAAGTACCTCTTATTTAATTTGCCTTGTTGCTACCCGTAAATTACGCAGTGACTAAATTGCTGTGATGTCATGGCCTAAGCACCCTAAAGGCACCATATCCTGCTTGATTTTGGAGGCTGAGCAGGCCAGCCCTGGTTAGTACTTGGATGTGGGAGTGTGAATGAATAACTGGTGTTGTAGGCTATATTTCTTAGGTAGTAACTGGATAATCACCTATGAATATTACTTGTCTAGGAAAACCCTATGAAATTCATGCAGTCATCATAATTCAATAGGTAACTTGAAGGCATGTGGACACACATTTATAAGTACTTTAACTCAATGTTACCAACCTGTTGTTTTTCATATGTGTTGGTTTTCACCCTTAGCATCTCCAGCCAGTTGCAGTCTGTCACATCTAGAGAGCACCAGTTTGGGGAAACTTTCCTAACTACTGAAGAAAAAGGATATTTGTACAAAATTAATTATGAAATTTTATTAAGAAAAGAAACATACAATTTTGAAAGAAAGAAAGAAAACCTCAAGAGGTTATTAAACTGTCTGTATACTGTTGTGAAGGATAAGAAGAAAGAGTATCTGAAAGAAAGTAGGCAGAGAATAAAGGTGGAATCCCAAAGGAAGAAACAACAACAAAGGAAATTGAGAGAGGAGGTAAGGAGCTGAGGAAATGAAGAATCATTAAGAAAGAGGACCAGGGAAATTTTTTATATAGAAAGGAAGACCTATATATTGCTGGAGGAGGATGGATGGTGGTGGCAGCGGATGTAGGCTAGGGAGCAAAGACCAGTGCTTTGGAGAAGGTTGGTAGAACTGAATTTCCTGTATTAATTTGGAATAGGCAAGCAAGTATTTAACATACTGTGCTTTGTTTGCTTTTGAAACTTAGGTTACTTTTAGGCTTCTGAAGTGTTGGCTGTACATATCACTGTGAAAAAGTTAATTCTGTAATAAAAAAATATACATGGGGCTTTCTTGAGGATCAAGCAGCGTTGTGTCATACCCCAAATTTAATCTCTGTTCTGATCTGTAACTTCAAGAAAGTACTAATAGTAGTGTGCAATGAGTAGTAGACTATATATCACTGTGGTAAATTGCTTCTATGCTGCTTATAGCAAAGTGCCTCAAAGCATCCTATATTGGTAGAGAGAAGCATAGGATTGGCAGTTATTTATGAACACAAACCTAATCTCATATAAAAAGGCAGTTATTTTACCAAACTTCATTCAGCTGCTCTAATGGCATCTACTAAAGTTCATGGCTGAGATGGAAGTTCAGTCAAGCAATTTTAGCACTCTTCTTGACGTGGGTTCTTTTCCCACTGCTTACTGGATTAATTAGTGTATTTTTTTAGTGTGATCTTAAATGTAGTTCTTTCCTTTTCAGTCATATAAGGGCGTATGGTGATTATGGCCACATTTAGAAACAGTACTGGAAACAGAATGTGAACTCTTTGTCTACTTCCTAACTTGAGACCCTTGATCTTGAGCTACTGTGTTAGGTCAGAGTTTCCTTATGTTACACTTTTCTGTTTTAATTGACATGCCTTCTTTTATCTCCAGAATTTGCCAAAGCAAAACAGTTATTACTGTAATGTAGATGACCATGATTGTGAGTTGTTTACAAACTTTATACTTGGACAGGTGTTATAGCTGGGAGCAAGGAAGGGTGCCATCTGCTGGGGAGCAGAATTTGAACATGTCTCTTTACTCCTGCTTCAGGATCTGTTGAACTACTTACAGCCTGGAGATTGTCATCAGAAAAGGGACACTCATTCTTTATCTCTGCAACTCTAACTACTTATGAATGTGGGAAGGATAGTGAGTGCATTTACAGCATATACCTCTCCCATTACTTGTAGTGAACTGATGACTAGATGCACATAGGTGATCTGCTGCAATTGGTAGGGAAGTGTACAGTTGCTGTACACTCAAAGGTTGTGTTTCCCCTTTGGTCTTTATTTTCCAGAATTGCTGATGTTATGGTTAGTATACTGCCTACCATCTAATAGTGTGTGTCAGAGTTATCTATCTCAGTAGAACAACATCAACTCTTACACCAGAACTAGTGAGGAGTGATGGGAGTTGCAGTCCAAAAAACATCTTGAAAGCAGGGTGCTACCCACCCTCCATCTGTAGCTAGGGTGGGGAAAATGCAGCCCATAGGCCTCATGAGGCCCTTAAAAAGTCAAAATGCTCCAAAATGACCTCTAGGGGTATGTGGAGGCCATTTCCACCATGCTTTGAGCCCACCCCGCTGGATGCCCCACAGCTCCAAAAAAAAAAAAAAAAAAAGTTTTCAAAAATTTTCAAACAAATTTTTTTTAGCCTCAAAATGACCTAAACATGGGACCCATGAGGGCCCTCCAGGGATTCACGATGGCCCCCAAACATGATGAGAGTGCCCCTGTGCCCCTAAAGCAGCGGTTCTCCATTATTTTCTGTCACGCCCCCCCTAGGCAAGAAGAAAACATTTCGCGCCACCCCGCGCGATCACATGGGCGGGTTTGGCCAATCAAAATAGAGCTACTGGGGCCGCGCTGGGACAATCTCCCTTTCTCCAGCCGTAATGCGCCCCCCTTTATGGAGCCTCGCGCCCCCCTTGGGGGGCGCGCCCCACTATTTGAGAACCGCTGCCCTAAAGGGTGCTTGGAAAAAAAACCTTTATTTTTGTGGGAGCAGGGTGTGGTAGGGAGGGCGGCGCTCCACGGTCTCATGGGGGATGATTAATGGGGCCCTCTACCTTTCTACACTTGCACACCTTTGATCTATAGTATGCTACAGAATAGCTGTATTACATCTGAGGCAACACCAATACATGGGGAGAAAAGTTTTATTGTGTTATTGGTGGGTCTGAGTAGGCATATGGTTCCTGTCTGTGCCTCCTCCTGCTTGTCCTTTAGTGTGCCAGTATTATTACACATTTTCTGATAACTCTTCATTTTTATACTTTTAATGCTGTACATTTGTGGATAAATGTTTTTAAAAATATGGTCACTACATTAAAACAAATGTAGCAGATATCAGGAGGTATCTTGTCAATACTTTGATTATGACAGCAACTTTGTGCAGATGTGTGCTATTCATTGGCATGGGATTTATGTCATGTTGGGATAGTAACGAGAGAGATGACAGTACAGATGGCCCAAGGGTGGAAAGAGAAAAATGGTGGACTTTGGCATATTTCACAATTTTATACCATAACACTGTTGCCTTTTTTAGAATTTGTTAGAAGTTTAACTTTTTATATGCTTTAATGAAATCCTAGAACAATTTGAACTTGGCTAACATGAATGTTAACTGCAGAGCTGAAATGCTGACAGCAGTGTATCATGCTGAAAATCAGTTCTGCTGGACTGAATTGCTCAGTTTGTTTTTTGTGGCTGTTGATTCTTTTACACAAACCAGAAAAAAAACCTAGTAAATATTCACACATTGACAACTGACATTAGTAAGTAATGGAAATCTTTTTACAAATGTTTTCGTGTGTGATTCTTCCTGTATCAAAAAGAATACTTTCTGAAGTATTCTTATTTTACAAATGCATATTGATGTGAAAAAAAAGGTTCTTTATATTAATGGTCAAATTAGAAAGTGAATCTAATTTTCTTTGCAGTTCCATGCATAGACCCCTCAGTTGTGATACTTGGTTACTAATTGAATAAAATATAAAATAAAATAAAACATATCACTGTCATATTGAGTTATTTGGCTTCTTCTTTAAAATAAATTAGTATTTTCAATAAGATCTGGTGAAACATTTTTAAGAAAAAGGCTTGAATTATGCCAGCTAGTGAAGCATAATATTAGCATGTGAGTACATTGGGCCCTTGTTATCCGATGGGGTTTGGTTCTAGGACCCTTTGCAGATATTAAAATCCATGGATGCTCAAATCCCATTGAATATAGTGGCAAAGTAAAATGACAAAATTAAGGGTTGCTTTTTGGAATTTGTATATTTTTAAAATATTTTCAACCTATGGATAGTTGAATCCATGGATAAAGAATCCATGGATACAGAGGGGCAGCTATAAAAATGAATTCTCTGGAATGAACCAGGAGGTCCGTTTTCTGATTTTGCTTGCCATGAACACTTTAGTAGCTCTTAGATAAGTGGGTATCTTTCAGCCTTGGTCGTGTCTAAATTGAAGGAGAATACTTGCCTGCTTCATAATTATGTATATAAATTTCTTTGAAGGATTTAAAACCATTCTGCCAGTGCTGAACCCCTGATCTAATGACTTTTAAAGGATGTGCTAGCAAGACCTGAGCAGGGCTGTTGACGACAGGGTGACTTGGAGGTCTCTCATTCGTAGGGTCATTATAAGTCGCAGTCAACTTGATGGCAGTTAATAACAACAGTGTGGACAGGAATTGGGCATGGAGGAAATCAGGGAGACCTAAGGAAACTATCAGATGCCTGTGTACCCTAAAGGCCAAGGATAGGCAACCTTTCCCCTTTAAAGGCCGAGGGACTTCAGCTCCCAGAATCCCAGGAACTATTGGCCAACATGGGACTATTGGCCAACATGGCTGAGGCTTCTGGGAGCTGAAGTCCCTCGGCCCTTAAAGTTTGCCTACCCCTGCTAAAGGCACTAGATCCCATCTCATATTGAAAGCTAAGCAGGGTTAGCTCTGGCTAATACTTGGATGAGAGACTGCCAATGAATTCCTGGGGCTTTAGGCTATATTCAGAGGAAAGAACTGGCAAAACCACCTCTGAGTATTCTTTGCCTAAGAAAACCCTATGAAATTCATAAGATCACTATAAGTGAACAGGTGACTAGAACACACATATATGCACAGCAATGGAATGAGGAATTTAAAAGTGAACACTTTAATTTAGATTGAATTAAAATTAGTGGACTTTATTTCGTACTGAAATAAACTTACTTAGGTTTGCATCTGCACTGTGTAAATAATCCATGCTGACACCACTTTAACTGCCATAGCATAGTGCCATGGGATTCTGGGAATTGTAGTTTTATGAGACATCTAGCATTCTCTGTCAGAGAAGTCTGATGCCACAACAGACTACAATTCCCATAATTCCATAGCACTGAGCAATGGCAGTGAGAGTGGTGTCTGCATGGATTATTTCTGCAATGCAGATGCAGATTTAGTTGATCTCAATGGGATCGGAGTGGATCTAGCCTGTATTCTCAATGGAATTTAATTTTCTTTTATTCTTTTTATCTTTACTATTGTACGGTCTCCTTCCCAGCACTTATGTTATTGCTACACTTTTTGGGCAATTAAAATACAGTCGCCCCTCCGTTCTCGTGGGGGATCAATTCCAGGCACTCCTGCGAAAATGGATATTCAAGCTCCATTGGCTTGAATGAAGGCGCGTGCCTGCAGGGGCGTGTTGCAGGCATGTGCCCCATTTTGTCCCTCTCCCTTCGCTGTCTGCTAATGGACGAGGGATGTGGACATGAAGTCCGTGAAAATGGAGGGGCAACTGTAATCAGTTTTATAATCCATGTATTATGTATGTGAAGAGGAATGAATTTGAATTCCTAATGTGATAATGTAGTGCTTTTGTCATCGATGCCATAGTTACACCATGTCTTGACAGGGCATATATTACATGCCCTGTTCAGAACATTGAAAAGTGTCTGGACTGTTCAGATAGTATAAAATGCGGCTGCTAACTGAGGCACATAATAGAGATCATATTACAGTGGTCCCTTCTTATCTGTGAGGGTTCCTGTTCTGGACCCCACTGTGGATGAAAAAACTTGAGGTCCTGTGGTTCTCAATGGCGATGGACAGCTGCTCTGCCACAACTATATGCACATGCCATCCTTAGTGGCAATGGGACTTGCCATCAGAAGATGCTTAAATCCACTGATGGCAAGTCTGCAGTTGGGGAGGGTGGGCTGTACTCTGATTCTGAAAGATCTGTCTTGGGTCCCAGTTGCTTTCCAGACCAGTTTGTGATTATGGCTTTGGCTCTTGTGATGATGGCTTAAGGCCTTAAATTGCTTGACTATAAAGTACCTCCTGTTTTGTTATGAATTTATTTAGATGTCAAGATTTTCAGGAGATACCAGAAACTGTGTACGCCTGCTTAATGGGCATGAAAGAGAGCACTTAGACTTGTGTCGCTTCTAGACATCTGTGTCACTTTCCCTGCCTTCAGGGAATGTATCTTTTCAAACTGGCATGTTAAACAATTGTTATAATTTATCTTGATAAGTTTAATGATTTTGATTATTGTGACAATTTTAAAGGTTTTGTTATTTAATTTATTTTTAATTGCTTTGTTTATACCATGTTTTAATAGTGCTTGTTAGCTTCATTGAGCATTACTTTTTCACTGAAAGGAGGAAAATAAATACATGAATAAATAAATAAATAAATGTCCAGATATTTTAAGTTAAACCATTTAAAAGCAAGTAATAAAAGTTAAAAGGCTGTTAGTGGATTTAAAAACCTCCCATTTTCATAAAATTGTCCAAACCTACTATGCACAGATGCCAGTTTGTATGGCTAATCAGGTAGGAGGCTGGTTGTCAGGCTGACCAAAATGTGTGGAAGAATTTAGTGCTGAGCTGAACTTTCACTGCCCCATTTGTGAATGACAAAATGGGTGGGATCATTTCAGTCATTTTGGGGGTGGCTCTTGAAATGTGTGGATTTAAACATACATGCTACCTATCTATAGCTCTTGAGGGTCAATTCCCCCCCCCCCCCAAAAAAAGCCCTCAGGAGCAGTGCTAAAAGGTGACATAAGTTGCATCCACATTGGAGAAATACTCCCGTTTGACACCACTGTAACTGTCATGGCTCAATGCTGTGGAATTCTGGGAACTGTAGTTGTGGCACCAGAGTGGAGTACCATTTTAACTGCCATGGCTCAATGTTATGCAGTCTTGGAATTTGTAGTTTTGTGAGATATTTAGCCACTTCTGTCAGACTACAAATCTCAGGATTCCACAGGATGGAGCCATGACAGTTAAAGTGGTGTCAACCTGGATTATTTCTGAAGTGTGGATGCAGCCTAAGAGAAGGAATGCTTCTTCATGCTAAATCTGTCATATCCATGAGAAGTTAGAATATAGTTTGATAGAGCCTAAGTTTGTGGCTGCGCATATTGATCAGGAGGAGGATGGCCATTTACATGGTTGCAGTATGCCATGGATTCATCAGCAGTGTGATGTGCATCATACAGTTTGGAATTCTAATCTAGAAAATCTTCCAAAAGTTGGTGAGAATCTAAAAGAAAATATGCATTATATTCGCTTAAGGGCTAGACCACATAAAGGAGGTATTGGGTAAAACATTGCTCTAGTCCAGACCTGCACAACTTGGCAGTAGGAAGGGGCCAAAATTAAAACTGAACTTTGGGCCTCAGACAGATTTAATTAAATATTAATTAATTAATTAATTATATAATTAATATTAAAATTCTGTCCTCATCCTCCTCTCCCTGGCCCTCTCCTCAGGAGAAAGCTGAGTGGTGGAGTAGCCTTGCCCGTCCTTCTCCTCCTCCATCTGGACTTCTCCTTGGGAGAAGGCCGAGCAACAGAGGAACCATGTGGGGTGAGTGTTTGCCCCTCTTTCTCCTCCACTGACCTCAGGAGAAAATCAGACGGAGGAGGAGCCTTGCAGGGTGAGCATTTGCCCGTCCTCCACCCGACTTTCTCATCGGGAGAAAGCCAAGCAGTGGAGGAGCCTTGCAGGGTGAGCATTTGCCCGTTCACGCGTTTTCCTCCACCACAGTGCCACCAGGCCTTTTCCTTGGGAGAAAGCCAGATGGTGGAGGAGGCTTGCAGGGCAAACATTTGCCCATCTTCCTTTTCCTCCTCCACCTGCCCTTCTCCTTGGGAGAAAGCTGAGTACCAGAGTAGCTTTGTAGGGCAAGCATCCACCCTTCTTCCTCCTCCTCCACATGGCCCTTTCCTCAAGAGAAGGCTGTGCAGTAGAAGAGCCTTGAAGTTGTTCCACATTTTTCTGGGCAGCCCAAAATCCTTTGGCGGGCTGCATGCGGCCCTTGGGCTGTATGTTGTGCAGGCCTTCTCTAGTCTTTTCATGATCTCTAATATGTTTTGTTTGCACTTTTTGTTTCTCACCAGGATTTGTTAACTCCTGCAGACATATTTGGGCAAACCTCATGACCTATGTGCGCAACTTAGTTTTGTTGGCATAGAAATGTGGTTGAGGATAGGCATTTTATACCTGACTCTAGCTATACTATACTATAAAAATTGTTTTCCAGTTGCTGTCTAGAGTAGTGACAAGCCTTCAGAATAGTACAGTTGGCCCTCCGAAAATGGAGACTCGCCAATATTCAAGCCCCATAGGCTTGAATGGGCCCATTGATTTTAACGGAGGTCACCCCTCCGTGAATATTCAGAACCATGGACCTCAAGTCCACGAGAACAGAGGGGCAATTGTATACCCTTCAGACTGGTTGAGGAGTTGTGTATACCAGATTGCTATCCATAGCTTTCTTAGAGATAGTATATAGGATTTCTAATGCCTCTATTTTTTTCTTTTAGAAAAATGAAAAAAAGGACTTAGTTTAGATGCTATTTTTCGTCCTGACTATTAATCTCAAGGCTTGCGGACTGCTGTTGTCTATTGTATTTAACTGGGCCATTATCATATAGACCAGGGGTGGGCAACCTTTTTGAGCCGGGGACCGGGTTGCTGTCCCTCAGACAATTGGGGGGGGGGGCTGAAGCACCAAAAACAAACAAACAAATAAATAAATAAAAATATATTTTTAAAAAAATTAAAAAAAATTTAAAAATATGCATGCACACTCTCTCAGCCCCAGAAAAGCCATGGCAAAACCCCTGTGGAGATTTTGCCAAGAAAACCCCAAGAACAAGTAATAACAACAATAATCAATATCATCATGGCGGGCAGTGGTGGGGGCAGCGGCAGCGGCAGGACCGGCCTGGGGCCGGCCCAAAGGCTTGGGGGGGGGGCGCATCCAGCCCCCGGGCCTTAGGTTGCCTACCCCAGATATAGACACTCCTCTCTCCTTTTATGAATCATTTCTAGCAGCCACTTACAGATAGACTTACAGCTATCTAAAAGGTGAGCTTTTTGTACAGTACCTAAGAGAGTAATCTGTAATCTGTACCCAAGGCCTTGTTTTATTCTTAAATATTGCAGCATGGAAGGCAGATAACGTTGGTCAATGCTTTTCACAGGTTAATTGAAAGTTTCATTCTGGGTCTAAAGGTGCTGCACTTTAGACCTCTGGATTATTATATTTCATTCTGATTTGCTCTAAGTGCTTAGGAGAGACCCTTGCTCATTTCTTCAGTACTTTAAAGAATAATTTGCAGCCCTATTTCATTTTAGATGGAGGGACTCATGCCTGTGTCCTGTGCCAGTCCATAACTGTGCTGGGACTAGTTCTTCAGAGTTAAGTTTTCTGTAAGGCTCATTCAGTGTTGCAAGCATGTGTCTCTGGCTATTTTCCAATAACACTGGTTATCGTTGTGGTTGGCTAGCTTGTGATAATGCCTTTCAAGCTTTTGCCTTTTAGTACTGCAAATATCTGACTTATATATGCAACTGTCCTGCTGATTTTGGTGAAAATCCATTCAATGATGCTGTGTGCTACTCTGGAAAAGAGGGTTGCTGTTGTTAATGAGTATTCATATTAGTACATGTTGTATGGCCTGCCTAAAATATGAATTAGATCTAGGCATCAAAAGATTCTTCTTTTTAAATAGTTACTCTTTGTCTCATATTTAACTTAGAGTATTGAAGTATCAGGATAGCTCTGTATAAGATTCTGTAGAGAATCACCAGTTGAATCTTCATTAATTTCCTGGCACTGCAGATAGGTGACCCTGCTTATTCTAAAGATAGATTTAGATGCTGGCAGTCCAGCTGGAATGGTTTAGCTTTGAGTAGATTTCCATAAATGGAAAGAGCTATTGGAGACAGAGGGAGGGAGAAATGGACTGAGGAAGGGAGAGGAGGAGAGAATGGATATACACCTTACTTTGTGTGGATAAAATGCAGCAGATGGTTTAAAAAATCTCCATAGGGAAAATAGAGAAATTGTCCGTCTGTGTAAATATGTACATGTATATCTATGTCTATGTTGGTTCAAAGACAAGCTGCTCATAGAATCCTAACTACTGTTTCCAAAACTAGCATTTTTCCTAATGCTTCCCTGGGGGAAATCCTACTACAAACATGATAGGATCTGGAATTAATTTGGATGAGATTTTTTAAAAAACCAGCTGTTGCCAAACAGCTCATTCTTTCAAGAAAACAAACAAAAAGTAATGTATGAACCACTTCACCGGCCAAAGATTAGTGTTAAAAAAATTGAACTAGCTACTGGTGACCTTGGGCTAGTCGCATGCTCTCATCCTCAGGAGAAGGCAGTGGTAAAACTCCTCTGAACAAATTTTGCCAAGAATCCCCCCCCCCATAGGATCACCTTAGGGTCTCCATAAGTCAGAAATAACTTGAAGACACACAAAAACAGCAACAAAAATTCAGGCGTATATCTAATGACAGCTTCAGTTATAGAATTATGGCCCATAAAGGTGTACTAAAACCTACTTGACATGTAATATTTCCTGTAATTTTGAAGTTAGGCAGGGAAAATAACTAACTTTCCTGAGTAGTTGGAACATCACATTTTTAACTACCTAACCTCATTCTGTCGCTTGTCACCATTGTGCCCGACACCATTTGATCATCATCCAACACCATGATGTCTTTTAAATGTAATGCTGTTCCATTAGCATCAGAGAACAATGTTTTTATCTCTTTCTTCAACTGTTTTTATGGGATTTTTTTTACTGGTTATAGCTAGAATAAAATGAAAAATTGTATCCTGAATCTATGTTTACTACTAGGTTGCTGTTTGTTTGTTTGCTATAAAGGGAAAGAGTCAGTGGCTGATGAGAACAAGAGTATGTTATAATTGATGGGGTTCCTCCACAGGTGTGCATTTTGGGTAGATCACTGTCTCCTCAGATTACTGTCTTCCCCCTCCCCTCCCAGTTAGTAGGAGCCCTGTTCAATTGTTAAGCATATGTACTCGGTATTTGAGCAAATGGAGCATTGTAGCCCTCACACCTCAGTCTCTATTTCTGTTTCCCTCTTACAGTTGAAGGGAGACAAATTGAAATGGAGAGCCTGTTATCCATGGAGGTACTCGCATTAGTTGAACCTGTACATTTCCAGGGTCCCAGCTCATGTGGAGTGCCTCCCTGAATATTTGAAGCTCATCACTGCAGTCTCGTCACCTTTCCTGTATGGAGAGTGATGGCAGTGAGGATGGAGGAGTGCAGGGGGAGTGTACTCTGTCTCCTTGAATGTTGAATAAACGTGCTTTAATAACAGCTAAATAGAGTTAGACTGTCCTTTGAAATCTGGCAATTCATACTTTTAAATGATTAAATATGTTAAATGATTTGTTACAATGCAAAAAGAGTTCCATCTTAGAGAAAATGAACTGTTTCATCTTGACATATATGCAGCTCTGAAGTGCTTGTTTCTGTGTGCACATTCATTGCTATGAATGTCTGGTTTGAAATCAGTGTGATTTGGAGGACTGGCAGGTGTTCCCCCCTGAAAGTGCCAGGGACCATTACAATGTTTGTGCTCATTGGCTGCTATTGTTTCTTTCTTTCCCAGATGCTTGTTGTAGACCACCACTACTTTGTAAGCAATTAAACAAGAAAGCACTGAATTCTCGTCTCCTGATAAAACCACTATTTCCTCCCTTAAAAAACATTTTTTGTAGTAGTATTTGTTGTTCCAGGTTTTGACTGGCATGTTTTAGGTCATGTTAGAGGTATTGGTTTAGCATATACGTCAACAAAATGTGTTTGTGTGATGGATTCATTTATTTATGCATTTATTTGTACAGTGGAGGCATCTGTTCATGGCAGCAATGTGCACTGTTCAGATAAGACAATTGAGGCAGCGGAAGCCTTGCTTCATATGGAATCTCCAACCTGCTTAAGAGATGCTAGAACGCCTGGTATGTCAATAATAAAAAATAAACTGTGTGGGGTTTGGGAGTGTATACGTAGAGAAACCGTGTTTTTATCTGGACTAGAGACTTAATAATAATTTTATCATGTAAGAATATGTTTTTCCAATCTCTGTAGCTGTCTATTCTACTGTGAATAACATCATTAACTTTAATACTGTTCCCCCTCAGTGCTACTGTACAAGTTTCACAATGCATGTAGTATGGGCAAGCTAAGCACTGCAGTGTTGTATGTTCTGTGTTCCACATTCATCCAATTACTGTATGAATTACAGCTGCCCTTTGGAGCAAACAACTACACAAAAGCTGTTCAAGTAATTTTCATGTAGTAGATATAACTTGTGGATTGCCACTAAATGACCCACAACTTTACTTGAGATTGTTTGACACTGAAACTAAGTAACCATGAACTGTGTTTCATTCTGCAACGGCATCCTACTAGTTTACTCTATTTAGAAAGCATATATCAGGTACAAAAATGGAACCTCCAATTATTTCCAGAGTTAGATGTATATATATTCAATTTCAGGAAGCAAAGGTTTGATCAGGCCCATAATAAAGACTACAGGACATCATGCACTGTGGTACATGCGATAATCTAAGAGAGATGGAATGCATATAAAATACAGGCTTGTAGAAATCATGTATCTTTATGTTAGTTTTAAGACATGTTTGTAACATTTCCAGAAACATTTTTGCAGCAACTGCATTATGTTGTTATTATTTTTCCTGGATATTTTAAAAAAGCTTGCTTTATTTGTTTCTTTTTTTCAGTGGAAGTTCTTGTCCCACCTTGTGTGTCAACTCCAGAATTCATTCATGCTGCAATGAGGCCCGATGTGATTACAGAAACTGTAGTGGAGGTATCCACAGAGGAATCTGAACCAATGGACACATCGCCTATACCAGCTTCTCCAGAAATCCAAGAGCCAATAAAAAAAAAGAAAGGTACTTGAAAAAGGCTAATTGACTGGGAAGAGTAAAAATTAAAAGAAATAAAATAACAACATAATTTGTAAGGCTGGGTAGCATAACTAGGGACCTTTACAGACTGCCAGAAATAATGCAGCTTGAGGCCGCTAATCGTCCTGGCTCAGTGCTAAGGAATCATGGGAACTGTAGTTTATTGTGGCATCAGAGCTTTCTGACAGAGAAGGCTAAATGTCCAAGAAAAAATATAATTCCCATGATTCCCTAGCACTGAACCAGGACAATTCCCTAGCACTGAACCAGGACAGTCAAGCTGCATTATTTCTGGCAGTCTGTAAAGGCCCTGAGTATATTATTCTCTCTTTTATATACATATATATACATACACACAACACATGTATAAAGTATTACATTATACAAAAAGCAGTAAGTATTATATAGAGCCACTGTGGTATAGTGATTCAATCATTGGACTATGAGTGGACACCAGGGTTTGATTCCCTGCTTGGCCCTGGAAACCTACTGGGCGACCTTGGACAAATCACAGTCTCTCAGTCCTACAAAATCTTATGATAGGGTTGTTTTAGGGTTGCCATAAGTCACCATGGATGAAGCAGACCATCAGCTTGAAGTGGCTTCTGACTTCTCCAGCCCCACTCGCCCCCCTGATCAGCATGGGAATGCAGTGACCAATGGCCTGAACGGGCCAGTAGCAAAGAGCAGACTTTCCCCACTTTTTCTGCTGTTGACCTGAAGCCACCTTAGGCATCCTCAGAGCTGCTTCCGGCCATTTCAGGGATGTGCATCGTCTGCACACCTTGCCTCTGAAGCAGCTGGAAGGCACTTTATTGGGCCCATCTGTTTTGGGGCTATGAGGGCTATATGCATGCAGTCTGTTTACAAAATGGGAATGATTGTAATGTCGTAGTCCTTGTCAACTTTTTGTTGTTATATGTTACATTAGGCAGTTAAATTATTTTCCTAAGAATTAAAGAGCCAGATAAAATGTTTATTTACTACATGGTATTTATATTATTACATGCTCATAGTTAACCACCAGATTCAGTTTTTCAAATGCTTTTTTGCAGCTGGTCGTAAACCAAAGACCCAAGTGCCATCAACCATTTCCAGTGCATCTCCAGACTTGGGTATAAAGAAGAAACCAAGAGAAGGCAAAGGTAATACTATATTAAAAAGAGCAAAAGTACATTAATGCTTAAGTAATGAAAATTTTTAGTTACTGTTATTACTTCATATCTTATTTGTGTTGGCGTGCCTTAATATGTGAACATTGTTTGGTCACTCTCACAGGTATATTCTGTTAGTTAGCAATGAAAATGCATCTACCGTATTTTC
>CM034708.1:46014612-46024720 GCA_020142125.1 Phrynosoma platyrhinos | reverse complement strand
TTTTGGGGAAGAAAAAGTGCGTCCTATGTGCCGAAAAATACGGTATTTTTATCCAGTATTTAAGTTTACTTAAGGTTATCATATTGGCTTCTTAGAATGCTTGATGCCTTTGTGAAGTTATATTTTGTCCCTTTAGTACTGGAGTGGGATGACAGAGAAAGTGTGTGTGTGTGTATGCCAAAATATGCTTGCAGTTTCCACATACTGTATAGTGGTTTGCCTTTTTTAAAAGTTGGTATATTAAAATGGAACTACTTTTCAAAAGGAATTTATTTTTGCCTAAGCAATGTTTCCTCTTTATGTATTATAGGTATAATGTTTGTGTCTGTTACATCCCAAATTTCTTTGACATTACCTTTATACTGTTGTTGCAAAATGTTGTTTAAACTCATAGCTCATACAATCTATCCTAGTTACTGACTCTGGTGATAGATTGCCCCCTACTGAATTGCAGATAAATCAGTAGTTTTAAAGAAACAAGTACAGTAGCCTCTCCCAATTCATGTGGGATCCGTTCTGGACCACCACCACGCCGGCCTGCGAAAATGGTGGCTCGCAAATATTCGAGCCCTATTGAAAATAATGGCATGCATGCCTATGGCACACACCACTATTTTATTCTTACCTGCTTGTCCCTCTTGCAAAGAGTGAGACTGAAGTTGAAGTTGGTGAACGGGGAGGGACAATTGTACGTTTTCTCAGATATTTTCCCAATTAAACCTCTGTGTGTAGTGTGTTTGAGTCTGTCTGTCTAGGACACGATTAAAGAATTTATTTTTAGATTAGATTGGAGATAGAAATTGGGCTTCATGTATTCCTCCAGCATAGTCTTGGTTGAAGTGAGGTGGAATATTTTTATTTTTGCAAATATAAAAATAGTGGCTTATATGTTGCTTTGAAAATACAATCACACTTCTGCTCGATTCTGTAAAAAATACTTGCACAACATGCTGAAGACCTCTAATATGTCCCAGAGGTCTCTTGCTGAAAAAAGAATTAAAGCTCTTTAAATAGTTTTTATTTCTCATTAAAGATAACTTGAGAGTTGATCTTATTGGTTTGCGCTTTTTCAAGATAACACCTATTATCTGTCACTTAAGCAGAGGGGGAAAATGACTTCAGTCAGTGAGCATTTATTGGCTGCTTTAGTAGTCTTCGTTTACCGTTGCCCAGCATTCTTACTTAGGGGTGGAACAGACTTTTGAATGCTGGGTTGGAACCACACACTTTTTGCTGGCACAAAAAGAAGCGGTGAATTACCACTCTTTTTTGAGCTGGCAAAAAGCTGGCTTTTCTGGTGCTTTTGCGGCATGCAGCGTGTGAACTCGGCAACGCCGGAGCACCACAAAGCTGCCCCCTGTGTATTTGGGCAGGTGGCATGATGCTGGCTTCGGGGCAGCATCAGCGTGCAGCATTTAAATGCCATGCTCTGAAAAGTCAGCTCAAAGAGGTGGTCTGTTTTGTCCCTTAGTTTACTTTGTTCTTATTTAGTACTCTTCCTTCATGATGTAGATATGTTTGGTTTTTTACCTTTGAAACAGTTTTTTTGAGTTGGAATAAACAATTAAGAGTGCTGTGTATGCCGGACGAGATCCGTCTTAATACGACACTTACTGCTTTCAAGAAAGCAGTCAAGACGGATCTCTTCCGGCAAGCCTTCCCAGAATAACCTCCTCACAGGGATAAGTATACTTGGATTCACTCTGCCCCTAATCTCTCCGCCGATTGTGGCATTCTGCTGCTGCTGCTATTTGTCTATTTTTATGTTAGTTATATTTGTGAATTTTAATTTCTATCAAGTTTAATTCTGTTTTAAGGGGTGCGGGATGTGGGAGGAGAGTGTGGGAATTTGGAATGTTTTAATTGTTGTATTTTTAATTTGTTGTAAGCCGCCCCGATTGCTGTGCAGAGGGGCGGGTTATAAATAAAATTTATTATTATTATTATTATTATTATTATTATTATTATTATTATTATTATTATTATTATTATTAGGAAATTTGGAGAATAGTTAGGATTGGCTATGGCACATTCACCTTTGCCAGCAGAGATGTGTAAGGCCCATTGGAAAGAGAAATACATTAAAATTTAGAGATTTCAGTAATAAAAGTAACAACTGGGGGAGAAGAGTTTATAGAAAGGACCTTGGCTTAGCATGCCTTATGTACTTTTGACTAATAAACTCTATTCTTTACTTCTACTTCCTACAGAAATAAGATTGTTGGTAGTTCTGTTTCCACAGAGGCAATTCTTTTGTAGTTCTATGCCCTCAACTTGGTTTGTTTCCATTCTGAATAGTCAATAATCAATATTAGTACATTTCTATTATAAAAAAACAATTGGATGTAATTTAATAATTCTGTATTATCCCCATAGCTAGTCATTTAAGAGGATCTTGTACTTGTTTGTTTTGAGATCTGTATGTGAATTGTCTGAAAATGGTGCTTTTTTATTGCAGGAAATACAACCTACTTGTGGGAATTCCTTCTAGATCTACTTCAAGACAAAAACACTTGTCCTCGATATATCAAGTGGACTCAGCGGGAGAAGGGCATCTTTAAACTTGTGGATTCAAAAGCTGTTTCCAAACTGTGGGGAAAACACAAAAACAAACCTGACATGAACTATGAAACAATGGGAAGAGCTCTGAGGTAAAAAAGTGTGTGTGTGTGTGTGGTGGGGAACATTGTGGAAAAATGTGGGAGTGTTTGGTTTTAAATGAATTGCAGGGTTAAGTTTGATGTGCAGTTTTACTGCACCATTTTCTGAGGGTTTTATTTGATCAAGTGGTGTTATAGTCTTAAGTCAGTGGTGTGCCACTTTCCTTATTCTTTTCAGAAACATAATTTATTGTTCCAATCCTAACTTGAGCTCAGCCAAAGAGGATGGCCATGGCAAACCTCTAAATAAACCTTCCCAGGAAAACCCTATGACAGGGTCGCTATAAGTCAGAGTTGACTTAGAAGGCACATAACAAGAACAAATGCCTAACATAATTCTTGGAAATATAGAAGGAAAGTTGTTTATACCAATGTTAAAATACATCTTTCATGTTTTTTTTTTTTTTTAGATATTATTATCAAAGAGGAATTCTGGCAAAAGTTGAAGGGCAAAGACTTGTATACCAGTTTAAGGAGATGCCTAAAAACATTGTGGTTATTGATGACAAAAGCGAATGCAGTAGTGAAGACTTATCAATCCCCATGGATGAGAAATCATTAGAACGAGTGTCACTGTCTGCAGAAAACCTGTTGAAAGCAGCAACCTCTGCTCGTGCAGGAAAAAATGCTTCTCAGTTGAATTGCACTGGAACAGAAAAACCTGTTACCAGAGTGGTGAATATCTCCTCATCGGGGCATGAAATCTCATCTTGCTCTCCCCCTACCACCACTGTCCCAGCAACACCTGCTCCCAGGTTAGTGCTCTGGAATTTGCCTATTGGGTGGACTGAATTAGGGGGAATACATATAGCATCACTTCATGAAGCTGTATCTGTCTCCCTGAAAGTAATTGCCCAGACTGAGGTTACAGAGACAGATAACCTGTTATCAATAAAACACCTGTATGTCAAATTATTCATAGACAGGAGTGTGAAGTGAGTTGTGATCCCTCCCTCCCTCTCTCGAAAAAAAGAGAGGCTATATTCCCTTGTATCTTTGATTACTAGCTTCCAGTTTTCAAAGGCTAATTTTACTGTTGGCTTTAAACAGGGTTTGGAAAGCTGAAAAAAGCCAATGTTCTTCTAGTCTGGTTCTGTAGTTTACAATGTTGCTTTTAGTATGTTTAATACTCAGTGGAGCAGCAGCAGTTAGTACAGAGGTAGCCTAAAGTCCTGAAGCTGAAGGACTGTGTACCAGTGTGAGACTGGGATAGTTTTTAATTCTGATTTATAGTGAAAGAATGCTTCTGTAACTTTGCAAACAGGGTTAGATCTGTGGTGGTAACTTAAAATCTGTTCATGTCACTCATTGGGTTTCAATAATGTATTCATCTTTACCTATTTGACAGGACTGTTCGTGTGGCCATGCAAGTGCCTGTTGTAATGACATCTCTGGGACAGAAAATATCAACTGTTGCAGTGCAGTCTGTAAATACAGGGTCACCGCTGATGACCAGCACAAGCCCAACAACAGCAGCAACTCCAAAGGTAGTAATCCAGACAATCCCGACAGTGATGCCAGCATCTGCCGAAAATGGAGAGAAAATCACAGTGCAGCCTACAAAAATAATCACCATCCCTGCCACGCAACTTGCACAGTGCCAGTTGCAAGCAAAAACTGGTTTGCCTGGGACAGGAAGTATTAACATAGTTGGAACACCACTGGCTGTGAGAGCACTTACTCCTGTATCTATAGCCCACGGGACACCAGTAATGAGACTATCCATGCCTGCCCAGCAGGCAGGTAGTCATACTCCTCCCAGAGTTATTAGTGCAGTCATAAAAGGTCCAGAGGTCAAATCTGAAGCTATGTCTTTAAAACAGGAAGGTGAGATTAAGACGCTGCAACTTGTGCAAGAAGAAAAGCCAGCAGATGGAACCAAGACAGTTACTCACGTTGTTGTCGTCAGTACGCCTTCAGCCATTGCCCTTCCTGTCACAATGAAAACAGAGGGGATAGTAACATGTGAGAAATGAAGAAGAGGAAGCTATGAACATTTAATTGCATAGACTATTGTGGGAATTAAGCAAACTGACATATTTAGGGAGGCAGGGAAATGAACACAATCAAGAGAAGCAAACAAACAGATTTTTAAAAATTGTTAATAGTTATGCATATATTAGAAGCTTACTGGAAAAGAAATAATGTCCCATGTTTCAGTGGGAATTGAACCACATCTACACACTTGACACAACTGCCTCTTGTAAACTGGGCAACTAACGAAGCTGATGAAGTAGGAAAATTCCAAGGACTGAGAGGGGCTATTTGCTTTAGCAAGTTACACTAAGACATGGAACACTAAGCTGGTTCTGTGCAGGGTTCTTGGTTGTACATGTATTTGGAGGAAGGAAGAGGCTCACTGTTACAAATGACAAATCTGATGCATTTTAATGTGCATACCAGCAATTACTACTGTGTACTCGCAGTATCCAACTGGTGCTATGTGAAAAACTCTACTAGGTATTCTAGAATGTGAATAAAAGGAGAGGATTAAAGAGCTTCTGAAAGAAGATGAAGATTGAGAAGGATTTTTGTATCATACAGCTTAAGCAGATTTTAAAATGAAAGCCTTAGACTGACTTTCAGTTATCTTTCTTGAAATAAGCTAATGGCTTGTTTGTGTAAAACATTTTTTTATTAAAGCAATTTTTAAAAAATCTTATACCTAGCACAGTATTGTTATAGACTTACATGTAACATATTTTGTACGGTAGTCAAGTCTGTCAGTTTCTTAATTGTGGGCAAAATGGTCACAGGGTTGTTTTGGCCTTTTGCTGCACCAGGCTTGAGTCACCCACATAGCCTCAACATCTGTGCATACATTTCAGATTCAGCTTCTACTCTGTCACTTGAAAGGTCACGCTTGGCATGAACTCTTGTCAGGTAGTTAAAAAGCCTGTACATTTTTTAGTTGAAGTTAGAGGGAAGTACCAGTGTTCAGAATGAACTATAATAGTTTGTATATTCAACATTTAAAGTATATTCTATTTTGTTGTACTCTTGTTTCAAAGTGTATTCAAGTAGGTTTTACTGAAATACAAACATGAAATTTAAGCTTAGTCTCTCTCTTTTTTAAAGTCTTAATATGCCCTCTGCTGTTGATCGAGGTGTAATACCATGTAGTTTCATTCTTCACTATCCTAAAAATCTAGTTTCAGGCAGAGAAATAGGGCAGAGTTTTAAATGGTATAGAGTAACAAAGTGTCTTATCTTGCTTATTTGGTTATTGAAACTACTGGAAAAGGCAATGTTTTCTCAGTGTCTTGCTTCTGTAATGTGTATTTTGCCAGCTGTTGCCTAAATTCTTGCTAGACCCTTTGGAGCAATTGTTCAGTGGACCCAAATATCCTACCTAACGGCACCAGATCAGGGTCACGCTGGTTAGAACTTGGATGGGAGACTGACAATGAATACTAGGTGCTGTAAGCTATATTTCAGAGAATTTGCAAAACCATATTTTGAGTATTCTTGCAGGTATGCACAAGTCAACACATCTGTATTATTAATTCAGTGGTACTCCTCTAGTTGAACTAGCATTTAGGCCTGTGTTCAGAGGCTTTCTGTAACTTATACAAAGGGTAACGGAGAGTGGTGGAAGGACTAATTACTCTAAAAGAGTTAAAGGGCAAATGAAGAAACTAAAACCTATTGGCAGCAGATTGGAACTGCATTAATATTGCTATAGCAGTAATATTCCTACACAGCAAGCAAAAGGAATAAATAGAATACAACTCTGTGATATATTGATTTGAAATTAAATTATGAGTAGCAGTAGCTATTTTTCTGATGCATTTCTGATACCGCCTTGCTCTAACATCTTATAGTAACTGAATTAGAAGCAGCCAGCTTCTAGGAGTGGAGCATGTTAACCATTTTCAAAGCTAATAGAAGTCCCTTGTTTCCTTATTGGCATCCTGCTTAAATGGAGGTAAATAATGCCTCATATTTAATCATCTTTGCAGTCTAGGCCTGGTTGTGGCAATGTTTTGAATAATATAAAAGCAGAAATCCCTATCTTTTTCTATTAACATGTGGGTTGAATACAGACGAAGGCATTGGACTGGCAATGGGTTGGATAGTGTTACCAACCAGTTGGCTTTGAATGATTGAGATTACCAAAGATTACCATGTGAATCCATTTCAGATCTGGGAGTCTGCTGCTCTTTGATACAGGTTTCAGTCCATTCAAGGTAATGTGATTCAGTCTACTAATCTCAATCTACATTTAAAGCTGAGATTACATATCCACATCCATTTGAGGAAGTGAAATTTCTTTGTGCAAGAAAGGAGTGAAAACTATAAACAGTTTCAAGGGAAGCTCTGGTAAAATTAGCTTCACAAGTCTATGCAACAAAATAAGTTAATGTGCTTGATAAGCATTTTTATGTGGATTTTGTGTGTTCATCTGCACAGAAATGCTTTTCATATCAAATGCATATGGTTATTGAGAATATAACTTGGATTTGGATTTATGCTGAGCTGTGTTTTGTGTGTAAAATTTCCATGGATTTATCTCTGGTACCTCCAATAAAAAAACAGAGGTAAGTTACTCCTTGATGATAAGACTTATTAGGATCCGAGAGGGCTGCTGCCTGCCAGTGTAGGCAATATTACTTAGAAGGGCAAACAATCCAACTGGATATAAGCTTTTTGTTGTTCCCTGCTTTACACTTGGTAAGCAAGAAGTTGCGCTTTCAGAAATCCTAATCCATTTATAAAATACACAGTCGAGTTAAAATGTAGTGGTCTTTTTTGTGAAAATTTACTAGCCATTTTCAAGCATGTACTAGGTGGAATTACATTATATAAATTGTCATTCATCCACCCTTGCTGCTTGAAAGGACAGCCCAGTCATTAACAGTTCACAAAACAGGATTAAAGAATATATTTTTAAAAATCTTGGTTTTCCATTCCACTTTGTGTTAGTGTTTAACAATACTACAGGCACAAGTAGTTTCTCGTATCTTGTGAAGGGAAGTACAAGTAATTTATGTTGAAAGTAACTAAATTATATGTGAATGCAAGTAGTGGCTGTGCATGCCTTCAAGTCACCTGTTGACTCATGGTGACCTCATGAATTTCATAGGGCTTTCCTAGGCAAGGAATACTCAGAGTAGGTTTTGCCAGTTCCTTCCTCTGAAATATAGTCTACTCTACACCATCTCGTATTCTTTGGCAGTTTCCTGTCCAAAGTAGCAGGGCTGTAAGACAGAAAAAATAACTCAAGTAAAGGGAGACATGGGGAAAGTGGATGAAAAGCTTTCTTCTCTGTCTCATAATACCAGAATCCACATGAAAGTAAACGGTAGACAACCAAGGGCAGATAAAAATGCTATTTCACACAATGCAGTTAAGCTGAAATTCATTTCCCCAAGATGTAGTGATGGCTGCCAGATTTGATAGTTTTTAAAGTGAATTGGATGAGTTCATGGAAGATGGAGCCATCAGTGGCAACGAGTCTGGGTAACTAGATATTATCTGTGGTATTAGGGACAGCATGGCTTACTATTGGTTGCTGGGGAATATAAAATAGCAGGTGCAGTTGCACTCATATCTTAGTGATGGGAGTCCCATAGGCAAGTGATTATCCACTGCAAACAATGTTCTAGATAACCCTTGGTCTAATCAAGAACAGCTCTCATATTCTTATCTACACTCATCCCTCCATATTCGCTGGGGTTAGGGGCACAGGGCCCCTGTGAATGTGGAAAAACTGCAAATAACAAAAACACCATGTTTTTACCTCTCTAGTAATCTCTAGGTCAGGGGTAGGCAACCTTTTTGAGCCGGGGGCTGGGTTGCTGTCCCTCAGACAATTGGGGGGAGAAGCACCAAAAAATAAATAAGTAAAAATAAAAATATTTTTTTAAAAAAATATGCATGCACACTCTCTCAGCCCCAGAAAAGCCATGGCAAAAACCCTGTGGAGATTTTGCCAGGAAAACCCCAAGAACAATAACAATAATCAATATCATCATGGTGGGGGTGGTGGCAGCAGTGGCAGGACCGGCCTGGGGCCGGTCCAAAGGCCTCAGGAGGCCGTATTCGGCCCCTGGGCTTTAGGTTGCCTACCCCTGCTCTAGGTTCTCCAGTGCAACTCTGATCAACATCTGCCCGACTGACCATAAATTTGTGCCGGAGGAGCTACAGATGTCTAGTGGAGTGTTCTCTCTAGGAATCTCTAGGTGCTTCAATGCAACTTTTGGTTAAAGTTTACCATAGAGTTGTGCTGGAAGACCTACATATTTGTAGAGAGGACATATTAAAATCCATGAATAATCAAATCCACAAAACTCAAAGCCGCAAATGTGGAGGGACGAGTGTACTCCCTGTTGTATTAACCTAATGGATGTCTCATTTAAAATGCTACTTACAACCTTGACTTCATATACAACAGATGCTGCTGTGCACAAGACTTTGAATGCAAGGAAGGTTGTTTCAACTTTTGTAGTTGAACACTGAGAAACCCAAACGTGTTCTTCTACAACTACTGGTGACTGCATGAGAACTGTATGTGGTTGTGTGCTTTCACGCCATTTCCGACTTATGGCTCACCATATCACAGGATTTTCCTGCCAAGATTTGTTCAGAAGTTTATCATTGCTTTCCCCTGAGACTGAGTGAGTGTGACGTGCTCAAGGTCACACTGGTAATGCTTCGTTTTATGTGCTTGTGAAGCAATAACAGCCCCACTCAGGCATTATGAAAGTGTGCCAGCTAAAAATGTTGAGGGAAACATGTTAAGAGGGAAATGTTGCCTGACACGCCTATCGCATTGCTCTCTACAGGTGCAGAATGACATTCTGAAGAATGCTTGTGTGTCAAGGATTTCCATGCAACTGGGAACCCCCATGCCTTCAATCAGTTACTCTTCCACTAAGGAAAAATACAAAAGGAGGGGGGGCAGTATTAGTGTATTTGTAATGCCTGATTAGTACTATGGTCAACACTTTTTCTTTCGTTCACAATTATTTTGAATTTGTCCAACTTTTAAATGGGAGAGGGGAGTACAGTTGTATTAGTAGTAATTCTACCTGATTGCAGTGGATGGAGATGTGGGGCAGCAAGTCTATTTAATTTGCCTCTTGGCTCCTTCCCTCCTTGAACTGCCTCCATTCGAGCAAGTTACAAAGAATAAAAAACTGCCTCCATTCGAGCAAGTAACAATTACAAAGAATATGTGTCCCACTTTGAGGCACAGACTACCTTATTTTTAGTTGATGCATAAACATATTGAGATTTTGGACAGTTTAAAATACCTTTTTTTATGTTTTTCTAGGGACAGAATTTGCCTTTGCGAGCTTAATTCAAGAAGTGATTTCAAACATCCAACATACAGATTAGGGCTTTTACTAATCTTTGAGTTATCTAAATAATCTAAATAATCTTCCTTAGAATTAAATGCATTGGTGTGGTGTGTCACTAATGGAGACTTCACCCCCCCCCCC
>CM034708.1:45938705-45961139 GCA_020142125.1 Phrynosoma platyrhinos | reverse complement strand
CCCCCCCCCCCAGCATGCTGCATCCTGTTTACATGATGCTTGCACCCAGTTTGGAGTGCTCTCCCCCAACTTGCATTTAAATAACTCACCTTTTGTTGGGGTTTTTTGGCTGTCTTTGCAATTACACAATGGCAGCTGCCTTTATGCATAGTCCCTGTGAGCTACCTGGCATCATTGCTGCAGGTGTGAGTCACTTTGAGGTCAAAACGAGGCACCCAGACTTGATAGCATGACTGGGTGCCTCATTCTGGCCTCAGGAGCAGAATGGGGATTGTGTGGGAAGGTGGCTGTCATTGCTTGCTGCAAAAGCTGAAAACTCACAACAAAAGAGAGCAGATAAGGGGCAAATTTGAGGGGGATTCAGGGTTAGAATACTCTGGGGGGCAGCCTGGAGTATTCTGGCCAGTGTAGGCTCATCCTTAATGTTTCCTTTCATGTGGTCATTTGACATTGCAGATTATATAACTCTTTTATTCTAACAGTTAGGTCGCTCTCTTTTTAGAATCATAAAAACCTTATCACACGCGGGCCACAAAGCGATAAGAAAGTGAAATAAGAATAAATCCAGGACTAAACCGAAAGGAACCCCACAATACGTAAATGGCTATCAGACACAACTAGCATCATCGCGCAATTATCGCGCTTCCAATAAAGTGCATCCTGGATACGTTTTTGCCGTTCACACACAATTCAGAAAATCTCGGACATAACCAAGCCCAGGCCCTGCGCCGGCTTGGGAAGGAGGGGTTTGGGTGACAGCCGGCTGTCAAACACACCCCTCCTTCCCAAGCTGGCGCGGGGCCTGGGCTCTGAGCAGAATGGAGCCTGCGCCGGCTTGGGAAGGAGGGGTGTGTTTGACAGCCGGCTGTCACCCAAACCCCTCCTTCCCAAGCCGGCACGGCGCAGGCGGGGGCGGGGAAATGCTCCACAATACGTATTGGGGAAATGCTCCCCAATACATATTGCCTGTTCATATGCATATCGGACTTATGGCAATAGCGAAATGATTCCCATCGTGAACTCGTACTTCCTAAAGAAACCAAAATTCAAAAGATCTCAATTCGTTTCGGATTCATTTGGGGTTCTGTCGGGGTTCTGTGCGGTTCTGTGCGACGTTGTGTGAACACATGGAAAAATAATACGTATTAGGTCGGGATTTCTTTTGGATTCTGTCTGCTTTGGACCCTGTGTGATAAGGTCCATAGAGTCTGCATAGAGTCTGCATAGGGGTGAAACAAACAGGCAAAATAAGCAGTTTTCAGGCTGGCTTCAAGGTGAGGAGTTTAGATGATGCACACTTTGAAGCTGGCTGGAAAGCAACCTCTAGCCATCTTATGGGGAGAAAAGCCATAAAAAAGAAGCTGCCCTTTTCAGCTGCTTCCCAGAAGTGCGTACCTTTGCATGTATGTATAAACACCAACACCAGTGCGACTCTAAAGAGGCGCTCTTTCCAAACCCTAACCTTAATTGTGCATGTAAACGCCCCATCACAGGAGTGCATTTAAAAGGAACAGCTGCTGTACAGAAGTGGTGGGGATGGCAATGCCCAAAAGAGAAACCATAGAACCTCTCATGGAGACGAGTACAACATACACAAAACAGTCAGAGAGGGGGCATAGGGTGAAGGGGGGGGGATCGAGGGAGGAATGATTGTACCTTGCTGGCATCTGCATGGGCACACCTCTGCTCTGATGCCCTGTCCCAGTGAAGCGCTGCACATGTGAATGTGTGCCAGTTCACAGGGATGGCCATGTAATGAGATGGCAGTCGCTGGCAGTTAACTCCTGTGGAGGTGTGAAGGGATAGTGATGGGGACAGTAAAAAAAAAAGGTACCCAGCGATGCAGCTTGAAGCTGTGCTGTGTGGTCATGACATATGCACTCCAGTCATCTTAGGAGCTGGTGGTGCAGTTGGTGAGGCTTCACTGTGGGTTTGGAAAAGGCAGCTTCATGCTGCCTTTTCCTGCCCATCTCTTCTGCCCCATAGAGTTGGAAGAGACCACAAGGGCCATCCAGTCCATGCAGTAAATTTACTTGTGAGCAAACAGTGAACTTTTAATCCTCTATATTCCAAGCTGTTTTGCAGTTGCTTGGGATGAGATTCAACTGTAGAGGGTCAAGGAGAAGAATCCTTCAGGTCACCCAACTTTAGCAAGAACCAGCAGTAATCTTGATAGAAAAACAGGGTGGTGGTGACGGTGGGAATGCACCAGATTAGGAAATGCTGAACTGAACTGTGTCAAATCCAACCATTATGTAACAGTTAAAATTAGGGCTGCATCTGTGTTGCAGAATTAATGCAATTTTATACCACTGTAATTGCCATGGCTCAATACTATGGAATTCTGGGATGTATAGATTTGTAAGATATTTGGCTTCCCTGTCAGAGAGCTCTGGTGCTTCACCAAACTACAAATCCCAGAATTCTTTAGCATTGACCCATGGCAGTTAAAGTAGTGTCAAACTGCATTATTTTTGCAGGGCAAATGCAGCCTTATTCATTAATTTGTATATAGAGACCTGTTATAATTAGGTTTTCTAAGCCATAGTTTGCATAGCTACTTCATATATCATATATCTAGTGAGGATGTGGACTACCTGTTGCAGGTCTCTTGGCCAGAAATAGCTGGAGCTAGCTCTAAGTGTTCTGATTTGGTTTCTGAACATCTAAGCAATAAAAGAAAAAGAAAAGAAAAGAAAAGAAAAGAAAAGAAAAGAAAAGAGGAAAGGCCTTAAAAACCATATTGTTACAGAAACACAGTGTAGCCAGAAAAGAATCTTTGTCAATTGTCAATTCACAGATTGTAACACAGCTAAGCTTAAAGCCTTTTTCTTACAGAAAATAATTAAAGCTGGGAGTTTCAGTTCTTGGGGAATTATGCAACCAAATCCCAGTGGAATCTAGCTGGAATTGCATCTGTCTCCAACGGTTGGGAACCCTGCCTTTTATGAATGATTTAGTATTAGAGGTATTAAAAATAACAATATGCTGGTAGAAAACTTGTTGAAAAGCAAAATAGGTTTTCATAAGGATGCAGTCTGTTTTAGTTAGGAAAACAGCAGTGTGTTGAAACAGATGTAACTGGTTTGAGGGGTACTTCAAACAAGACTTGGGTAGGACTCTCCAGACCCAAGTACAGGGAGATCTGTTTAACAGTTCTCACAAACTATGACTGGGAAAGGATTGGTCTGGAAATATGTTTATTTCAAATAGAAAGGCAGCCAACAATATTCAGTTCAGGTATGATGTGCAGCGTGTGTAATTTTTTTGGAGACCATTGGCAGTGTAGGGGCAGGGTCTATGGGAACTATAGTCCAAAAAAGCAGCTGTTCTAATGTCTGGACCAGAATTACTCCTTAATTGTTAGTCAAATGATTAAAGAATCCTCAGGGAATAGAGGTTCCTCATGGAATAGGCCTCCAACAACTGGAGAAATTTTCTTCTGAATGTTTGTTTTTTTTTTAACTTGAAAGAAGAATAGATGGAGGAGGAAACCAAGTCCTTCTCAGTGACACTTAACTTTGCCAACAGGGGATTTGCTAATGGCCAAGCTGTATTTTGAGCAGAGATTTATGATCATCTTCCCAGTCAATTAAAATTCCTGATATTATTAAGGCAGAATTCAATCAAGGTTAATTGGAGCTTCTGAAAACAGCTTTTCCAAAGGGAAATGACTCTGGGACGGTAGATTCTGGGAGTGGGGATTTGATAGCTTTAAATAACTTTTACAATGACACAGTGTTGGCACAAATAGAATACTTCTTCAGATCTAAAGGGCCTATTGTTTTTCACTTGAATTTCTTTCTATCATAATTCATCATGTTGACTTTACTGTTCTTTTTAATATCTTCCTCCAGAAGGAAAGAAACAAAAGAAATGACAAGAACCCAACTAAACCTCTCTGTGTGTTCCTCCATAGGGCTTGCTGTTTTGTACTCACACAAAAACGGGGGTCTATAATTTCAGCAACAGTTATCCAGATAAGAAGGTATTTACATTCTTTTTAAAAATGCTGCTATCAAAAGGAGTATTATATTTTGAATGACTAGTCCAACTAGCTCTTTTAAAAATAATAACATGGAGGAAGAAAAGGGAAAATGCTGATGCAAATGGCAGGCTATTAAAATGCAAGTCAGGTTTGCCACTCTAGATTACATTTTATTTTCTTGGTGTCAAGGACCATTGTGACAGTTTGTAGCACACTTGATTGAGCTGGGAAAACACATGGGATTGTATCACAAAGCACAGAACGTGTAGGCCTGTGCATGCAGAGCAATCTTAGGGATGAATAATCATGTTGGCAGTTTGTTTTGTCAGAATCTGCAAGCCACTGTTTATTGTGTGGGGTCTAATAACCCACTACCAATAAGGATTTTTTTTTAAATGAAGAAAACCTATAAAGGGGAGGGAACTGTAGCTGCTGGAGGGTTCAATTTATTTCTTACACCAGTAGCTGTATATACATTGCTGACTGATGGATGCTTTTTGCTAAATGCTGTTTTTTGCAGTGTTCAAGGGTGAATTATAATTTTTCTTTGCATGTGAACTGTGTGCATGGTTTTTATTTTAAGAAAGGAACCAAAATCCGATATGTAAACCCTGTCTTTGGATACAAGCACTATAATCTTTCTCTCTGTCTTACATATAGAAAAAAATGTTACTGTAAAGAAGTTAGAAGGGGAAAGTTTTGGTGTTTATAATGTAATAAAAGACTGGAAGCAGAAAGAGCATAAAGTATATAATCATCTGTATTCTTCATGGAAAAGAGTAACATTTGTGAGACTAAGGGGCTTTGCAGATGGCGCAAAGCACCATCTTCGAGCCAATGAAGGGGAGGGGCAGCCGGACGCCGGATGCTGGGCGCCCCAACCCCTTCCTGAGGACATCATAGAAGCGCCTGCTGTTGCGTATGGCGAGCGTCCTTCTGTTCCAGCATCTGGACACACTGCAATGGAAGAGGCAAGGAAGAGCAAAGCAAAGCAGCTTCATTTATATACCGCTTCATATCACGCTATGGGATATCTAAGCTGTTTACAACTGTAAGCTCATTGCCCCCCAACAGTTGGGTACTCATTTTAGCGACCTCAGAAGGATGCAGGCCTGAGTCTAGCCTGGGCCCTGGCTGGTATTGAACTTGCAACATTATGGTCTATGAGTGAATGGCTGCAGTACAGGCATTTAGCCACAGCACCACCAGGGCTCTTTTTTAGCGCTCCTTCCAGGGCCACCCAAAGAGTGGATTGGGGCCAAGGAGTGGGGCATCCTCGGACCCAATTCTTGGCTTCTTGGGGTGGCCCACGGCCACCCGTCTGCGGAGGCCTTAAGGCTCAGGTTAGGCATTAGGGGATATGTGTATCCCTACAGCTAACTCATTGCACAAAAGGATTTCCTCAGAGGTATGTGCCTCAACAACCAGACTCGCAAAGTAAGCCCATATTTAATTTTCTGCTTATCAAGCACAAAACAAAACATGTTAAAAAGCAAGTAAGATGCCAAGAAGATATCTTGTGGAAAATCTCTTTTAAAAACATTCTAAATCGAGAATCTATATTGATCCTAAAAAGTCAAATCTTTAAGGAAAGTATAATCAAGCCACAATATCCTGCTGGAAAAACATGTTTAAAATTAGGAATTCAATTCTCACTTTAAGCAACATAAAATGGAGAAAAAATCTGTAATATTTGAAATGTATTGTCACAACATGCATGTGACAATGCATTTCTAAAGAAGAAACATAAATTGGTTTGGTATATACTAGTGTGCACATATATAAGGACTACTAGTAAGGAACAGGGGAGAGGAAATACTAGATTTGTGATCACATTAGTATAAATCAGTTGGCAGTGACTGACAAATAGACACTTTGCGGCTGCAATACTGTACTATATACTAGGGGTGGTCAGCCTGTGATATATTCAACTGCATCTCACATCAGCTTCTGTGAGCATAACCAATGGTGATGGATCATGGGAGCTGCTGTATCCTCATGGGAGTTCTGTATCCTTACTGTCATTGTATTAGGAAGAAATTCTCACTGAACACTGTGGGATTTACATCTGGGTAAAAATGCATAGGACTGGAATTGTAAAATGAATTTGGCTAAGGAAGATGCAAAGAGACTAGCCAATAAAGAAAAAGTTCAAAATACCTCTTGTGTCAAAGAATGTTAGCTTGGCTTACTAGTTAACTTACTACTCAACTTCTCTCTATTCTCTGGAGTGTACAGAGGACTTGGGAAAGAAGCCCTCATTTGGACACTTGTGCCAGATATAGAAAATATTAAAAAAAAAAGTGACCAAAGTCCACTTGCTAGTAACAACAAAAGTAGACTCATTTGGTCAGTTGCTGAATGGTAAGTCAATGGACTTTATCACACAGGGGCCAGTTTCATCTTTAAAAAGATAATAAAGCACAAATAAATTATCCCAAAAAATAAAGAGAAAACAGAGCTTGAGCACACAAATGAATTTCACATGTAATTAGAATAAATGCAAAATAACGCGAAAAGCGATAAAAAGGCATTTTTACATTTCATACAGAAGTGAAAGAAATCCGTAAATATACTAGAAATGGTATACTTACACATGCTCAGAAAGAGAAAGCAGAGAGGCTCAAGTCTGACTGGCATGTTTGTCGCCCAAGCAAATCAGGAAGTAAAAGCAGCCCCACAGAACCATGGGAAAACCAGGAAAAAGAATTAAAGGAGGGTTACTGTGTGAATAAACCAAATTTGACTTTCACACTAGGGTAAATGTGCAATTACAGTAATATTGAAAATGCATTTTCACTAAAATCCCGAAAGTAAAAAGATCTGGGATTACACCACTTTCTGACCACTTTAATAGCAGTTTTTGTGCGACGTCGTGTGAAATCGTTGCGTGTAATTACACTTTTTTTGGGATTTGTATGGGATAAACTATAGATTTCCCCCACGTGATAAAGTCCAATATGTGTATAAATCATTACTTGAGCAAGGGGCAAAACAAGCAGGTTTCAGGCTGGCTTCAGGCTGGGAAGAAAAGCAGTTTCAAAAAGGAGCTACTTTTTTCTGCTTCTTCCCGGAAAGTGCGCACCTTCGCATGTATGTATAAATGCACCAACACCAGTGTGGCTCTAAAGGGGAGCTAACCCTAACCCTAATTGTGCATGTAAACACCACATCACAGGGACACATTTAAAAGGAACTCAGCTGCTGTACACAAGTGGTGGGGGTGGCAATGCCCAAAAGAGAAACCATAGAACCTCTCATCGAGATGAGTACAACACACACAAAACAGACAGTCAAAGAGGGGACATAGGGTGAAGGGGAGATGAAGGGAGTCATGATTGTACTTTGCTGCCATCTGCATGGGCACACCTCTGCTTTCTCAGTGAAGTGCTGCACATGTGAATGTGTGCAGGTTCACAGGGATGGCCATACAATGGGATGGCAGTTGCTCCTGCGAAGGTGCACAGGGATGGTGATGGGGACAGTAAAAAAAAAAGAGCCTTGGAAGCCAGCGGTGTGGTTGGCAGGGTTTCAATGTGGCTTTGGAAAAGGCAGCTTCAAGCCACTTTTTCCTGCCTTTCTGTTTCGCCCCCAAGTTTGCTTGAGTTGAGACTAGCTCCTGCTGTTTCTCACCTCCTTAAAAAATGCAGTGGAAATGAGACTTGTAGAAGTTTTGTGTTGCAGAGCCTGGAAAAGTTACTTTTTTGGACTGAAACTCTTAGAGATCATGCTGGCTGGAAGATTCTAGCAGCTAGAGTTCCTACCTCAATTCACACACACATACACACTTTCCCCATGGTCTGGTGTGGTGGCAGATGTTTTGCTGGTCAGATAACTGGGGCATTCATCCTGTGGACACCTGCTCTCTGGCTTCTTTTCTTTTTGCCTTTCCTTCCAAATGTCGGGTTCTATACATATTTCATCTGTCATGGACAGCTCAGGTTTAACAGCTTCTATGCTCAAAGTGGTCTCTTTATGTGATAATAAATATCTGTCTAGGTAAACCTGTCTGACTGTGAAATATGAAGTAAGACGTTGTGTTAACTTTGCTTGAAAATTCTATACTGGGGTATCAGAAAAACTCTGGAATCATGTATGGTTTATTCACTTTGTCTGGTTATTCACCATGTCTGGTTGATTCACTCCAATATTAGAGGAAATTCTGTCATCATCCTGCTGCATTTTTAACCTCAAAGAAGGAATATCTATCAACAACTAGACAGGAACAATCTAGAACTAAAGTGAAAATTAAATATGTAGTTGGTTTTCTCTCCTGTTTCACTGTCCAGACTGCTTTTGTTGTTGTTAATTACCTTCAAGCTGGCTTTGATTTATGAAAACCTTATGAATGAGTGACCTCCAAGAATCTTTTTCATCAGCAGCCCTAATCAAGTCCTGCAAGTGACTTTGAAAAGTGGCTTGCTGAGCATGCCTGGGACCTTGGATGCAGCCGGGCTGTATTCGGCTGGTGGATTCGGTGGCAAAACTCATGTGATAGGACCCAGTTGCCTCCCAAATTAGAATTCAACTGAGGTGAGATAAACTGGGTTTTTTACAAGTGTGATAATCTCCCCATTCCAAGTGTTACATAAAAGATGGTATAAAATGTTGAATACCAAGAAAGGGACCTGCATATGTTGGAGGGGCTTTATGCCTCCGCCACTGACCTTACCCCACCAGTGTACACTGAGGGTGGGAATTATGCAGACCTCAATATGTTATTGGATTGCAGCTCCCAGCATTCCTTACTAAATACAAATCCTGCTGGGAAATGCAGCATCTAGAAGGCCACATGGTTCCTACAGGTGCTGTATGGATTGACTAGTTCAGACCTCAGTGTCCCTGTGTTTAATGTGGATATCTGTAAGAGGGATATAGACTTCTAGATACATTGGCTTCCATACTTTCTAGAAGTCTACATGATTGGAATTCCAAAATGCATAGAAGCTTAGCAATAGCAATAGCATGTGCATTTCTGTACTGCTTATCAGTGAACTGGCACTCCCTAAGCCAATTGTTCCCATTAAGCTGGGTATGCATTTTACTGACCTATGAAAGGATGGAAGGCTGAGTGGACCCTGGAGCCCTCCCTGGAATCAATCTTGTGGCTGTATTACTGGCATTTAACCACTGCACCACCAGGGCTTCCCAGGCCTTACACACATAGGTTTCCCTACTGTAGATGTGCAAAGTTAATGGATGAAATTAAGGGAAAGGAAGGGAAAGGGAGGGGACTAAAAGGTCTAGGGCAGGGGTAGGCAACCTTTTTGAGACCTGGGCCGGTCACCTGTAGCCCAGGTCTCGGCTAGGCTGAGGGGGGGGGGAATGACGCCGACGCGTGTGACCCCCCGTGCACGCTGCCACGGCAGCTGCTGCGGCGCATGTCGTGGCTGCCATTTTGAAAATCAAAATGGCGGCCACGACACGTTTCCGCATGCGCAGGAGTACTGAGCAAGTGCAAATGCGTCGCGACCGCCATTTTGATTTTCAAAATGGCGGTCGCAGCAGTTGCGGCCGTACAGCAGCAAAAATGTGCCTTGGCGGTGGCGCGTGGTGGTAGCGATGGCGGCGGCGGCAACCTTCAGCCTGGGCCAGTAAGTCCAGGGACCTGGGCCTTAACCGGCCCCTGGGCCATAGGTTGCTGGTCCCTGGTCTAGGGGGTACATGTAATGCAGAGGTTGATGTCAAAAGTGCAGAGCTATATTTTTGAGGACCACAGTTTCCAGGACACTTTATGCAGCATGGGATTCTGGGAGATGCAGTCCAAAAGTAACTTTGCCAGCTCTGAAAGACTTGTAGTCAACCAGTCCCCAAAAGGCTTCGTTATTCTAGGCACAAAGCAATGCAGTCTCTTTGTTGGGAACAAGCTAAAGGCATTTGAAGAGAGTCATGACCTTTCTTTTATGGAAAATGGTACTTAGCAGTTTTAAAGTGGCTGGCCTTGCTGTGTTTGTGGTATTGAGTTAATCAGAATGAAATTCCCATGGGTATTACATGGAACTAATTAACTACGTAGAATGCAACAATAAGGCATGCAGTGTACAGGGATAACCTGGATTAGAAGCAATAAAGGGGGGAAACCCAGCATGTCAAGGGCTACATCAGGGGTAGGCAACCTTTCCCCTTTAAGGGCCGAGGGACTTCAGCTCCCAGAAGCCTCAGCCACATTGGCCAATAGTCCCATGTTGGCCAATAGCTCCTGGGATGCTGGGAGCTGAAGTCCTTCGGCCCTTAAAGGGGAAAGGTTGCCTACCCCTGGGCTACATATTCATGGCTGTGGCCTGGCTCTCTTAGAAAGGATCATACTTAAGGGAAACATAGACTTTGATTGTCCCAAATGGCCTATTACCTGGAATGGAGGAAAACTATTTATAGATATCATTCTACCATTATCTGGAAAGCCATTATATAGGGGGAAGAGTGCAGAACCTTATAGAGAAAGGTAGATTTAAAAAAAGAAAAAGAAAAAGTGGCTATCTTCTGAACAGCAGTAATAAAAGTGTAAAAGACAGATTATTGTCTCTAATCTGCTGTGAGTGCACATCGAAGAGAATTAAAAAGTAGTAAGCAGAAAAAAGGCTATCCCCAACAGAAAGGCATCTGTAACTGTGGGAATTGGAATGAGCATGATTTTTTTTAAAGCACATGAATAACACTCCCATTTCTTCCATAGCAAAGCAATCTCTTGGTTATTGCAGCAGGATGGTTATCACACTATAGTCACTTAGGATGTTATCACACGTGGGCCAGAAAGTGATAATAAAGTGGAAATGAGGCATTCCAGAAATAAACTGAAAATAAACCTTGATTCCACAAATGGAATTACCTTAATTGCGAATTTACAGTAAGCGCATTTAACGTTCACACACAAGTGAGAAAAGCCCGTAAATGTACTAGAAATGAGCTTCTTGCACATGCACAGATAGAGGAATGCTCGCTGGAACAATGGGAAGAGCAAGGAAATGATCCCAAATTCGCATTTGCTTTTCACATTACGGTAAATGCAAAATTACCTTAATTTCACATTTGCATTTCCTCCAAACAACTGAATTTCAAAAGATCTCGGTTAACACCAGTTTCTGTCTACTTTCTGTCCAGTTTCTGTGCGACGTCATGTGAAAATGCAGGGCACAAATCCAGTTTCTGTTCGGGATTTGTGTGGATTAACCAGCAGATTTGCCCCCGTGTGATAACGTCCTTATAGTGTCTACAATGCACCTGTTGGTAGAGCTTGGCCAGATTGCTGTTTTGAATTGCAACCCCCACAATTCCCCAAGGATTCTGCAAGTTGTAGTTCTAAAAAGGAATTTTCCCAAGCTCTGTCTGTTGTATACTTGTGGTCCATTAGTGGGAAAGCCCTTGACAAAAGGCTAGTATGGTTCTGTTCATTATTTATCAGCTTATTTTCAAGGCTTTGTGAGGAATGGTCACTAGATGGCACAAAAGTCTTTTGTAAAACATTGCACTAAGATTTTCTATTTCTGAAGGAGCTTGTTGCTAAAGGATCTTTGAGGAAGAGAAAGACCTTGACCATAAATCCCACATGCTTGAATGATTTCATAATGAATCTTACTGAGGGGTGTTGCGTTTCTCTCATTCCTTTGAGCCCCCTTCAATAAGGAAAGTTCACATTCAATAGACACAATTATTCATTCATATTTAGTGTGCTGTGAAAAAGTTAAGCCTTCTATGTATACAGATACAAATATTGTTATGAAGTCAATAGTTTTAGAACAAAACAAGGGATTAAAATGTACAAGATGAAACCTTGGAGTTCTGGCTACAAGATATGATATTCTTCACATCAAAAACATGAAGTCAGTTATGTGAGATGTGTGTTCATTGTGAACTCCAAAGTGTCAAGATCACAGAAAAGGCCTGGCCAGGACCTGCCTCATTTTGTGAATACTCTGAGGAGGAATTTAAAAAAGTGTTTTTTCTTGTGATTGTCTACAGTGTGTACAAGAGGTAAAACCATAGCAGGAGAAGCTTTCTCTTCTCTTTCTTTCTAACATTAAATTCCCTTGATAATAACACACACAGAGAAAGAACAAATAAGAGTGATGGACAGAAAAGTATGATTCTTCCATAACACAGAGCTATAAATCTGTTGGTCTTCCCTGCTTCTTTTTCTGTGCCTTATGTGTTGCTCTTACTCTTGGTTGCTGTGAGGGATTTGGGGCTGACTTAAGGCATGTGGAGCAGCACACCAGCCAGGCTGCACATGTCCAACTAAGTTATTTTGGCTCCACAAGCACAAAATCCTCCGCAGTGGTAAAAATACAGTAACAGGAAATTAAAAATGAATGATCCGCTGTCTTTCTACAACACCCCAAATTAGCTCCTCCAGGTATCTGTCTCCCGCTCTTCATAAAGGCAGGGACACTGCAAGAAGAAGAAAGCTCCCATCAACAGGAGTTTGAAGCTTTCATGGAAGAGCATTGGTAACATACAGAGGTGTTTCAGTTTAAAATAATAGACATTCAGAATCTCCAGTCTGTGTATGGGATGGTTAGAAAAGACTCAGTGTACAGTGGTATATTGTTTGTTCTTTTAATTGATGAATTCCCACACCTGGTCAGCACTGTGGTTCCAGTAAAGAATTTTCTTATAAATTACAGGCCTTCATAATGAAGCATGCTAGCACTGAATGCAGCCATTTATATATATACTTTGTTGCATTCATATTGGAAGTAATTTCTACCATCTTCTATCTGAGCTTTGCAAACTTGTTTGTTTGTTCTACATCTCCCAGAATTCCCAAATCTCATTGTTTGTTGTTGTGTGCCTTCAAGTCATTTCCGACTTATGGCAACCCTAAGGCAAACCTATCATGGGGTTTTCTTGGCAATATTTCTTCAGAGGAGGTTTGCCATTGCCTTCCACTGAGGCTGAAAGTAAATTACTTGCCCAAGGTTACCCAGTGAGTTTCATGGCTGAATGGGGAATCAAACCCTGGTCTCTAGCGTCACAGTCCAATATTCAAAACACATGCCAAACTGGTACTCACCCAAAACTCATACCCTCCAACTATCCTAATTGTTGGGTACAGTCCCAATTAATATTCTGTTTTCTCATTTCTTCAGATGCTTTTCAAATGTCCCAGTTTATCCTCCTCTCACTTTCCACCTTCATCTCCAGCTTACTTCATTTGCTGCAGTTTCTATTCAAGTAACTTGGTGGGGAAAGAGGACAGGAGGGGCAGAAGCAAACTACTGTAGCTTCTCCTAGCTTGTATGTTCCTTCTCATTAATAATGTTAGCCATCTTGACTCTGCTCTGATGTTGATCAGCCAGATATGTCACAGTTTTTGTCTGTGAAATCATGCAGAGTATGGAACCAGTGTGAACAATTTTCTGATGCCTTCAGGAACAGCAGTTTTGCATGACCCTCACCCCAAACTGAAATGTTAACTAGCCTTTTAGCCATTTCTGCTTCTACTTTTTTGTTATTATATTTTGCACTCTCTAGATCAGGGGTAGGCAACCTTTCCCCTTTAAGGGCCAAGGGACTTCAGCTCCCAGAATCCCAGGAGCTGTTGGCCAACATGGGACTATTGGCCAACATGGCTGAGGCTTCTGGGAGCTGAAGTCCCTCGGCCCTTAAAGGGGAAAGGTTGCCTACCCCTGCTCTAGATTTATCTGGCCTGCAGTGAGTATTATGGTGGAAACTTGGCCCTTGGACTCTGAAGGTGTGCATCCCTGTATCCCCTTTGCCTCTTGAGTCCAGGTCTCCAGAGGAGGCTAACTAAGGGGCTATGAAGATGGGTGGCTCTGGGCCGCCCCTGCTACCAGCGGATCAGAGCTGCATGCTGCAGCCCCGACCCTCCCTTTTGCTGCCCCTAAAAGAGTGGAATAATGCCACTCCCTTTAGGAGCGGCAAAAGGCTGCCCTAAAAGCCGGTGCTGTGGCTCTTCTGCACCGTTTCGGCACAGCGTGTCTACACACTGTGACAGGAGGGCGTCCTGATGCTGTGCACCATGTGTACGGGTGCACGGCATCAGGACAGCGTTGGGCTGGGGTTGGGGCGGCAGGCATGCAGCTGCCCTGCCCCAACTCCACCCCCAAGCCGGCCCTTTAGGCTGGTTTGCAACACCCCTAAGTAGAGGCATAGGGACTGCTAAGAGAATAAAGCTGCAGTTTTTAATAATCAGTAGGATGGACTCTTCCTCTTACTAATTTATCACAGTACGGGACTTCTGGAACATGCATATAATATAGCTTTCTTGTCATCACTTAATCCCTAATTTAAACCACTCAGGCCATACCTAAATTGGCTAATCCAGAGACTTTGCAAGGGAAAGTTCTACACCTGAAGCATTGCCTCTGCTGACAAAAGATCAGCCATTTTTAAAATTAGAGACTTCCACTCAGTCCCATATTTTGCACACACAACTCCATTTTTGCTCATGATTTGTGCCTTATATGTGTCACCTATGTTAAGAAAAAGACAATGTCATAAGTACTAAGGGTCTTTTCAACCTCCTCAGTCTTGGGAAAACCTCTCCTTAGACAAGAAATCCTGTAAAGTAATTTTCTACTCTCTCTCATCTCTTTTTGAAACAAAAAGCCACACTTTTATTTTCCCCCTGTTCTTGCTACATAACAGCATTTCTAGCCTGTCATCTTACTTCATCACGTAATACTGACTTCAAGTTTCTCTTGTGCCTAACATACACTCTAGGTTTTTTCCTTCTTTTTGGCAGCCTGGAGGAATCTTTATGGCTGAATTATTATTTCTGATTTCTTCTCTTTCCTATATTATTTCCAACACATATTTTATTGACCCTTTCCTATAATTGGTGATACTGTACACTATGGAACAACACCCACCTACATTGCTGAAGGCCTTTCAGCATGTGTGTGACACCATCTTTTCTACTACCTGATATTGCATCTGATGGATGCTTTAGCACCTTTCTGAATCTGACACACAATTTGTTCCCAGACTATACAGGATGTTCTGGTAAACAATTTCATTACTTTTTCCTTCTCTGCAGAGACAAGCCTTTCTATATTATGGAATTGGAGTTTGTGATGGGAGTCTGAGGTACAGGAAGCTGAAGGCTATTTCTAGTCTAAATATGTTTAAACCCACATTTGGATTTGGATTGTTTAAACCCGCATTTAGATCCATAGGCATGTGCTGTTACCGGTAATGCTTTCAAGGTGTGTGTGTGTGTGTGTGTGTGTGTGTGTGTATGGGGGCGTGAAGGCAGCACCAAATGCTCTGAAGTGGCTACCATGTGGGATTTTGGATCTATGAGATAAGGGTTCAAATTCCTGCTTAACCATGAAGCCAGCTAAATGATCTTAGGTCAGTTATTCTCATTCAGCCTTACATCAAACAGTTCATGTGGGGGAATAAAATGAACAGGGCAGTGTGTACCTGTGCACATTGTGGATGACTCTGGATCAGGACCACAGTATGGTTATTATGGGAGCTTTAACCTTTGCTCCTATGGAGTGTTGATGCAGATAATACTTCCCCCAATACCTCTGTAATTTGTATTGTCTAAACTCATCCCATTAAAATAAACTGGATCTTTTTTTTGGAAATGGGCTTGGGCAGACGAATCTGAATTGGAAGCACAGCTGTTGCAAGAAGAGGTAAATCTTGTGTCTCTGAATCCAAATTAGAAGTTTCCTGCTGTGGCATCTGTGTAAACTGCATTGGGGGTGAGAGCTATGCAGCAAAGATGTAGTTCAGCCCTTAATTATTTAGGCTTTTGTATTTTTATGATTTTATGGATTAGTAATTTAACTAGAGTCTAATCTGCACTGTAGAAATAAGGTAGTGTGACACTGTTTTAATTGTCATAGCTCAATGCTATGGAATTCTGGGATTTGTAGTTTTGTGAGATATTTACCCTACTGTGTCAGAGCACTCTGGTGTCACAACAAACTATAAATTACATTATACTGAGCCAAGACAGTTAAATTGGTGTCAGACTGCATCATTTCTGCAGTGCAGATGCAGCCAAGAATAGACGAACTAACAGGATATAAATAGCTTCAAACAAACATGAATAAAAAGAGAATAAAAAAGCCTAGATTTTCCACCACAGGCAAACCCAACAGGGAACTGCACCAAATTGCTCTCATAAAGGTACCTGTATTGCATATTAAAACATGTATAGTTTTACATGAAATGAGCACCAGTTTGTTTTTCCCCCATAATTCTCACTCTTTGCTCACTATATCATTACCAAAGGCAGGATCATCCATGCCATAGTATCTCCAGTTTCCAAGTATGATTGTGAAAGCTGGACAGTGAGGAAAGTTGACAGGAAGACAATGAGCCCATTAGAAATCTTGTGTTGGAGAAGAGTTTTACAGACACCATGGACTGCTAAAAATACAAATGATTGTGTCCTAGAGTAAATCAAGGCTGAACTCTCACTAGAAGCCAAAATGACTTAATTGAACTTATCAGACTTTGGTCATATCACAATATGATATAACTGATAAGAAAAGACAATAATGCTTGATAAAGGTGAAGGCAATAGGAAAAGAAGAAGACTACATTGTATGTGGATAGACTCAGTCAAGGAAGCCACAGTCTTAATTTTGCTAGACATGAGTAGGACAGTTGATGACCAGATCTCTGGGAGGTCTTTCATTTATAGGGTCTTCATAAGTCAAAGCTGATGGCAATTAACAACAACAAATCTCTTTTCTTATCCCATATTAAACAAATAAACAAAATCCTTCACACATGGGATAACAGAACATGAAGTTCAATAAATAAATAATTTGCAGAGGTCATCCCAGTACTGCTGACTGCAATCCAATGCCCAGTTACTGTGGAGGAGTTCCTGTTGTATATAGTGGAACTTACTAAATGGACATAGATAAATTCCTCTATAAACATGCATTTTATGGTCAAACTCATTCCATTGAAATAAACTGGACCTTTTTTTGGAAATGGGCTTGAATGTGGGTGTCTTGTTGCTTTCCCCCTCCCAAGCCAGTTACTGTCCATGTTTTATTTTGTCTCCATGAAAAAATATGCAGAGAAATATAAAATCTATCATTCCCTTATAGAGAAATGTGTATTTGTAAGTATTGCAGTACATACAGCCACAACAAAAATGCAATTAAATATACTGATCTCTGTTTTACAGAGCTGTATCCTCTTTAAAACATCCAGTTGGTGAGACTGTATTAACTAAAATAGCTACTTTTACTCTAGAGATGCTACCACATTTCCATGCAGCTTATTTCATTCTGTTCACATAGCCAAGGTCAGGTGCTGAAGCATAGAGCTCAATCTATTTCATGCTGTGTTACAGGCTATTGCCCTTTTTTAACAGGACTGAAGGAAGTTAGGAGGTAGGTCATGAGATGGAGAATCTTTTGCAGGGAATAATCCACACAAATATGTGAATAAACTAAGTAGCACAGTTTCTTGCATGGCTAGTTGCTTAACCTTTCCAACTGTACAATAACTTGCTAGTAGGCATCTAAAGAAAGGTAATGATATTACAGAACATTAGCAAAAACCACTAAACCTATCTTTCTCAGAGTGTATCTACACTACATATTAGTAGCAGTTTGATACCACTTTCAACATTCATGGCTCCACTTGGGATTTATAATTTGGTGAAGTATTTAGAATTTTCAACTAGAAAGTTCTAGTTCACACTCCTAAACTATGTGTCTCTGAGAATTCTAAGCACATCACCAAAATAGAAATCCCAGGATTTTATAAGATGGAGTTCTGTAGCAGAAGCAATGTAGTATCAAATCACAATAAATGGTGTAGCATAAATACACTCTGTTGTGATGCTAATAACATGGGAGGTTATAGTTCCTGAACATAAACAAAGTACAAGGCAGTAAAACAAGTCCTGAAGTGATGGCAAGAGGAAAATAATTTTTAAAAAACCTTAAAAAAACTTTTTTGAAAAACAAACTTTTTATAGTGGTAAGCAGTAGACTCTTTGGAAAAGAGAATAATGATCAGTAAAGGAGAAAGAAACTGAAAAAGAAGAAGGCTACATTAAATTTCAATTGATTTAATAAAGAAAGCCAGAGACCTGGGCAAAGTCATTGATGATTGGAGATTTTAGAGGTCTCTCATTCATTGGATCTCCACAAGTCCAAGTTGATTTGATGGCAAATAACAAAAAAGATGGCAGTAGTCAGGGGCAACTTCAAAATATTAATTAGTAATTTCTCATTTTTTAAATTCTGATTTTCATGTTTTCCAATAAGCTCATGCAGTGTAGCAAGTTCTGTCACGACTACCAAGCAATCCATCATGTGACCTGATAGATTTTCAGCTTGCTATGACAATGTTAATTTCTTCCTTCCTCAATTGTTTTGTTACAAACTAGCTATAATAATGAAACTTGAATGCAATGTCTTTAAGCGTGTTCACATTGCCAGTACGGAATGTGTTTGGAGTGTCAGGTCTCAATTTCATCATGCAGGAAGCTCAGCTGACATAGACACTTAACGTTATTCAAGGATTATTATGAGAATAAAAGGAGGAGGGGGAAAAGCTTGCTTCTACCTGCTTTGGTGGCATGAATATATAACCATGTCAAAGAAAAATATGATTTCACCTGTCACCATGTTGTGGATTGCTTTTGCTGAATATTGGCAAGGAGACTAATAACTGAGGTTCTCATACATCCATACACAGTTATCATATAACCACATGTATATCACTGCCTTGAATCTTTGGATGGGGAAAAAGGTGGGATAATAAACAAACAAGAGAACTTAAGTCCTTGCCATGTGTTTGATTTTTATATACAGTGGGCCCTTGGTATCTGCTGGGGTTTGGTTCTAGGACCCCCATGAATGCTAAAATCCATGGATGCTCAAGTCCCATTAAATACAATGGTAGAGTGAAATGGTGTCCCTTATATAAAAATCAAGGTTTGCTTTTTAGAATACACGCACATACGCACACACACAAAAAACATTTTCAAGCCATGGATAATTGAATCCATGGTTAAAGAATCCATGGGTATGGAGGGCCAACTAGTCAGTAATAAATGTAAATAGAAACTATGCTGGATTAAGCATTGATATGGAAATCTCTCAGAATTTGCTTCCAGGAATTCTCTTCCTTTCTTGGGCTTGAAGGAGGGGGAACTACACCCTTCTTGAAGCTGTGCATGTCACCTTGAAGCTCCTAGAGAGTTTGTCCTTTTGAGGTATATAACCTGCACCTGGGAGGGCTTTCGTTTGTCTGGATCTCAGAAAGGGAAATGTTGGCACCTTGGACCTTATCACACACGGGGCTCAAAGCAGCAAGAAAGCGATATAAGAATCAATCCAGAACTTTACTGGTAGAAACCCCACAATACGGAAATGGCTATCAGACGCAACTAGCATCATCGCGCAATTAACGAAAGTGCGATGAAGCGCCCCCCAGGAACCGTATTTGCTGTTCACACACAAGTGAGAAGATCCCATACAGAACCCAGCAAGGATGTTCTTGCACATACGTATTTGGTGATCAGACAATGATTGCACTATCATTCCGATCGTGCAATTGCAATTCCCCAAGAAACAGGCATTCAAAAGAACAGGGATGATGCTGCATTGGGACGGGGTTGTGACGGGATTCTGTGCGACGTCGTGTGAACACATGGAAAAATAAAGCGCAATAGGACGGGATTTAGCGTGGATTCTGTCTGCTTTAGACCCCGTGTGATAACGTCTCTTGTCTGAGAATCTGAAAGCTACATTTGGAGCTAAGAGAACAACATAATGTTCACTGCAGACCAAGGGATCACCTTCACTTGAGGCTGTGTCAGGGTTTGGTTGAAGAGATGTTACTGTAAGTAGTCAAAAAGAATAACTTTTTCAAGCTCTTGAATCTAGAGTTTTAAATTACCCAGTGACATGATTGGTCATCACTCTTAACCTCCATTTTTAATCCAAATTGAGTGTAGAAAATGTGGGCTCGCCAATCAAGTATGTTCTGGAATGTTGTTTCAATCAGGACTAAACTGTTTAAGATAATATTTCCATATTCCAGTATAGAATATATTTCCTGATAAAGTATTGGAATCATACTGTACTAATTTGGATGGCTATTTTACTACAAGGACAGAACGTGGCAACAGTTTTTGCCTTATCAAATGTTTTCAAATGTTTGCAAGAACAATGTGATCTGTGTTGATGATGAAGTACTCAGACGATCAGTTCACAGCTAGGAGAAAGACAACCTGCTTTACTTCAAACTGCTTTCTGATCTGCCAAAAGGAAATTGACCTCCCTCCTCTGAAGATGACATCTGCAGTCTTGAATTATGATAAAAGAGAATTGCTGTGGAAAGGGAAGTGTCACAAGGAATAACAACAATACACCCAACTGGAAGGAAAAATGGCACAACTTTACTGAAGACAGCTGATAGACAGGGTTGGCCTGAAATGCATGAAGTCTGGATCTGGTATCGATCAACCTGCCTGTTGATTGATGAATCAAGTTGCCTGGTCATGGCCAAGCTTCAGCATGACAGAAGGGGTAACTGGTTGATTGCATGTTTGCATCTCAACCTCTTGTCACCAGGGGATGCTGATCTGGAGTTGCCCCCACAGTGGCAACACCGCAATGCTCCCAGCACCCCCGGATCCCCGAAGGATTGCCAATCCAGTGCTCCTCAGCACAGGAAACCATGCCTGATCTGATCTGAGACCCATGCTACTGCCCCTGGAAAATTATGACAGCACGTCCCTACCCTTAACAAATAAACGGAGAGAGGGTGGACAGAGCTGAGCTGTAATGGAACTGGCCCACTGTGCCACATAGCTTTAAGTAGGCCCACCAAGCAATAAGATCTAGGGGGCCCCAGAAGTCTCACTACCTCTGGCCTCCTGGCCAATCATAGAGTCCTCTTGCTCCGGTACCGGCTAATGAAGTGGTGCTTCTGGCTCCTGATGTATGATGGCACTTGTAGTCTTGGCCCCGAGCCAGAAGCCCTCTCTCTCATGGCCCTGGCAGCCAATCTGAGCCTCCCAAGCTCAGTCCAATGCATGCTGGGAGAGCACTGGGGCCCAGAGAAACAGCGTGGCCTGATGGCTCCCCCTTCATAGCAATCAGGCCAACCCAGTGAGTCAGGTGGCCCCATATTCAAGAGGACTTGCAGCTTTGCATCCTAATGCTTGCAGTACTGGACTTGAGAAGCCCTTCAGAAATTCAGATTTTTTAAAAAAAAAATAGAAAAACCAACAGTCCTGCAACATTGTGAGCCTGATAATGGTCACTTTCAATTTTATGGTGATGCTCTTTGGGGCTCTACTTTTCGGTCATTACTAGAATAAACTTGTCTGTTGGTTGTTGCCAACAAATCTAAACCTCATAACAGCAGAGCCATTAACTTTGACCAGTAGAAATAGAATCACTGAAGCCTCTCCTCAACCCACCTCAACCTGACCCTCCCAAGAGATCCTTATCACTTCTATTAGTAGCAGGGGAACAGTAATGTTCTTCATTATTCCTGGAACTGTAAAGCTCTTTCTAATATCCAGGATTTGTTTCCTGTCTTTCAGGTGATGACTGACAATCGGTGTGTTGGGACAATGGGGACAGGCCACTTTGGGTGCCATGGCCTCACAGAGAGCAACTGAGGGCTTTATGTGATCTGTGGGCTGCCTATAAGTGATTTAGAGATTCACTTTCACTCAAGAGTGACTAGTTGCCCAGCTATCTCTCTCTATTACCTTGGTAAGAATTGCTTTATTTCAGGAAAGTGCCAGACATCAGAGTCCTTGCCTATATTTTCTATTCCTCCACCCCAATACAAGGTGACCATCCTACAGCCTTATGACATAAGAAAAGAAAGCTGAAATGGAGTGAGAAAGTAGCAGTTTGTGCCTCTCTGCATGCTGTCATAGCACTTCTGTTCTCTTCCAAGGGAGATAGTCATAAAAATGTGCCTTTTGTCAAATGGATTTTTCCAGCGTGACAAAAACCATACTTTTAAGACTGTCTCCCTGAAGAAGAGAATGGAAGTGCTGTGACAGCATGCAGAGAAGCATGAAGAAAGCTGCTACTCCCCTACTCTTTCAGTTTTTACTTCTTATGCGATAAGGCTTATAGACTCAATCCCTAACTGAGGGGATATATTTTATACAGAAATGGGAAGAGATTATCTAATAGCAGAGTCTTGCACTGAGTGGACTGGAAGAAACCTGGGATGGGAAAACATCACAGCAGGTGCAGTGGCATCCCTAGGGTTGGTGTCACTCAGTGCAGTAAATCATGGTGTCACCCTCCTATTGACCTCCTCCCATTTCACACCATACAGAATCCTTAGTAATGCTTTTTTGCACTAATGTTACATGTAAATCGTAATTTCCATATACCACTGAATGTAATGCTAATAGTTGTGGCATAAACAACTAGCAAAACTAAAATTATACTTTCAAATTACAATATACCGTATTTTCCTTCGTATAAGACGACTTTCTAAGCAGGAAA
>CM034708.1:45895195-45907067 GCA_020142125.1 Phrynosoma platyrhinos | reverse complement strand
AAGTTTCAAAAATGGCACCGTAGTCTGGGATAACACCAAGGCAACACATTTTAATGTGGCTTAAGCAACTTTGTAGTTGCATGGGTCTTGAATTTGGAAATTGGCTATTGCCTGTAAGATTGAATGCTGCTGGCGGGCTTTTGCTGTGGATGCACACAGGTCCAATTACTATCCATCCTAGTGGCAATTTTTGTGCTATTGGTGCACCTGGAGATCCATTTACTTGCTTTAAGACCTGGAACAGCTCTGGGCAATCTGAGCCTATCAGGAGGGAAATTTTGGCATCTTTGTCCAATGCAGGAATTTCTTTTGCTATAGCCTTCAGGTGTGCATGGCTTTCAGCTACAGCCTTGGTTGCTATTTGGTTCTTGTTTCTTGGGATAGAAGGGCACTCTATTAATGGAGGAAGTTTAATGCACCTTTTGCCATCCCATGGTGAAATCATGACCTCAGTTGCCACTCTACCCTGCATTTGTTTCTGTCCAGTGCAGGTAGATATGGAATATTCAAGCCTCTTGGCTTTGAATGCAAAAGTACTGAAAAATTCTGGTGTGGCCAAGGATGCATCACTCTGTAAGTCTAGGGCAATGTAAAATCTTTTTCTAAAGTGAGGTTTGTTTTCTGGGAAAACTTCAGCTAGACAAATCAGATGGCATATCCTAGTCTGTGTTGAGTCCTGGCATAGCTTTGTACATGCCACAACTGACTGTGCTTCTGAATTAGGTTCAGCTGTCTTTTCTGTGGCATCACTTTTAGGACTCTCTGTTTTCTTCTCAAGTTTGGTGACACTGAAGGTGATTTAAAATGGTGCATTGCTGAACAGTGCTGTGGGCTACCGCATTCTGCACATTTCACCTTTGATTTGAAGTTTTTAGCAAAGTGACTTCTTGAACCGCAGCATCTAAAGCAAACCTTCAGGGTGTTGAGGACCCTGAAGATGGACTTATGGTTCATGAAAATGAGCAATGGTGAAACCAACTCAGACAAACAGTTGGTTTTCTGAAATTAAACTAAACTAAAAAGTCATGCGGGAGGGTAACATTCTTAGCACAAAAAAATCTCTTGCTGTTGTACATTTTCCAGATAATTATGGAGGACTTGAAAGTATAGGTGAGCCAGGAGTCAGCCTTTGGTGTCACTCAATTAAAGCTATTTCTGTCTTCCAAATCAATAATTAGGACCATTTTCTATGTGAAGGGACAAGGGCGAAGCTAATTTTCCCAATGTTGGGCAGGACCTCACCCAAAGGTAAAAGTAATTCTTTTTGTTCTCCTGTTCCCTTTTCATTCCATCTTTTTCTGCTCACAGTCACATAAGGTCTAACCCCATGAAACATGAAATCCAGCCCACTCTAAAATAGAGTTTAGAGAACTACTTTTTTTGGACAGTAAACTTCAGAATCTCCCATCCAGCATGGTATTCTAGTGTGTAGATTCTGGGAGTTATAATAAAGAAAGTACTCCTTTCCAATTTCTGGTCCAGGGTGCAACTCTGTGACATTACACTGTGTGGGACACAACAGAAAACAGTATGTTACATCCTTCAAAGCTGCAGGTAGAGATATATGGAAGGGGAAACCCTTTTTTCCTAGCTCTAACTTGGCCCTTTTGCTGTTCTTCTGCAACTCTGGAATGGGCCAGGGTCTGCATGACCTAGACCTAGAGAAGGAGTTCCAAGAGGAGGCTGAAGAAGAAACTCAGCCAGCTCTCCTTGTTGAAGAGCAGCCCTATTTAGCAGGACAAAAGCAGGACTCACCTGCAGCTGATGGGGCAGAGAACATGGCCGGGACTCCAAACCCAAGAACAAGGCATAGGGAAAAAAAGAATAGAACAATGACACCCAATCAAGCTGCTTGGCCAACAGTAGTAGGAAAGCTTGGATTAGAACCAGTTGATGTCAGCCCATTTAAGAGCTGAACTCATCTAAGGCTAGTGCTGGAAGCAATGTGTCTGTTTCTTGGCTGGGATTCCAGTCACCAGCAGTTTGGACCTTTGACTTCTTGGCTTCTTTCACCCTAGGACTGTGCTAACATTGCTTCTTGTTGATTTCCTTGACTTGGACTGCTTGACAACTGTGTTTCTCTGAATGAACTCCCACAGTCAAGGACGGTTTCTGGGTGGTGGTAATTTACTGGCTTTGCAGATACAATCAGTTAATTGTTTCCTCCCAACCAGCCTGTGTATGTGTTAGGTGAACCGGACAGAAAGAAGACTGCAGTTACGAATGGTGTATCATCTCAGCAAGGATATAATCACTCTATCTAATGTCTAGGGGTGGCTGCCATGTCAATGGGGTGGTGAATCCACTCCAAGTTTTAAACCAGATTTTGAAGGAGTTCTCCAAGGTGCTTCCGTATTCTAAAATAGGTCCAGGACCTTGGAGAGCACCTTTAAAGTTAAAACCTGGAATGGATTCACTTCCCCACTGACATCGAGGCATCCGTTGTATCTGGCTTTGTGTATAAGGGTTATACAGTGGGCCTGTCACATTCACTGGGGTTGGGGCACAGAACCCCTGTGCAAGTAGAAAAAATTGCCAATAAAACCCCCCAGTTTTTTTTAACCCGAGAGAATACCCCCAGGAATCTCTAGATCCCCCAACACAACTCTATGGTCAACATCCAGCAGAAGTTAACCACAGGATCCTGTTGGAGGACTACAAATGCTTAGAGAAATGTTTCCTCTAAGAATCTCTAGGTCTTCCAGCATGACTTTATGGAATCTTCCAGCAGTCATGATGAAGGACCTAGTGATTCCTATAGAGAACATGCTAATCAAATCTGTGAATAATCAAATTCACAAAAGTCAAAGCTGTTAATGTGGAGGGCTGAATGTATATTATCTGTCACAGAGATTTAGTCATTCTTGGTTGTGACTTGATATGATTTTTAGAAGCATGAAACATTTCTTGATAAATCTGTTGGGGTCCTAAACAATGGGGCATGAAGCATGGGAAACTGCTGGGGCCAAAGAAGAATTAGGAAACTCTCCTTCTACCAACTTCCTGCTCAGTAAAAGAATGATCCAGGACTTTTGTGTCTGCCTGAATGACCCAGTGGGGTGAGGTTAGCTGATACTGCCACTTATTGAAAACCAAGCTTAAAGTTGAATAAATAAATGTAGATTTGGTGAGTGTGTAGAAAAATCCCATTTTTTAAAAAAATAAAATAAATAGAAAAGGGGATGCAAAAAATCAGGAAAAAAAGCAATCCTACTAACAGATCTGTTGGATTTTTATTAAAAAAAGTTTCAACAAAGATTTTTATTTCCCAGAGTACATTCAATTTTTCATCAAAGAGATCTCCAGGATACTCCCTATAGGTTTGCACAGATCTGACTGTTCTGTCTTTTTCTTTCACTGAACCTGTCCTTGTGTTTCTCTCACTTTAAATCTTTTATCCTCAGGTTGCTACCATAGGCAATGAGGATTACATAGTGGCAGCTCCAGATATTCCACAAAGTCCCTGCTTGTTCTCACCCTGCAGTGCTTACAGTCTGAAGAAATGATGTGATGAAAGAAATTTGAAAGGCACTGTTAGGCAATCCTAAGGCAGGCTTGCCTCATTCCTCCTTTTTACAGCTTATTGCTTTCTGAATGTTCCTTTTGACTAGCCATCAATCATCATGCATTTGAAACTTCCATGGGACCTCTGAAATATCTGTTTCTTATGATAAAAGTTACCCATAGCAAAAACTAGAGGAGAAAAAGAAAGTGCTTTGGACTTCAAGTTAAGTGAAAGCTTTGTTCCAGCTTTATCCCTTGCACCACTTTTTTTTTTTTGGCCTGTCTGTCTTTCATTTTCAGAAATATTTTCTTTCTTCTCTCAGCAGGGCCTCACTGGTTAGCCTATGACAGACCTCTTGTGTGTGCTTAAGCAGCAGTTAGAGGAAGTAAGAATTGGGTTTGAAGACAAATAGAGACATATTCTGACATACAAAGAAACTCCAGGGAATGACAGAGAAGCAGACTGGGATTCTACAGTAGCTTTCTTTTTTTTGGGGGGGGGGGAGGGAGGGACGGTGCAGATTTAAAAAAACACACTCACATCTCTACCTATCTTTTCTTTTTTTATATGCTACTTTCTCAGGCTCAAGGTACTTAGTAACAAAGAGAACTCCTTGTCTAGCTTATGATACAGACCTTAGATCTGCAGGATGAGCTTTTGAAAGTTAAACAGAATTAGGGAGCTATAAGAAATGCGTCTGGCAGGACTTGGGTTTTCTTTATATAGCAATAGTGTCTGAATTCTCTTGGTTTATCTGATTGTTGTTACAGGTTTAATACCATGGGGGTTCTTTCCATGGTATCTTGTGCATTGTTTTGTACTTTTCTGTTGAAGTGGAGAGCATCATGGTATTAATGGCATTCTATGAACTCTTTTTTAAAAAAAGATCTCTATAAAAATATTTCTAACAACTAAAAGTGAAAACTCCCTGTCTCTCTCCCCACTTGTGGAGGGAGGCTCTTTGCTAGGGTGGTTTGATTCCTTTTCCTTGTCTCCACTTTGCTTGGATTATTTCCATTTTAAGGTCTTTTGCCCTCCAAAGTGAATCATCCTTGTAACTGAGCTGCAGGCTGTGAAGCATTCCACCTTTTTTTGATTAGCTTGGGCCATTGATCAGAGTCATTTCTTGAGGAGGTCTGCCAACTTTGGAGTGGGTCCCTTGGAGCTTCAGTTGCTACTGCACTTTTGATGAAGACTCATAATAACAGGATTGATGGAATATTTTGCTCCACCAGTAACACTGACAGTTTCTTCTTGTCTGCTAAAAGGCAGCAAATACAGAAGTTTATAGATGGGGGGAGGGGGAGGGGGAGGAATAGAAATCAGCCCAGATTAGTCAGACTTTGAAAGGTATTTGAAATACATAGGAAGAACTAGACCTTTAAAATTGGAAACTGATTTCTTGATTTTTCATATGATGGAGAAATCAGTCATTCATACCTGAGTTGTACACCTACATTCCTCTCTAATGACTAGGATTCATTTATTACTTTGCTAGTGTACGTACACTATATACTGATACTGCAATCAAGCAAAACTAATACATATTTCTTCCCAGAATAATTGAATGTATATTAATTACTTGTCATGTTCATATGAATATTACTTGCTCATGCTGTATAGCTCCACAACATTTTCTCGTTACTTGGTGTTTTTTCTGATTGTCTCTGATTGTATCTGTTCTCATCTGTATTCTGTTGGCAAGAGAAAACATTTCTCCTTAGGTAAGCATTTGACTCTTTCATTAGTTCTGTTTATTTGTTCTTTTAGCTTCTTAATGTTCTTTCCTGATTAGTTGCTTTTTAAATGCTTTGAGATTTTGTCACTTTGAGCATCTTCTTTTCTAGGGGAGGGGTAAATTAGGCAATAAAGTATGAATGGATGGAGCATTAGATTGTGCAACTGGAATAGCATCACAGAGTTCATAATTAAAGTGTTCTGTACCTGAAATATATCTAGAGAATAAGAAAATAAATAAACGCATATCTATGCTATATTTCAGATCTTCCCATATAATAAATCCTAAATCAAGTTTTTGTTCAACTCTTCTTACTGAATTAATCCAAAAGTGTTTCAGAAAATTAGAGAAATGCAAAATCTTTCAGAATTCTCCATAGATAATTTGGTTTATGAAACAAGTAGTGACAGCATAAAGGACATAAACCACAGGGTGCTGTTTCATTTTTCATGCTGTTTAATACCAATATAAATCTCCTGGGAACAATAATTAGAACACTTAGAGCAGGGGTAGGCAACCTAAGGCCTGGGGGCTGGATGCGGCCCCCCGAGGCCTTTGGACAGGCCCCAGGCTGGTCCTGCCTCCGCCACCGCTGCCTGCCATGATGATATTGATTATTGTTGTTATTACTTGTTCTTGGGGTTTTCTTGGCAAAATCTCCACAGGGGTTTTGCCATGGCTTTTCTGGGGCTGAGAGAGTGTGCATGCATATTTTTAATTTTTTGTTTTTTTAAAAAAATTGTTTATTTATTTATTTATTTATTTAATTATTTTTGGTGATTCTGCCCCCCAATTGTCTGAGGGACAGCAACCCGGCCCACAGCTCAAAAAGGTTGCCTACCCCTGACTTAGAGCAACGTACCATCAGAATGCTGCTGCTGATCTCCAGCTCTACCCTTCCATAATCTCTGAATCAGATGTGGTTGTGCATGTCCTTGATCAATGTCAGGACTTGGTGATGGCCTGGTTGAGAGCCAGTAAACTGAAGTTGAATCCTGGCAAAATGGAAGCCCAGTGTATGAGTAATCCCTGAATCCAGAACACAGAGTGGCTAGCCTTTCTGGGGTGGGGTTGCATTGCCTCAGAAAGAACAGGTCTATAAATTGGAGGTACTCTTGAATCTGTATCACCAAAAGGCCAGATGGCTACAGTACTTCAGTGTCCTTTAGCATCTTTGGGTTAATACACTAGATCAGTGGTTCTCAAACTGTGAGGTGGAATCCCCACGGAGTGCTTGAGAGTTGTGGAAGGGGGGCACACATGAGACTTGGAGGGCCTGATCCCTCTTCCTCCTCCACTTCCCAAACCTTTTCTGTCCTAGAGGGGAAGAGAAAGGCAAGGAGGGAGACTTGAAGCCTCTGCCTGAGGGAGAGAAGCAAGAGAGCTAGTTCCTTAAAAATTGTTAAAATATGAATATAGATGAATGTGTGAATGAAAATACATATACTAAGCAAACAAAATATTTTTGTTCATATACTGTGTCAAGTGGGGCAGTAGATCCAGATGTAGATCTACATCTGGGTGTAGGTATAAAGAGGGTCACAAGGGTAAAATGTTTGAGAACCACTGTATAGCTACAGTCTCTCTTAAATGGGGATGACTTGGCTACTTACTATTAAAGTGAGGACTACTTTACTTCTAGAACTTACATGTGGCTGCCCCCCTTTTTTTGAGGGAGTTGTATTGGATGTATGTTTGGCTCAAAATTATTTGGGACCTGGTTGACTAAACCCCTCTTCTTCCTTTTTAATTCTGTCTTATTATGCAGCCACTGTATGAGACACTACTGTTGGTTCTGCATGAGCCTCATCTCTGTGTAGAGTTGCTTAGAGCACAGCTTTCTGTGTATTGGCTCTCTCTCTGTGGAACTCCCTAAAAGATAATATCTGGCAGGCACCAATATTGCTGTGTCTTTGGCATCAACTAAAATAATTTGTGTTCAGACAATCCTTACCTGGCTGAAAGACCAACTATTTGGGACTTTTATTTATTTTGGTGATAGTTTTAATTTTTAAAATCAATATGTTTTTGTTGTTGTCCATCACTAAGGATGATGTTCATGATGTAAATGTATTGACATTACTAACAAAGTAACAAATGTATTCACTGGATAAAAAGAAGTGCATCAAACTGCACACTAACATATTTTTTTGCAATTAGTAGAAGCCATCATGACCATTTCTAGCCAGAGGACAATGTAAGGGAACATAAGATGTCAAGAAGCAGAAGGCATCAAAGTAGAGGGACAGACATCAAATTGTTTAGCTGTTTACAGTCCTTTACAGATATTTATTTATGGATAGGAAGACATCAACAGGATTTCAGTGCCATTGTGATTTCATGATTCACTTACATCTATCCTGGCCTATATTATTTGCAATCAAGTGCACTAACAAGTATCATCACCATCATCATCATTAAAAAAAATCACCAGAATATCAGCTGACATATGGCATTATTCAAAATACATCACAGAGAAGTGTGGAGTAAAGCATTTTGTTAATCAAAGGTGAATTTTGTTTTTTTCTCTCTCTTACAAAATCTAGGAGCTAACATGATTTTGTGGGAGCTAGAAAAGTGGGGGTGGTGGAACTGAAGATCCCAGACCCTGTGAGAAGAATGAATAATTGGTGCACTGTGGGCTGTTCCCTTCTGCCTTTTTTACATGAAGTGTCTGATTGAAGCATGCATGGAAATTGTGCAGTTCAAGAAGAATATTGACAAGCTGAAACATGTTCAGATGAGAAAGTTCTAGAAACCAAGACCTATGAGGAATGGCTTAAAGAGATGGGTATATTTAACATGGAGAAGAAAATATTGAGAGGTATGATAGCCATTCTGAAAGGATGTTAGGTAGAAGTTGGAGCAATTTTGTTTTCTGCTGTTCCAGAAACTAGAAAATGTATTAATGGATTCAAATTATAAGAAAAGAGATTCACCTAAACATTACGAAGAACTTCCTGATGATAAGAGCTGTTCAAAATTAGAATAGGCTGCTTCAGAGGGCAATGAACTCTCCTCCTTTGGAAGTCTTTAAATAGAGTCTGTATAGCCATCTTACAGATTTTTTTTAAGTTGTGTATTCTTGCATGGCATTGGTTGAGCTATGTGGCCATCACAGTCCCTTCCAGCTCTATGTTCATTTTGATTCTACAATTATCATTGCTTCCAGCAATCATATAATCATAGAGTTGTAAATACCCTCATGGACCATAGAGTCAAACCATCTCTACCTAAAGCATACCCAGAAGGTAGTGGTCTAGCCTCTTCTTGAAGATGCCCAGAGAAAGATACCCTACCACCTGTCTAGGCAATTGGTTCCATTACACTCAATAAGGAACCACTCTTATTTTCTTACTGTTCCTTCTAATGTCCAATTTAAATATTCTCTGTTGTAAATTAAAACCACTAGACCTGGTCTTACCCTTTGGGACAGCAGAAAACAGGCCTCCCCTCTCCTCTCTGTGACAGCTCTTGAGGTGTTTATAGAATACAATCATGGCAACTTTCCTTATGTTTTATTCTCCATTTAGGTGCTAACCACCAGGTACACAATTTTTGGTGCCTACCAGACTTCTCATTTGTGAATGGATGCAAACAGAACAAAATCCAAGAAGGTGAGTGCTTGCTTTAAGAATAGTGGAGACAAGCCTGGGAATGAAAAATTCCAAATGTGGCGTGACATCACATAATCTGTACAAACAGATTATCCATGAGCAAATCATCTCAGGTAGCACAGTTGAAGTTATCACTGGAGGATAAGACAAGTAGATAGGCATAATTCCTTAAGAGCTATAGTGCAAGCTACACTGAACTGGAGCCAATCAAGTTGCATGGTAGGTAACATCCCAATTTCAGGGAAAAGCAGAGGTATAAATAAAGTTCAGGTGAAGAGCCAGCATGGAATGGTGGTTTGAATGTCGGACTATGGCTCTGGAGACCAGGGTTCATATCCCAGCTCAGCCACATAAACCCCCTGGGTGACCTTGGTCAAGTCACACTTTTGCAGCCTCAAGGGATGGCAGTGGCAAACCTCCTCTGAATAAACGTGCCAAGAAAGCCCCATGATAGGTTTGCCTTAGGGTTGCCATAAGTTGGAAATGATTTGAAAGCACACAACAATAACAACAGACCAGGGGGTTGGACTGGATGGCCCTTGTGGTCTCTTCCAACTCTATGATTCTATGATTCTATGATTCTATCCTAGAACATCTTGTTCTTCTTGTTAACGGGATTGAAAATGGTCCCCAGGTTTCTAAATGATGGACATGGCAAAAAAAGGAAAAAGAAACAATTATTATTATTAGATTACAATTCTCATTTCCTTGTTTTGTTATCATGAATAGTTTTATTGCTACTATTTGGTTTAATAGAAAATGATGTAGTCAAAACAAAAAAGAAAACTTTCTCAGGAGAAATAGATCTGTACTGAGGGGCTGTCTCTGGTTAGCAGTATTATTAAAGATGAAATGGTAAAGTGGACTTTATATCTTGTAGAGATGAAACAAGCCAGCATGAAGAGAAAGTCAAATAACATTTATTAAAGGTTTATTTATTAAAAGTATTCATGCCCTGATTTTCTGCCCAGCAGAGTCCTCAATGTAATGAACAATAAAAAGGGAGCAGAAACAAACACTCTTTGGAAGCAGTCTGGACACAATTTTAAAACAGAAGAACAATACAGTTTTACTGATCTGTCAGAATCTCAGTAAGAAGAAGCCAACCTGGCTTCCCTTTGGAGAGAGTTCCACAACTGAGTGCTGCTACACATAAGGCTTTTCATATGTATTCACCAAATTAAACTCTCAGGATGATGTGATGGATAACAGGGCCTTCAATGAACTCTCAAATTCCAGGCAGGTGATCTTCAGATATCTTGGCCCTTATCTGTTTAGTCTTAGTAATACTGTAGAATAAACTCCACAAAGAAGGAAGAATATCATCCATGATGCTCAAGTGACTATGGGGGGTTGCAGGCTGCCAGAAATAGTGCAAATTGAGTTCACTTTTAGGGTTAGGATTAGTGCTAGGGAATCATGGGAATTGTTTTTTTTTCTGAGACATTGAGCCTTCTCTGCCAGAGAGCTCTGGTGCCACAATAAAATACAGTTCCCATGATTCCCTAGCACTAACCCTAACCCTAAAAGTGGACTCAATTTGCACTATTTCTGGCAGTCTGCAACCCCCCTATAACTATAACTCTATCTATCTATCTATCTATCTATCTATCTATCTATCTATCTATCTATCTATCTATCTATCTATCTGCTGATTGTCAATGTTGCAAAAGCATATGAAGTAAGTTTTCCATTAAAAAAACATAGTAGGTATTGAGGAATTCTGAACATCTTCTGTTTTTGCCTTAACTGTATAGCTAGGCCTCTACCTCTCCTTCATAATCAATCCCTCCAAAAGGCTACTTATAGAGTGCAGCATTGAAGGCTGGCAGGCTTAATCCTTTCTTTTCTCTTTTTGGGTAATGAATACGGGTGTCGTCAGCTGCCTGCCTTGTGTTCATCTCTGTCATAGTTGGCAGTGTAACAGATAACAGGATGGAGTCAAGGCCACCAAGGGACTGAAGTCTGACAGGATCTCATTCATCACTTCCCTTTTAGGGGGTCTCTATGGAAGAACCAAAATCAAAGCAGTAATTGAGGTTCATAGGGACCCATGGGGTTTGGGAGGACAGTTCTGCATTGCAAACAAACTTGAGCTGTCAAATATGTTTTGTAAATGAAGTATTTTCATGGAAGCAGTAAGTTAATAACTATCATTTATTTAACAGCTGTGCTGGTGATATTTTAGGGTTACTTTAGCATTCTCTTGTACCTAGATGAAAACAATTTTTTTAATATATATAAAATGTGCTTCTAAAATGACATAGACTCTTGCTTCTAATCTGTTCTCTTCCATCTAGTTCAGCTTTGTATGATTGGCAAAGTAACTATAGTATCTTGATTTCCACTTGGCTGTGACTGCCTATATGAGGCTCATGACAGAAGCTATGATCATTATAAAGACTTCATGTCTTGCTGGAATTCAGGTGGAAGAAAGAAAGCAGTCTTTGGCCAAGAGATTTAGGGGCTGTACAGACGGACAAAAAGAGGTGCTTTCAGGCTGACTTGGAGGTGTGATGTTTAGACAATGCACACCTAAAAGCCAGCAGGAAAGCCCCTCTAGGTGCTGCATGCATAAATATATGTATGCAGCAACACCGGTGAGTCAGAAAAAGGGCACCGGAGATTTAAAACAACCGTATAAATGCCCACCTCACGTGCCGTGGAAATTGAGTTGGTGAACCAGAGCATGCGCCCTGTGATACAAGCTTTCATTAAAAGTGCCCTGTGCTTCCAGGTGTGGATGCACTGCTGCAGGTGCACTTTAATATTAAAACCCTAACCCAAACTGTAACCCTATGCATGTGCCCTAGCTACTGTTCTCTAATATGACAATAAATGAATTCTGTTGCACGTAAACTTACTGTCAGCATGCACAGCAGTTTGCATGAAAGAGGCTTTTGTGACTTCTTCTGTGCAGGTGTGCATAAGACCTTCACACCACTTCCTGGTATGATGGGGGGCGGGCTCCTGGAATAATGTTTGTCTGTGTGTCCTGTTGACCATGTCCCT
>CM034708.1:45846680-45875358 GCA_020142125.1 Phrynosoma platyrhinos | reverse complement strand
GATTACATGGAGGGATTATATAAGCATAAAGACGTGTAAAAATTTAATAATCTTGCTTTATTTGCACGAGAAGCTATAGGAATTATTTGTGTTGCTGAATTTAAGCTCTTTAATTTTTATTTTTGTGTTGATTATAAACTTGTGAGTAGGTGTTCTTGAATGTGACATATACTGATTCCATTTAAGTCTATTGGTCTATAGCTTCAGAGTATATCTAGGAAGGCGTATTTGAGATTGAATAAGATCTGGGTCCGAGTTCAGGAAGTAATATTGTGTTGGTGTTTATTTGTATTCTTTTGATGTTCGTTTGTTGGTATGTCTATTTGTTTTTTTCCAAGTATATTTGTTGTATTCTATGTTTGTATGTTATGTTTTTTTTAATGAATAAAGAATTTAATAATAAAAAAAAGAATTTGCATCCTGTCCTTTGGGATATTAGCTAATCCTCCTAATTTGCTGTCATCTGCAAATTTGACAAGTATGCCCCCTATTCTTTCATGCAAGTCATTGATAAAGATGTTAAATAGCACTGGGCCCAGGACAGAACCCTGTGGCACCCCACTGGTCATTTCTCTCTAGGATGAAAAGGAGCCATTGCTGAGCACCCTTTGGGTTTGGCCAATCAACCAATTACAAATCCACCTAACAGTTGTATTGTCTAGCCCACATTTTATTATCTTGTTTGCAAGAATATCATGGGGAAACCTTGTGAAAAGCCTTACTGAAATCAAGATATGCTATGTCTGCCGCATTCACTTTATCTACCAAGCTGGTAATTCTATCAAAAAAGAGATCAGATTTTTCTGGCATGACATGTTTCTCTGAAACTCATGTTGACTTTTTGTGATTATGGCATTCTCTTCTAACCTTTTCTGGATTGAGCCCTTAGGGAAAGAACTGGTTTTAATGGTGTGGTGCACTATCTGGATGATTTCTTATTCATTGGTCAGTCAGGTTCTGGTCACTATTCTTATTGAGAGAGTTTGAAGCCTTTGCTCTTGAACAGGGTGTGCTGCTATCCCAAGAAGACTGAAGGACCCTCCACTCAGCTGGAATTTTTGGGATTGCTATTGATATGATTATTCAACTTTCTATGCTTCCAGGGGATAAAGTTTCTAGCTTGTTGCAGCACCTTCAGCACTTCTCAATCCAATAAACGGCTATGCTACACAATTTTGAAGAGATCATTGGTCACTTGAATTTTGCCTGTAAGGTAGTTGCCCTGGGCAGAGCATTTTTATGGTATCTGAGACAATTACTGGCATTCATGGGCCAAACCACAGAATTCTGCTTAAATCCAGCATCAAGGCTGATCTGGAGGTTTGGATACAATTTTTGAATGGATTTAATGGAGTTTTGTTTTGGTGAGAAGAACTTAAGCTTAAGGATGCTTTGCAAATAGCATCTGACACTATGGGGTCTGTGGGATTTGGAGTGTTCTTTCATGGGAAATGGTGTGTGTAGGCATGGCCTGACAATTTGGCTTGTGCAGGATTGACCACTGATTTGACCTTTCTTGAATTTTTCCCAATTTTGGTGACTGTGACAATATGGGGTAAGGAGTTGTTGAACTGTTCAGTCCATTTTTGGTGTGCAACCTTGCCACTCTGCACATTATTAATACATTAACCTCCAAATCTCAAAAGGTTATGCACGTTGTTCAGGCTTTCACTCTTCAGTATCTATGCTTTAATATTTTGTTTACAGCACAACACATGCCAATGATTGATAATGCTATTCCAGATGCTCTTTCCCGTAAACAGATGGGACATTTCAGGATATTGGTACTCAACGCAGCACTGATGCCAGAACTGATGTTGGAACATCTGTGGAGTCTTGGCAATCTGAGGTAGCAAGAACATTGAGTTTGTCCATTGCACCATCCACCAGGTGGAGTTACCTTAGGGCTTTAAAACAATTTTTTCAGTTTAGAGCTAGACACACTTTAACTAACCTCTTACCTTCCCTTGTGCTGCATTTACTACACTATTGTGTGTACCTACATGATAGAGGATTGATTCCTCCTGCTACTCAGTTGTGCCTTTCAGAGATTGCATTTTGGCTGAAATTACAAGGGGTTTGTGACAAAACTGTTGACTTCCACACCTGAAAAGTGCTTGAGGTCTGGACTAGGGGGAGGGGTAGAGTAGTGGATGCTAGGATTCCACTTTCTCCAGATACATTGAAAGGTTTACGCCAATTATGGTCTGATATTTGCATATCGTCATATGAATCTCTACTATTCCATGATGCTGCCTTGATGCATACTTTGGAGCATTAAGAAAAAGTAAATTGGTTTTGTCCTCCAAATAAGATGCATCTTGAAAGACTTTCTATTTTGCCAGGTTACACCCCAGTCTGTTACACTGTTAACTTGTTCTTCCAAAACTGACCAACAAGACAAGGGCTCAACTATTTCACATGAATTAGCTGCAGACCCTCACATCTGCCCAGTTCGAGCACTCCTTGACTACGGAGATGTGATAGGACACAGTGCAGGTCCTTTGTTTATTCATCAGGATGTTCACCACTAACTAAATATGGATTCTAGAGTATTACTTCTAGGGAGCTAGCTGCAGTTGGTCTCGCAAATGCGTGGTTTGCCATGCACTCTTTTTGCATAGGTGTTGCTTCGACTTCGATTTCACTCTCAAGCTATCAAGAGAATCAGCTGATGGAAGTCCTTTGCTTATGGTAAGCATGTTCTGAACTTTCATTGTTGCATGTTTTTCTTCTTTTTCAGATCACAGCTGGTAGCTGAGGACGCATTGAGTGCTGGTGTATGGCCACAGCATGATCTATTGGGCAGCCTGCCAAGTCTAGTTGAGCCACTTTGGATCCCATCTTGGACTGAGTGACATTGCTTAATTTGAATGGTTTGGCAACTGTGGTCTACTTTGGCACGGCCTGTTGCCGTTGCTATATAAGGAGCTCCATGGGCCTCATCCCCAAGTTGTGGTTATTCATTTCGGGGGCAACAATCTTGGTCTCCTAAAAGGGATTGCTTGGTCTTACAAGCAAAGTAAGATTTTAAAGCAATCAAGCACCAGTGGCTACCACATCAGGTATGGAGGGGTGAGGGCGACCCTTGTTGCCTGTATAAAGTTGAGTGGCAGGCTAATTCTGAGATTCTCCATGCTTTGGAAAGTGGGTGGGTCACTTTTTACCACATCTGCAAATCATATTTCAAAGGCCCAAGTTTTGTTGAGTGGATGGAGTTCAGCTGTCTGAACTAGACAATTCCATTTTTTAATGGACCTACAATAGGGCATTAAGGGTATTTTGGATGCCTTAGTGAGAGATAGGGGCTAAGCAGATGCTCACCTCGTATCTTTGGCATGATTTGGAAGCATGATTTCAGTGAGTGCCTATGACACCATATGGGTGGAAAGGAGGTCTACAGAACTACCCCTTTGGGCTTTTGACCTGAGAAGGTGGGGAAAGAGACACCCCTTAGGACTGCATGGAGGATAAACCCCTCTCTTTAATTCTTGGTCATTGGGAGAGGGATGCTCATGTTAGTCTTCCTGATGTGGGCTGGCAAATGGATAACCCAGCTTTTGGGTTACCGTTTGAGCTCAGGTGCTATTGCCCAGGGGATGCTGTGAAGGTGGTCTTGGAGACAGACTGGTGGCAGATACTCCTGTCCTTGGCTATTTCCCCACTTGGTTTTCAGTTCCATTAAGAAATTAATAAATAAGTCAAGTTAATAAATGGCCCTGTTTGAACCCACTTTCCATTTTCTTGTCTTGTTATTCCTGGGGTGGATGGGTAAATGGGATGTGCATAAGAAATACAAAAACTGAAGCATCTGGCTCAAGACTGAAGGCAAGGCAATTTATATTTCTATGCTAAAATGAAAGTCTTTCCCCTCTCCCAGTAGAAATTGTATTTGGCTCCATAAAGTATATTATACAGTAAACAGGATCAGAGTTTACAGTGTGCTCAGTAATGTTGAAACAATGACATCCTATGAATTTAAGACTTGTGGTGTTTTATGATAGAGCTTCTTGGATTGTAGGGCTACTTAAAGGATTTATAGCCTTTCATTTAAGAAAACGTGATTTATATATGGAGAAAACAAACTTTTAAAAATGCTTGTTTTTTTTAAAAAACAAAACCTTAGTAATACCATTTGGAGTTTAATGATAAAGTTTAATTGCTATGTGTTACTGGCTTCTTGTCAGACGACTGCTTGGATTGCCTTCCATGGCACAGCTATATATAAAATATCAGAACGCTCTGGTTAGTTTGATTTAGCCAACAGCATGTTGAAGAACTACTGCAGGCTCAAGGTCACTTACAACTTCCTATCATACAATGTGAATAGTGTCATTTGAAATCTTACATGGCGGTTTAACTTGCTCGAGCCAAGAGAGTAAAGAGTCTGTAACAGCATTTGTTTAACATTATTCTTCAACTATAATTGAATTTTACAGCCAGGAAACATTCAGAGAACTGCTTCTCATGGTTGGCTCTTCAGTGAACCCCAAAACATGTAATCTGGCCTGATAATAAGGAGCTCAGGATAGGGAGAGTTCTGGAACGTCCCTCTCATTATAATGTAACTTTCTAATAATGAATAATGACATTACTGTTTATCTCAAACTGTAGGAGTCATTTCACTTACTTTAAATAGATTCTGCTGGAATTTTTCATTTGAACAAGTTTTTCATAGAATAATCACAGGGCAGAAGTCTTTGGACAGCCAGGAGTTAGAAGAATAGGCAATAGCTGAATAAGAGAAGAAGCATTGTTCTGTGACCGATTTTGGTAGGTTTGTGCCAACTGGACAAAAACCATTTCCTCAGTTGTTTCACATACCCAAAATCAGATGTTTTGTTGGGTAAATTTTAGAGTGAGGTAAAATTAGAGTGGTGATACACTCCAGATACCCTTTTCACTCCCCAAAAGCCCTGTTCAGAGGTACATTTTGAATGCTGGAAATAGCTGTCACAGTAAACAAAATGTCTGTCTCCTTTAAAAACATGCTACATTTTATTTTTGTAGGAGAGCAGATAAGAGATGCAGTGCCTAAAAATTCTCTTCATAGGTGACTAGGAAGAAGCCTCTTTTAAATGGCAAAGTGTTTCAGAGAAATTCCTCTGGAAAACAAAGTTTGAGGCTTATGCAAGTACTACTATATAAAACCATTTCTCTGCAAATTACTGAATTAATATTCACAAATAGATTTTTGTGGGTTTTTCAGAGTGTGTGGCCATGTTCTAGAAGTTTGCTGGTGAAACATCAGAAAGAAACTCTTCTAGAACATGGCCACACAGCCTGAAAAACCCACAAAAAACTATGGATGCCAGCCATGAAAGCCTATGACTTCACAATATTCACAAATGTTTGGTTGAATCACTACCTCCCTAACTCTCGTTTCTGGGTGTTTTATTTAAAAGTTTTATTCAGAAGGGTCAATTTCTAAGGAAAAAGACACTTCAATGGTGAATTTACAATAATCTGAGTGTATGGCAAGTGGAATTACAGCTCTGGTTTACCATAAACGTCTCAGATTTACAATAAGTAATTCTGCCTGAAGAAAGTTAACGAGAAACAGTGAATATTCAAAGGAAGTGAGGTACAGGGAGGACTATAAACAACAGGGCAGATAATTACTATAGGAATAAGCTTCAGGTTTGCTTAAAGGTTCTAATACAAGGATAGGGAACTTGTGTGTTATATACCAGGCTATTGGTCCATCTAGTCAGAGCCATTTCTATTATTAGGCACAGTGAGTCAACTGCGCATAGCTACTAGATCACAGCAGAAACAGCCCCCTAGTAATACCTCATGGGGATTTCTTTCTTGGAAGACATTACTGTGTGCTATACAACTTGTGTTGTGACCCTTAAACAAGATTGCTACCCTGAACTGTTATGAAGCGGACACCATTCCACTGAAATGTTGAAGGAAAACTCATGTGCCAGCTCAGATCAGTCAGATTCTTCATTGGAGTGTGTGTGTATGTTTGAAAAATCTCATCTTAATAAATAATAATAATAATAATAATAATAATAATAATAATAATTTATTTATATCCCGCCCTCTGAGAACAATTGGGGCTGCTAACAATATAAAAAACCAAGTACATTCAACCCTGATAGCCCCCCCTTAAAACAGTATTAAACCAATACAAGATAAAAACCACACAATTTAAAACAATCATTAAAATGACATTATACAAATATTACTAAAAATAGTGGTTTTATTTTAAGCTTGGAAAGAGACTGCTGGAGGAACTCTCCTAGGATGGAATTCCTGAGGTCGGGATCTTCATCCTGGAAAGGCCTGCTGGAAGAGATCTGTCTTGACAGCTTTTTAAAAGCCGTCTAAAGATGTCAATTGACGGATCTCATCCGGCAGGCCGTTCCACAATCTAGGAAAATGCCCTCTGGGAGGTAGCCGTAAGCCTGGATTTCTGTGGCTGAAGCAAATTCCTCCCAGAGGACCAGAGTGCGCTGGGAGGATTATAAGAGAGAAGGTGGTCCCTGAGATAGTTTGGACCCAAGCCATTTAGGGCTTTAAAGATGATAACCAACACCTTGTACTGGGCCTGGAAACTCATAGGCAGCCAGTGGAGGGAACTTAATACCAGGGTAATATGGTCCCTCCTCGATGTTCCCGATACTATTCTGGCTACCATATTCTGTACTAACTGTTGTTTCCGAACCAAGCATAAGGGTAGCCCCATGTAGAGCGCATTACAGAAATCTAGACGTGAGGTTACCAGTGCGTGTACATCAGTCTCAAGATCCCTTACTTCCAGAAAAGGGCGCAGCTGGCATATCAGCCAAAGCTGATAACAGGCGCTCCTGACTGTCGCATTTACCTGATTCATCATTAGGAGCGACGAGTCAAGAAGCACCCCCAGACTGCGAACGCAGTCACTGGAGGAGAGTGTGACCCCATCCAGGACTGGAGGTTGCAACCCAATTCTTGGTTTTGGGGCCGCTACCGTGAGCACCTCCGTCTTGTCCGGATTCAGTTTCAATCTATTTTTCCTCATCCAGCCCATTACTGCCCGAAGACATTCATTCAGAGAAGAGATGCCATTGGAATTCGAGGCTGATGAACGAGACATGGAGAAATAGATCTGGGTGTCATCAGCATACTGATAACACCCAGCTCCATAACTCTGAATAATCTCACAAAGTGGCTTCATATAGATGTTAAATGACATCAGTGACAGAATAGCCCACTGTGGAACCCCACAGGTGAGCTCTCTTTTACTGGAGCAACTGTCCCCGAGCAGCACCCTCTGAGACCTGCCCGAGAGGAAGGACCTGAACCAATGTGATGCAGTGCCTCCTCAAGCGGTCCAAGAGGATGCCATTATCTATTGTGTCAAAAGCTGCTGAGAGGTCTAGGAGCACCAACAGGGTCACACTACCCCTGTCGATGCTCAGATGCAGATTGTCGGTCAAGGCAACCATTGCAGTCTCAACCCCAAAGCCTGTCCTGAAGCCAGTTTGAAATGGGTCCAGATAATCGGTTTCCTCCAAGACAGCTTGGAGCTGAAGAGCAACTGCCCCCTCAATTACCTTGCTCAGAAATGGTAACAAAGAGTCTATTCATATCCAGGGGGTCCAGGGAAGGCTTTTTCAGAAGCAGCCCAACAGCCGCTTCCTTCAAACAAGATGGAATATATCCTTCCTGAAGGACGCATTGATGATATCCATGAGGAACTTCCTCAATGCATCCCCCCCCTGGACAGCCAGCTATGATGGGCAAGGGTTGAGAGAGCAGGTTGTTTTCCTCACCCTACCAAGGAGCGTGTTCACGTCATCGGTACTCACAGACTGCAGCTGATCCAGAATAACTTCATTGACGGAGTCACTGGACACCTCATCTATCATTTCTGTTAAAAGACTGGTGTCTAAGTTGACTTTTATCTGAGAGATTTTATCTGCAAAGAAGTTGTTAAATGCGTCACAACAGGCCGTCGTCGGGTTAAGCAAAGGATTTGGCACAGGGGGCACCTGCTTTTCGCCAGCATTTGTAACATTTGTTCAATCCGTTCCAGCCGTACCTCCCATTCCCCAGCGCAACTCAAATGGCCACCCCCACGTCATTTCAACCTCAGGTAGAAAGGTGGAGGTTAGGGCCACTGGAAAGGTGGAGTAACTGAGGTGAGAAATAGCTCCAGCCCAGATCAGATAGTAAAGGCTGGTAGCGTAGTAATACAATGGATCTTCAGTCCAAAACAATACAGCCTCATCCTGCCCTCACATAAACAATTAATCCTCCATTTTAAGGTTTCCTCCATCACAAGCTCAGCCCTCGACAGCCTCCGCAGGTGTTACTGGCAAGGCCAGGCAAAAACAGTCCCAACTGGAGTAGACCTCAGCTCCTGTGCTGCGCTGGATGTTACAAGGCAAGCAGGGAGGTTTTAAGGCTTCCTCCAGTGCAGGGTCTGCCCTCCACAGCTGCCGCAGGTGTTACTGGCGAGGCCAGGCAAAAACAGTCCCAAATGGAGTAGACCTCAGCCTCCTTGCTGTGCTGGATGTTACAAGGCAATCAGGGAGTTTTTAAAGCTTCCTCCAGTGCAGGGTCCGCCCTCCACAGCCTCCGCTGGTGTTACTGGCGAAGCCAGGCAAAAGCAGTCCCAAACGGAGTAGACCTCAGCCCCTCTGCTGCCCAGTTATCAAGAGATTCTGACATAACATTCACCCTAATATTGTCAACCCTGGACAATGTTTCTCCAGTATTTCAGGAAAGAGCTTTTCCAGATTTACCTGGAGATGCCAGTGATTTAACCTGGGACCTTCTGCATGCAAAGCATGTACCTCTATTATTGTGCAAACTCTCATCACCTCTGGCCATGCTGACTGGGTTTGATGGGATCTGAACTGTACAACCTATGGACAATTCCACATTCCTCCCACTTGTACTAACAGCCCCAGGGGCATATCTTTGATGAAACAAAATATGAGGACTGTGTTAGTAGTTTGAACACTGTAGTCCATAAGAAAAGTATTTGTATGCTTTTGCTTTGTTACCCGGAATTCTCATATATGGAAAAGTGACCCCCATAATGAAAAAATATCCTTGTTAGATACACAAATGGTCCTTGGTGTTTAAATTACTTTTCACAGTCTACAGTGAGGACATGAGGAAGGGTAATGTTTGCCCTCCTGATCTCCTCTGTGAAATAAAACCCTCATTAGTAAATTTCTATTAGTCTGTTTAAGCAATTTCTAGTGGCAATATGGAAACAAATTGTATTTATCTCTTAAATTGCATTATGTCACATCATTGTTTGCATTATTAATGAGAACGAGCCATTCTTTTTATAGCATGTGGCAGTTGTCTCCATAACGTGCCATATATGGTAAATAGAAAAAATATTTTCAGCTTCCTTGGATATCATTATAAACATGGTTGTAAGCATGCCTCATGGATTTGCCTAAATCCATTATGCAGACTCTATTCTGTACATCTAATTGAGATTTAGAGAAGCAACCTATTTTTCTGTAAACCATTCATATTTATTTGAGATATCTTCATAGGGAACCTATATGTATGATATCATGTGGAGACAATCTTATTAGAATGCTGGGGGCATTTCTAAGTCAGGGCTGAGCAGGGCAACTTGTTTGGGAGACATTTTTGCTCCTGTTTCCTTACCATCGAATATTCTGATGGCATATCAGACCAACAATATTGGGGGGGGGGCTTAAGTTGCTTGCCTCTGCTCTAAGTCAATATGCTTTCTGTGAAATAGAGCTTTCAGTACAATCAGAGGCAACTGTGTTGTCATCTTCTTTATTAGCACCCTTTGTGCTCTGTTTATTCACTCATATTTAAATCTCTCCTATAGAAAATTGCTACAGCTTGGATATCCAACTCAGGCTTCAGGTGTTAGAAGATTCCTCTTGTTAAGTCCCTGGCAAGAGGTGCACCTTGCCAGGATGGTAAGTGGATGCTGTTTTCCTTCTGATTCAAAAGGAAATTTACCTTGAACTAGCTGATATCACATTTCTCATATTATGTTGGTCAGTGTGGTTGACCTCTTTTGGCAGTAATTACAGAAAAAACTGGGTGGAGAAGTGTATGTTTCTGGCACAGTGTAACAGCTGTATGATTGTACAGGTCTGATCACTGCATCACTGATATTTATACTTTCATCTCCATTTGCAGTTTAATGAAGGGGGCAACTAAAAAACAAAATAAAAAAAATTAATCACAAGCTATCATAAAAATGTTCTGGCTGTTGCTTATTCTAACCTCTATCAGATTGATTTAAATAAAGAACTTGTTTCCCTCCTTTTCCTCCCCTTTCTCTCTACTAGCCTGAATGACATGTGATCCATAATTATGAAGCACTGAGGGTCAGCTGTGCCACTGTGCAATGAGGTAAACGCAAAGACAGAAGATGAACTGCCATGCACTGTCCACGCGCCTCAATATTTTAGATCCATACTGACTGGAGGACATGCAAGGACTATTAATTAGTGAACCTGCTGAAAAAGAATGCAGCTCCAATGAATGGCTTGCCCTTTGGTTATAAACATCTTTGGGACCCTCAATTACAATTCTGAAGGGCATGCACATTTTAAAAAAGCAACATATAGAAGATGGGATTCCAGCAGAGCTTGTAATTGACAAATTTGAACTGGCAATCCCACAAACATTTTTATTTACTTATTGAAAAAGATATGAACTCAGAAGCAGTGTAGTTGAGCAGTTTGAGTGTTGGACTAGGACTGCAAGAGATCAGAGTACAAATCCCCGCTGAGCCACAGGGATAAACTTGAGCGCATCACACTGTCTCAGCAGCAGAGGAAGACAATGGAAAGCCTCTTCTGAATAAATCTTGTCAAGAAAACCCTGGAATAGTGTTGCCATAACTCAGAGTCAACCTGAAGGCATAGAACAAACAAACAAACAACAACAACAAGAACAACATATGATGTCTGTTTTGGCTTAACAAAGACTCCCACCTATGTCCACAATAGCTACAAGAGAAAGAATATTAAAGATAAATCAGAACAACAAACTATATAAAAAACAGAGGGATCACTTAAAGCAGAGGTCACGAGTTATGTGATACTCCAGGTGTAGTTGAACTGCAGCTTCCTGCAGCCTTAGCCAGTACTTCCAAGGCTGAGGAACGCTGGGAATTGCAGTCCAATAACTATAATAATATAATATAATAATAAGTCTGCTGACCCCCCCTCCATCCTAGTTAATAGCTATCAGCAAGTTTAACAGATTCTTTCCCCATCACCATCTTGTACCTCAATTGCATCAGTTGTATGAACCTACAGAACTCATATCTTGCGATAATGAAGACATTGATTTCTTACAAATTTTCATATTGGTCATTTTGTTCTATGACTCTACAATATCTATTCCCAGCATGTTCTTCAAAAAGAAGTTATGGTTCCACATTCTTGATCACCCTGGCTTCTTTTGTTAATATCTTATTAGATATGATTCTTCCATATCTGTTTTTTTTTAAAAAAATCAGCTAAGATGTCAAGTTCTCATATTGATTGTCATTAAGAGTTAGCGTAATTCAAAGCAGACTGCATAGAACTGGATTTTTCATAAGTGGATAACAGTGCCATCCTTAGACTTGTTTTGTCCAACAATTCTCATGTTCCCCAGCCATTTACTGTGCTGGCTGGGGGTATCGTGAACTGTAGTCCAAACCATCTGGAGGACACCAGGTTGGTGGAGGATGTACTTAATCATCCTGAGAGTAATTCTATATACCCACTACATTCAATTACCTGGGTCTAGGCTTCATTCATCATAGTAGAGTCTATTTCTGTGTTGCTATGTATAAGACTGTGCTGCAAAGAAAACACTGCACAGAAATGGGCATATGGAGTAACGTTTGCTTCTTAGAGATGTATTTTATTCTGAAAGTGTACTGACTAGTTTGTAAATCCTGTTTGCTTTCTTGAGACTGGAAAACTGCTGTTTAGGTTCAGAACTGCAGCCAATGTCTGAATCTAAAGCACAAACCTGGGGAGTTTAGATACTGGAGTTTGACTTGGCTCTAAGAGAAGGAGGAATTAGAAGGGAAAATATACTTCAATACTCAGTTAAGTTCTGAGCTAATACACCTGCTTGGCATTGCTTCCTGAAGTACTGCCCAGTCAAGGAGTCAGGGCAGGATTTCAGGGCAGAAGTCCAGCAGAAGAAAATGTAGGAAGATGCCCATATGCAGTGCAGCTGGCCTACCAACTTTTGATGGAAAGGCAGGAATATGCAGTACCATCTAAATATCCCTCAAATGTTAAGACTACATTCTAACATTACAAAATTGCATCATTTGTGCTGTTTAAAGCTTATCTTCAAAATGAGAGGAAGAAAAGGCCACTTCCATCTCTCTCTCTCTCTCTCTCTCTCTCTCTCTCTCTGTGTGTGTGTGTGAGAGAGATGGTCAAAATCATTTCCAGACTTGACATATGACAGGTGTTCGGAGGCATGGAACAAATCTTGCATAGGAAACTGCCTTACACTGAGTTAAACCACTGAGTTATTAAATATTAACTAGTGGTAGTTCTTCAGGAATTGAGGCAAGACTTTTTCCAGCCACACCTGAAGATGTAAGGGATTGAACCTGGGACATTCTGCATGGAAAGCATGTGCTCTGTAATGTCTCCCAAAAAGCAGGAGTTCTCAGACTCCAGAGATGTTGTTGACTACAATTCTCCTATTTCTTAGCTGACTGTCATGTCTGGTGGACTCAGATCTCAAAAACCAAGACAGCATCATAGTGTAAAAAAACAAAAGATTTATTTTGGATTTCAATACAGAAGTTCACTACAGACTTGGCTGTGTCAGATCTGATTTTCCCCTAACCAGTCTACCCTTAAAAAACCCCCCTCTTCCAGCCCCTCCTTCCTAAACTGTGGCCTGTGACCTTTGATCTAGATCAAAGTGATTCTTTAAACTTTCTCCCTGTCCTCAAGTCCCCATCTCTGTTATCATTTCATCTATTGCAGGAAGGAAGGTGTTCTTCATTTACCATCAGTGTCATGCAACAGGAAATAAACAAGGCTATAAACTGCAACTCCTCCTGCCACTGCCCATTTGGTTCCAGCCTTGCCTCCCCTTCTGATTACTATCCTGCTTCGATCTTTATTTATTTAGCCATCACACTATTTCACCCTATCAATTTATCCCTATATCAACCAACCTATTCCTTTATCATGACAGATCCATATGCCTATGTATATGACATTCCACCACTTGAAGCCAAATTTTAACATTTTATCTATTCCCCCCTCCTTGTTTGTCTGGGTTTCATTCATGAAACAATCAAACCAGTTCAGAGGCATCTACATGTCAGGCATACAACCATTCATTTTTGAACTATGGAAAATATTTCCAATTGACCAGGTACTGCAGTTTGCCCCTGTGCCACCTCAAGTCCAAAATCCTGGCGACTTCAAAGTACTGTTCCTCTATACCACCAGCAGGGAAGGAGGCTCTGGGTCTGCCCACCAGGGGTCCACAGCTAAAGCTGGTTTTAGCAGGTTAAAATGGAACATCGAATGTAAATGTTTATAGGACTTAGGCAGGTCCAGTTATGCAGTTACTTAGTTGACCAGCTGTCTTACCACAAATGGTCCCACATACTTTGGCCTCAGTTTCTTAGAGGATTGTTGGGTCTTTAAATGTTTAGTGGACAAGTAAACGTTTTTCCTTGGTCCCAACTCCCGTTCCTTGCTCCTCTTATGATCAGCAAATCTTTTATAGTCCTTCTTAGCTTCTTCTAACACTGTCACAATTTGGGGCCAAGTGTCTTTGATTTTTGTAACCCATTGTGAGAGTGAGACAGGGTCTGTGGGCTCTGTGGATAATGAAGGCAATGTTTTTGGCTCATATCCATAGACTATCCCAAACAGCAATGTCCTGTGCTCTGGTTGATGGCACCATTGAAGGCAACTTTGGCAAGTCGAACCAATCATCCTGCAGATAATTGCCATAGCAATGGATGTACTGCTCCAGAGAGCCATTCTCACCATTTGCCCATCCATTTCTGGGTGATGAGAGGTGCTCATTGCTGTTCAATCCCCAATTTTTTCTGCAGCAGCTTCCAAAATTGCAAAATGAACTGACTACCTCTATTGGTCACAATCCTCTCTGGAAGCCCATGTAATTTGTACACATGTCCAATGAATAAATTGGCCAATTTGGCCACTGTGGGCAGACCCTTCCACCCCACAAAATGTTCCTGCTTTGAAAACAAATCCATATCCACTCATAGGGTGTTTTTCCCCCTACTATCAGGCAAGTCTGATATAAAGTCCATAACAATGTGCCTCCAGGTGGCACTGGGTGTGGGTAGTGGCCACAGCAGCCTCTGAGGTTTGCCTACCCTTGGCTTAGTGCTGGCACATATTGGACAGCCTTTAACATAAGTCTCTACATCCCACCGGATCCCATCCTACCAATATTGTTTTCTTACCAAACACCTGGTTCTCAGGAATCCCCAATGTCTGGCTGCCTTGGTGTCATGGCACAACTGCAAAATTTTGAGTTTCAGTTCCTTCAGGATGTAGATCTGGCCCCTTTGTACCAGAGTCTGTCTTTCAACTGCTCCTTAAGCCACTGGTCCTTCTCTGCCACCTCTCAAAAACCTTAAAATAAAGAATCCAAAGATGTGGCTTGGTCATTATTTTCCTCCTCCTTGTGCGTCTGGTTCCGTGTGGTCACTGCCAATCCCAACTGTTCCAGGGTGGAAATAATTTCTTCTGGAGCATCACTATGATGCTGGGGCAATCTGGATAAGGCATCAGCTAGTACATTTTGCTTTCCTGGAAAGGACTTTAATTGGAATCTAAAATGATAAAATTCCTTGGCCCATCAACTCTGTTTTGGGCTTAACTTCCTCAGGGTTTGCAATGCTTCCAAATTATGGTGGTCTGTCTATACCTCAAAGATGTGTGAGGGCACCCTCCAGGAACTGACACCAAGTCTGCAGGGCCCGCTTGATCACCAAGTCCTCCTTTTCCCAAGTGGGCCAGTCCACCTCTTCTCCTTGGAACTTTTTGGACAAGTAGGCTCATGGCCTTAACTCCCACTTTGAGTCTTTCTGCATCAATACAACTCCTAATGCAACATCACTAGCATCAGTGTGTAGGACAAAGGGCTGATCCGGGTCAGGGTATTTTAAGATTGGCTCCATGCTGAATAGTTTTTTCAACTTTTCAAAGGCCTCTGTCACTCCAGTGTCCACTTGATCTTGGTGGATGGCTTGGGTTTCTCACACCCCCCCAGGTGGGTTTTAGTTTTTAACAAGTTGCTGGTGGGCAGCGCTATCTGAGCCAAGTCCAGAATAAATTGCCTATAAAAGATTGCAAATACCAGGAAACTCTGCACCTGTTTTCAGAGCTTCAAGGGAGCCCATTCCAGTACTGTCTGCACTTTAGCGGGGTCCATCTTGATGCCCTGGGTGCACAATTTTTATCCCAGGAAATCCCATTTGCCCATGTGGAATTCACATATGGACAGCTTAATGTACAATTGATTGTCCAGGATGCACTTCAGCACCTCTCTTACTAGCTTCACATATGAGTCCAGGTCTTGGGAATAGATCGACACATCATCCAGGTAGACTAGGACCCCTTCGAATAGCAAATTGTGCATAATTTCATTCACCAGTTTCATAAAAATGCCAGCCCAGCCCAATAGCCCAAATAGCATCACCAGATACTCAAAAGCCCCCAGGGGGCAGTTAAAATTAGTCTTGTGATCATCCCCCTCTCAGATTCACACTCAGAAATAGGTGTCTCTCAAGTCCAATTTAATGAAAATCTGGCCCATACCCAGCATCACTAGCATGTCTTTCATGAGTGGGAGGGGGTATTTTTTGGTACTACATATCCCATTAAGGTTCTTATAGTCTGTAACTAGTCTCAGTGACCCATCCTTCTTCTCTTGGAAGAAAACTGGGCCCCTGAAGGTTGAAGTCAATGGGTGGATGAAACCCCTAGCCAGGTTCTTCTCTGTAAAATCTTTTAGAGTCCTCATTTCCAGTGAGGTCATTGAATAGAGTTTGGGCTTGGGGAGGTTGTGCTTTGGGCTCCAATTCAATTGCACAGTCTGTTTCTCAGTGAGGTGGGAACTGGTCACACTCCTCATCAAACACCTCTGCCAAGTCCCAGTAGATCAGGGGGTAGCAAACTGGTTCTCCTGGATGATGTTTCCAATCTGCTCTTGCAGAGAGTCAGGCCAGCTCAAAGCTGCCACTGCACTCCTCCCTAAGTTCAGAGTAGTGTCCCTGGTGTGGATCCTGCATCCTGGGTAATTGAAAATCAACTCTCCTGACCCCCACCAGATTCTGGGGTTGTAGAAATGTAGACAGTCTATTCCCAGGATCACTTGGTAACATGAAGTGGGGCCCAACACAAACCAGATTTTTTCCCAGTATTCCACCACCCTAAGTCAGACTATGTTTTTTCACTCAGGGTTCCCCCTACAAAGAGGAGCCGTCCATTTGGTGAAAGGTGATAGGGTGCTCCAGTATTTGTGTCCAGGCCTAGTTTCCTCACTATCTCTGGTTTCATGAAGCATCTATAGCTGCCAACAAGTCCATGCTCCATCCCCTTTTTTGGTCCTCCACCTTAACAGTTAGGGTATATAAGGGGACACCCCCCCCCCACTCACCATCTCAGTGTTGTGCCTTGCATCTACAGCTGGCCTCCCACCACTGTCTGAGGCTGGCCGGTGAAGTTTCCCACTGGCTCATTGTTGTCATCTGATTCCGTTGTGTCTGGTGTTACCTCTGGTTCCATGGTGTCTTGGCTTGCCACTTCAAAGGCCTGACCATCTGGTCCTTTGCCAGTGTGTTGCTAGTCTCCCAACAGGGGGCAAAGTGGGCACATTCTTTGATGAGGTGCCTTGCTGGTGATCCTCTTGGTTGGGGCATTCAGCAGTCTGGTGCCCCTTCTGTCCACAGGCCAGGCAGAGTCCGAGTCTCATCCACCACTGGTGCTCTGATTCCTGGGTCTTAGTCCCTTTCTTCTTACCACAGGACTGCCATGTCCGGCAGACTCAGATCTCAAAAACCAAGACAGCATCATAGTGTAAAAAACTAAAGATTTATTTTGGATTTCAAGACAGCAGCTCACCACAGACTTGTCTGTGTCAGATCTGATTTTTCCCCAACCAGTCTACCCTTTAAAAAATTCCCTCTTCCAGTCCTTCCTTCTAAAACCGTGGTCTGTGGTCTTTGATCTAGATCAAAGCAATTCTTTAAACTTTCCCCCTGTCCTCAAGTCTCCATCCCTATTATAATTTCATCTATCTCAGGAAGGAAGATGTTGAAAAACTGGAGCGTGTCCAGAGGAGGGCGACTAAAATGGTGAAGGGTCTGGAAACCATGCCCTATGAGGAACGACATAGGGAACTGGGTATGTTTAGCCTGGAGAAGAGGCGGTTAAGAGGGGATATGATAGCCCTCTTTAAATATTTGAAGGGATGTCATATTGAGGAGGGTGCTAGCTTGCTTTCTGCTGCTCCAGAGAATAGGACTCGGAACAATGGATGCAAGCTACAGGAAAAGAGATTCCACTTTAACATTAGGAGGAACTTCCTGATAGTGAGAGCTATTTGACAGAGCTGTTTGGAGTGTGGTGGAGTCTCCTTCTTTGGAGGTCTTTAAACAGAGGCTGGATGGCCATCTGTTGGGTATGCTTTGATTTTGAGTTCCTGCATGGCAGGGGGTTGGACTGGATGGGCCTTGTGGTCTCTTCCAACTCTATGATTCTATGATTCTTCATTTACCATCAGTGTCATGCAACAGGAAATAAACAAGGCCATAAACTGCAACCCCTCTTGCTGTTGCCCATTTGGTTCCCAGCCTTGCTTCTCCTTTTTATTACTTCACCTTTCTTTATCTAGCCATGGTGCTATTCCACACTGTCAACTTATCCCTATATCAACCAACCTATTCCCTTATCATGACAGATCCATATGCCTATGGATATTACATCAACATGACCAATGGTCAGGAAAGGATTCTGAACTTTATAGTTCAATAGCATTTGGTAAGCCTTGTTTGGGAAATGCTGGCTTATATAATGGACCTGTGGCAATCCTTGGAATATGAGAGTTGAGAGAAATAAGTGATTGAAATGATGCAGGGTATCTGGACTATAGCTGACTGCAGTTTTTATCAGGTCAATGAAAGGGAAGAGAGAAAGGGAGTCAGTGAACCAAAGTGAAATACTGGCTTACTGTAGGCTATTTGGAACAACTGACATAAAAATAAATTGAATATCAATAGCATAATCAAGGCACATTGGATTATAACTGTGAACTCTTTTTTTTTTTGATTTATGACTCATTGCATATACAGATCTGCCCTCCAATTCCACTGGTGCTTAATTCAGAAAAGCTGCTTTTCTTTGTTGTGCTGAAGGGCTTTCTTTTGCATGCTAATGCAATATTCCATTTCTAACCTGACTGTAATAGATTAGCAAATATGCAACATTCTTATTGCTGCCCTAATGTGATCCCAACCATGCAGACAGCTTGAAAGAGCATGTCTAAAAAAGACCAGCTCCTGAGCATTTCTCATGCAGAATTCAACTGAAATGATTTCAGATGTGAAGTGTCTGCTCTGTTTTCCGCTTTTTAGCTTTGATGGGATTTTTCCTTTCCTGCAGGAGGACTTGAAGGTTTGTTCTCTAGGAGAATTAAAAACAAAACAAAACAAAACAGCAATCCCGCTGTGTGCTTTTTGTCTGCTAATTATTTCAGCCTTCTCTTTCACTCCCCTTTGAAGAGGAGCCATATTTTAATTGCTGTATGAAAGTTTTGTCTTGATTAGATGGGAGAGAAGCAGTTTCAGCTCCTCTTCAGGGAGAGCAAATAGGAAGGCCTAATTTTCCCCTTTCCATTTCTCATTCCTACCTGCACATCTGTGTAACTGAATCAGAGGTACTAAAGGGGAGACAGAAGAACAGAGGACATGCTTAAAACTCACCAAAGAAACAGATGTAAAGTCTCTCTGCAGCATTACCAGTCCCTTGTGCCTGAACACCAGACGGTGCACAAAGCTACAAAACTCTGAACAACCTGCATGTCAGGTAGGCATACTGATGAGAACAGATTGTTTCTGTCTTTACATGCAGACTTGGGAGAAGAAAAGAAATTACATAGATATTCCTGGTTAAGCCTTGATATGGATGTATGTATCTGGAGATGCACACTCTTCCCAAATTTCTTATACATGTAAAGCCATTTCCCACCCTTGTAGTTCTTATTTTGAGGGTGTGATCAAAAAGGGTTTAGTAATCCATGATTAGGCTCTCCAGTACCAAAATAATAATAGTAACCCCATCCTAAATTAATCAATAGTGTGTCATTCCTCCCAAGCACTACCTTCAGATTAAAATTCATAGCTGCTATTGGCTTCAAATTGACACCAATACTATACTTGAAAGAAATGTATCAATGAAAGACATATTGCCACAACCCTGAATTTTATTTACATATTTTATTTGCTTTGCTTTGTATCCCATACAAAAAACCTTATAAATTGTACACTTTAAAATACAATTATACTGGTTACAGCACCAAAAACATAGATCAAGTTAAAATAAATGTCCATAAGTAATATATATATTACTTATATTCACATGTAATGTTTAAAATCCTTCTCCATATCAGGCTGTTAGTTGCCAGCACTTTGCCAGACCTAAGGTCTTTATCTGCTTTAATTCTTCATCGAATTACAGCAGTGGTGCACTTCCTAGGTATAGCAAGTATGGACATTAATCTGCTGTGATAAAGAAAACTGTAGCCATAAATCAGACCTTGGAAAAGTTACTTTTTGGCATGATAACTTCTAGAAACCTCCAGATAGCATGAACAGGCTTCTGCCGACTTAGAGTATGTGGAAGCTGTAGGGGAAAGGTAAACTTTTCCAAGCTTTGCCATAAGTAAACTTAAGAAAACAAAATATTTGTTGTGGATCACATCCCCTTCCTTGCCAAAGAAGTTAGAAAAGTAGTTAAACTGAAGAGTGCTTGAATGGCTGTATTGAGACCCACAAAAATTGGAACACAATGGAGGATGAGAATATTATGAAATACTACAAAAGCAGAGTGAATGTGTGTGTACACTTGCTTGCTAGCAGCCTATACCAGAAAATCTGAGACAGGAGCTTATCTAGAGCCAGAATAATTTATTTAGGGCTCCAGGACAAGGCACTGTACTGGCATTTTCCTGAAACTAGAGGAAAGAAGATGATTCCAATGATTGGAAGAACCTAATTATTAAATGGTTAATTGTTTGTAATTACAGTAATTTCTTTCCCTAATAATGAAAGTGAAACTATATCACATTATGACTGTAACTTAATGAAGGATAATGTCACTTCTTTTGCAACAGAATTGTACCATTTAGTTACTTTTATAATTGTGGAGGAGGGAAGGCAATTTAAAAAAGTGAATTTTTGGACTGTTGTAGTACTTGGGTTTCTTGCTTCCAGATGTATGGGATCAGATTTTTTTCCTCTTATGGTGGATGATTTGCTGCTGATTATTCCCTGGTTATTCCTGGGACAAGTTCTCTTTAATTGCAATGTGTGTGAAAATCTTCACCATGTGCAACTTTCCCAGGATAATGACTCTTTAAATCCCCGATTTCCTCCCATGTGATAAAGTCCATATCACTCCTTGACTAGAATGTCAGAACGGGCTCCAGAGTGCAGCAGAAGAGACAGTAATAATACTTGCATCATATTCATTTATATGTTCACCTTAAAAAAAAAAATGAAAGTTAAGATAAAGCAGATATATTTTCCTCACTTCATATGGCATTATTCTGACAAATGTTTTTCCTGTGGGTTTTTGTATAGTCAGTAAAGGTTGAGGAACTGGTGGCACATGCCCCAAATTATCAGTGAACAACAATACTGAAGAGTAGATATACAGAAGCTTCTTTAGCTTCCATTTCAAGTTGTAGCATTTGCTAATTTATAAACAAAATAACATTGCCTCTCTCATCTCTAATTCTGGAGACCCCGAGAATCAGACAAGATATGTCCCATGATGACATCCTAGCTGCTGGCCTTGTTCTTGAGCTCCTGGAACAAGCAAAGTAAGTGTACTGAGATGTGATCTGGAATGTGGAGATCTTTGTTGAAAATGTTGTTGTAATGGTATTTTAGAATATCTAACATGGGAGAATAAGCAGACGGTTTAATAAAATTTTAGGCTATTTTATCAATATAAACAAATCGGTAACATACATTTCCATTCCCCTTGCGGAAGGACATAGATTTTTCAGTTTAGGACCATTCTTATCATACTTTACATAGTATGCAAGGAATCAAAAATGTTAGATCACATTTACTATAGCAGGCATTGTAGCACATTATTATATCACATCTTGCATATTGTAGTATCTAATAGCATAGATATAACCAGAGTTTTTAGGTATGGTATTCAGCCAGAAAGAGCACAGTAGACAGCTGTAAGGGAACAGCAGTGGTGGAAGTGGACTAGAGATCACTTGCCCTACCTGGTCTTGTCTCAGCTTATTTAGTATCTCAAGCCCCACCTTATTTAGACATCTACCAATCAGGATTGGCTGTTAACTACTCTTCCTTTATCATCCAATTAGTGACAAGTTTTACTGGCCTTTCATCCTCAACCAATTAGAAAAAAAATTGTTATAGTATGTTTGTTCAACTCCCCCTATTGTCCAACTGGAAATGAAATATTATACAACACCACTACATAAGGTTTTAAGTTGTCATCCTTATTCTGGTTAACTGTCATCGTGTATGATTAAGGACTATTGTACTGGTTATTCCCTGGTTATTCATGGGATAATTGCTCTTGCGTTTTGTCCCCATGGGATAAAACATTTTAATCTCATTTTAATGTCAGTTGCATGATTTTCATGGGTTGATTACTGTTTAATCTCCTAATTTCCTCCCTTATGATAAACTCCATTGAAGACATGTGACAGAGTACACCTACTGCCATTTTTTTCTTTCCAATTTAGAGATTTTAAGACCTTGCATTTTTAAAAATATACAGAAAATATAACATCCAGCCTCAAGCAGTGTGCTATTGTGCTTTATGCTATGAAGTAATACATATATAACATCACTTCTCAGTTCCCTTCTTCTCTGCCTTCCAAGAGTAAACTCCTGGAACAGCATGATAATGAACCAATCTACAGAATCAGCATGAATGGCCATGATAAGAAAAAACAGAAGATCTATCACTCAATAAATGCTCTCTCAGACCTTGATTCAAGGAATTTTGTCATAAGTAAAGAGGCTATTCCAGATACCTTTCTTTCCACTGTACAGAAGAATATTGTTTGGTGATATTTTTTGCCAACTTGTGATGTAACAAGAAGAGAAGTGGGTGGTTAATTAGATGCCAATTTCCCACGAATCCTCTAAGGAGACGATCACAAATTTCCTAAGAAAGGAGGGTGTGGGACTATTTAGGTTATGTCCAAAACTGCAGATCATTGTCAGATTCCCCACTACCATTTTCCAGAATTAATACTGAAATTCTATTGTGGCAGAATTGCATTGGTTTGCCAGAATTATGGGATAATACAGTTCTGACATGAGACTTGAAAACATAGCAGTGAAATAGCTAATCTCATAGACTACATGGCCCATGGGTATTGTATTATTTAATAACTTATATAAAATATTTTGTATACTTTCATACAACTGTTGAAAAACTAAACAGCTAAAACAAATCAAGAAAAGGTGGAATTGAACTTTATTATATTAGCCCTGGTAGTCCTCATCTTTTATCCCAGGGAGTAACATTTGTCAGAAATAATGTCAGAACAATATGATGTATATCTCCCAGCAATACAGAATGGCAACAGGCATAACCTCTTCTATCTCCCAGCTACAAACAGATAATCCAAATGTTACATGAAATGGAAGCCCAAGGCTATATATATATATATATATATATATATATATATATATATATATAGCTATTAGCCTTGGGCTTCCATTTCATGTATACAATATATATATTATGAGGAGCTATTGTAAAGTAATAATTATCACCCAGAAGTTATAATGGTATATTGATTTAATTTGTCAGTATCATCATTGCTCCCTAAGTGCATGATGTTAAGAAAATCAGCTCATTGTGTTTATTTTTGTTACAGGTTGTGCCAGATGGAGAAGATTGAGGCTTGCAGCATGATAAAGTTTCTGCATTTGAAGGGTAATAGTGCCCAGCAAATTCATGATGAGATGATGGTAGTTTATGGAAACGATTGCCCATATTATCACACTATTGTGAGGTGGAAAAGAAATTTCCAAACTGGTCATATGTCCTTCACAGATGAGCCAAGACCTGGAAGACCATCATTGATGGATGATGTGGCCACAGTGAAGAAAGTGGAGTGTTTAATCCTGGAAGACAGATGAACAACCATCCAAATGATCATGAATGAAACTGGTATCAGTTATGGTGGTGTGTGGAAAATTATTCATGATGAACTGCACATGTCTAAGGTGTCTGCACACTCAGTTCCATGTTTGCTAACCCTTTTCCAGAAACAAATACGGTGTGACCTTTCAAGACAGATGTTGACGCTGTTGGAACAGGATGATGAGAATTTTTTTGGTTGTCTGGCAATTATAGATGAATCTTGGATCTATCAGTATGATCCAGAGACCAAAACCATGACCATGGAGTGGAAGCATGCCGATTCCCCTCCCCCCAAAAAGATAAAGGTACAAAAGTCAGCAGGGAAGGTCATGCTCTCAGTTTTTCGGGACTGTTGTGGAGTCATTCTCACAGATTGCCTTGCAAAAGGACAAATAATCACTGGCACACATTACAGCATCACTGGCACATACTATAGCAATCTTCTGGACAAGTTGTGAGATGCTCTGAAAAAGAAATGCCATGGCATGCTTTCCAGAGGCATTTGTCTCCTAGCTGACAATGCACCAGCTCAGTCATTTCAAGTTGCAGTTAACAAAGCAAGGGCATATGGCTTTGAGATCTTGTAGCATCCACCTTATTCTCCTCACACCAAACAACTTTTTCTTGTTCCCAGAAATGAAAAATCCATTGTGGAGGTCATCAATTTGACAACACAAATGATGCCATTCATGAAGTGGAAGAGTGGTTTAAGGTGCAATCTGCATACTTTCCCAAAAAATGCTGGGAAAAAATGTGTAAATCTGGATGGTGACTATGTAGAGAAATGTTAACAACTACAAATCAAAACAAACTTTATGTCAATTTTTTTAAAGTTGAAATTAAAACTTTATGATCCCTTCTTGTATGTGTGTGTGTGTGTGTGTGTGTGTGTGTATTGATTCAATATTATTAAGACTTAGGGGCTGTACAGATGGCCCCTAAGGGGTGGCTCCATGCTGCCCCTGGGAGCACCAGATTGGGGCCATGGCAACCACATGCCACAGCCCCGATCCAGCTCTTTGCCACTCCAGAAAGAGCTGGTAAATGCCGCTCTCTTTTGGAATGGCAAAAAGCCGCTCTTACTGCCACTGCCATGACTCTTCTGTGCTCCTTTGGCGCAGCATGTCTACCCGCTGTGCCAAGGGAGTGCCCTGACACCGTGTGCCATGTGGTGGGACGCGCAGCATTACGGCAGCATTGGGGTGGAGTTGGGGTCGCTGGTGTGTGGTCACCCCAACTCCACCTCCAGGCCAACCCTTGTGGCCAGTCTATACAGGCCCTTACTGTAGTCTTTGAATTAGACTTTTATTATCAGTCATTTTTGATAAAGGAAGAACAATGTATATTATGAAGAGAAAATATTGACACTTATCAGAGCCTGGAAAGTCATGTTAAAATAATTACTTGCAGTTGTAATTTCCAAAGTTAGAAATACTGGTTAGCTGACATTATAGTTATATGTTTAAAAGTAACTTATTGCATCCTATTTTTCATAACTAAAAATAAATGTTACTTTTAGTTACTGCAGTTCCTTTAAAAGATAACATCTCAATGTAGCAAGTCACTGGCCTATGGTACAAAACACATTCTTCCACTATCTATCTCACAATTGTTTCAACACGACTGAACACCAGGAAGCATCACAAGTCAGTGCACAAAACAGCACACTTCATTATTCAGTTAGGCCACCCATCCAAAAATTATTAAAAAGTTATAGTTATACCACAGATTGTTTTGTTGTGTGCCTTCAAATTAGTTCCGACTTATAGCAACCCTAGGGCAAACCTAACATGGGGTTTTCTTGGCAAGAACTTGCACAGATTACTTACTGAGTAAAGAGTTTGCTGATCACTAGCTATTTCCAAGACCTGTCACTAATGATTTATTTAGTAAGTGAGTGAATGGCCAGGATTGAAGATTAGCAACTCCTGTATAATAAGAAATTTAAAATTTTATTATACTGTCTTTCCCCAAGTAATTTTTTTTAAAAAAGCCTTCAGTGTCCCTGATGATAACTAAAAGAGGAAAAGATGCAGCTGATGGACTTGATTTTCCTGGGTTTGAAGGCAGGCAAATGGGGGGAGTCAAAGTGAGAACTGTGTGCTAAAGGTCTCTGTGGAGATTACAATTTCTGTAAAAACAAGCAGTTGTGAGTAGAATAAAACAAAGCACCATGTTACATTGATTATTTTAACAGATGACATTTATAATCTGATTGGAACCTAGTGACAAAATACACAAAAGGTGGGAGAAGTTAGAGTCTGGAACTATATCTGCACTACCCAGTTATCATTTGTAATTTGGTGAGATAGTTAGAAGGGGTGGGAGTAGAAGAGATGGGAAAGCTGGTAGCACAAAAAAGGGACCACAGAAAGTGAGCAAGAGGCACATCACAAAGGCAAGAGGTGAGGTGAGGGAGGGAGGAAGGAGGAGAGATAAGAGCAGCGGAGTTCAGGAAGAGTAGGAGGGAAGAGAGAGTTTGGTGAGGAAGGAAGGGAGAGTGAGAGATGCAGAGGTAGGGTTCAAGAAGTAAGAGGGTTAGGCATGATAAGGTACAAGAGAAGGAGAAGTGGTATCATAAGGTGAAGGACAGGAGTGGAAGATACAGCAGAGTACAAGGAACAAGTGTGGAGAGTATTGCAGAGGTCTGAGGTGAGTCCTTAAATTGGCAGCAGAGAAACGAAGTAAGGCAGAAGCAGGCAAGGTGGAGGAGGACAGGGCAGTTTAGTACCTGTGTCAGCCACCTTATCACGCCACTCCAAGGAAGCAAGGAACTTAGAAAATGCAAGAAGAGAATGTAGAACAGAAGATCATTAATGCAGATCCTTGATGTGAATCTTTGGAGTTCATCACATGGGAGGCACAGTGTCCTCTTCACATCATTAAATTGAATTTAAATTGTCCAAATCACATGATTAGGGTTCACACCCCTGCACTTTCCCCCTGTCCTTCTTCTGTGTTTAAAGTGTAATGGAGCTATTCCCGCGCACTTGTCCCATCATAAAAACATAATGAAGACATCATTTGGTATTAATGGGAACTTCCATAAATACCAAATGATGGCTCCATTACGCTTTTCTGATGGGACAAGCATGTGGAGATGGCTTCATTATACTTTTAACATGGAGGAAGGCTGGGACAAAAGCATGCGCCACATGGACCATAAAATGTCTGGGGCTGGATCTGGGAGGAATGTACCTGCAAAAAGGAGAAATACAAGCTTTACATTCATATTCTCATGCACAGTATACAGAACAAACACATGCATAAGATAGCTAGTCTACCTCAGCTGTGGCTGCTTCACTTTGTATCTTAATATGTATGTTGTAAGTTGCCCTGAATAGTTATTTTGTCCAGAAAGATGGCATACATATAAAACAGATGAAGCCAGAACTGCTGCATTCCTGTTCTTTGAAAGCTTTCTTTTAAATACTGCAACCAATTCATAGTAATTAATGTGATAAGGACAGCAGCTGCAGCCTTCTTTAATTCCTCAGTCTTAGCACAAAGGTAGAAAATGGATTAGTTAGAGATAAATATAGCTTACAGCATTTTCTCATGAGAAAAGATTCTTCAGAAATATTGCACTTTTGCAGCATGACTGAACCTAGCTGTGATGATATAAATTTGCCTTTGCCGCAGGGACTTAAGCAGTGTGGACTGAATGGAAACAAATAATATTGATTTATTTTAAATAAAGCAGGAAATGAACTCTGATTCAGAAAGTCCATGGTGGGCTGCTCCTGTAGAACCACAGTATTCATAATCGAGTGCAGAAGATGTGCATGTGCATGTCTTTTCAGATAAAGGAGTAAAATTTCAAAGGGAAAGGACAGATGTAATCAGTCTCCTAGAGAATGGTGATTGTAGTTTCAAAGGAAGACATCTTAAAGTATACTTTTTATATCATGCACACACACACACACACATACACACACACACTTTATATATACTTCATGCTTTGCTTTTTTGATGGATAAAAAGAAATGAAATGGTGTACCTTTTTTTTCAAAACTGATGGCTCAGACTAGCAATATGTGATGTTGATCCTTCCACGTTTGTTTGCCGCAGCTGCCATGGCCAAGTCAGCCTGAGGTTACAGAAAGCAAGAGGAATTTTAGTTAAGTCTATTTTAGGTGAAGCCCTAGATACCAATTTCTTTTCAGACAGAACAAAAGAAAAGGTGTCAAGGGATTTTTTAAAAAAGGTTCTGGGAGTGAGTGAGAAAGCCCAGCAACACTCCTAAGTCTTAAGAAAAAGAATCCATGCAACTCCAAAGTTTGCCTAACAAAACTCTTGGGAAGCTTCTTAACCAGTATAATAATATTAAATGCTATTATGGATCCTGCTAGCTAAGCTCTATCATAGGAATGGGAAACATGAACCATCCATCATCCCTAAACAATGCTCAGTAGTAATGCTTCAAAACAACTTTGTTGTTATTGTTAACTGCTTTTGCGTCGATCTCAACCCATGGCAACCCTATGGATGAGACATCTCCAGACACACCTGTTCTGCTCTGCCCAGCTCCTGCAACCTCATATTCATGGTCTTTTTAACAAAATCCATCTATCTAGCAAGTAACCTTCTTCTCTTTCTCTTTCCCTCCACCTCTCCTAACATTAGTGTATTTTCCAACTATTCATGCCTTCTCATGATGTGTCCAAAATATGAAAATAAATCTTGTCATCTTGGCTTCTAGGAATATTTCTGGCTTGATCTGCTCTAGGATCCATTTGTTTGTCCTTTTGGCTGTCCATGGAATCCTTAGCACTTTTCTCCAGCACCACATCTCAAATTAATTGATTTTCTTCCTATCTTCTTTCTTGACTGTCCAGCTCTCACATCCATACATGGTAATAGGGAACACAATGGCTTGTATGATTCTGACTTTCGTGCTGAGTTGTATGTCTTTGCATTTTAGGATCTTTTCTAGTTGTTTCATAGCCACCCTCCCCATTCTTAATCTTCTTCTGATTTCCTGTCCGCAGTCCCCATTCCAATCAATGTTTGATCCCAGATATGAGAACTCTTTTACTTTTTCTATTTCCTCATTGTCTAGTTTGAATGTGTGTTCTCTGTGGTCATTATTTTTGTTTTCTTTATGTTCAACAGTAAGCCTGCCTTTGCACTTTCTTCTTTGATCTTCCTTAGTAGTTGTTCCAGGTCTGTGAGGTTCTCTGCTAGTATTATGATGTCATCAGCATATTTCAGATTGCTGATATTTCTTTCTCCTATTTTCACTCCTCCCTTTTCCATGTCCAAGC
>CM034708.1:45818939-45829523 GCA_020142125.1 Phrynosoma platyrhinos | reverse complement strand
GACCTTGGGGAAGTCATACTTTTTCAGTCTGGATGGCAATGACAAATTTCCTCTGAATAAATCTTGCCTAGAAAACCCTATGATAACACTCAGAGAATTGGGTTATCCATCAGGAGTGGAAATAACCAGGGCCAATCCTATCATTGGGCAGAGTGAGGCAAATACCACACTGGCTGTCCTCCAGTTCTTAAGCCAGCCTTATCCTCCAAGGTGTGAAAAAGGACCTGAGTCAGCTACTGCATGTGTAATGGAGATAATATTCAGCACCTTGAATAGTTCATATTCAGATTAAAACATGGAATGGATACACCATCCCACTGACATACAAGTAACCTGGGGCTACTCTGTGTGTGTGTGTGGACTATCTTGTTTTTGGTCTCTGGCAGAAAAGTGTCTTGGGCCAGCCTAGGAAATGGCAGCCTTAATTGTTATATTCAATATTCATCTAGCTTTTAATGTGCATTCTCTGGTTATGCACATCTCTGAAGAACATGGTTGCTGAATTCTTCAGAATAAAATCATAGAAGCAACATGAATCTTCTTCCCTAATGACAGCTTAATGTTGGGCCTATTCCTTCCCCTTCATAATGACTTAGGAAATTATAATGACTCACTCTTAGATATAATTATATTTTGTGTTTTCCCACTTCTGCTTTACATCATTGACACCAGTGATGGAGTCGGGTAATGATGTCAGGATAAAAATGTAGGTTATACTAGACCCCATGGAGAGAAATTGAAATAGGCCACTGTGGGTAGGGGTTTTACCAAATGTCTGGTTCCACAACCAGCAGCTTCTCTAGAATTGCCTTGGTAGGAGTTTATGGCAGAAGAAAATAGCACTGACTTTTGGAGTATGTTGTAATGATGGCTCAGATACAAAGAATTGATTTTTGGCACGCTCGAGACCTTGGACATTTCCTGTGCACTGTTCTTTACTTCATCACAAGACTCCCATGCCAAATAGTATTATTTTCTTTTAAAAACCGCATAAATTCGGTAGGTGTAATGGCCTACATGCTGTTAAATGTCTAAGGGCCTTTACAGACTGCTAGAAATATTGCAGCTTGAGGCTACTTTAACTGCCCTGGCTCAATGCTAGGGAATCATGGGAACTGTAGTTTTTTCTGAGACATTGAGCCTTCTCTGTCAGAGAGCTCTGGTGCCACAATAAACTACAGTTCCCATGATTCCCTAGCACTGAGCCAGGGCAGTTAAAGTGGACTCAAGCTGCATTATTTCTGGCAGTCTGTAAAGACCCTAAGTCCAACCTCTCCCTCTGCCTCCATGCATCTGGACTGATAGTAAAAAACAAAACAAAACAACAACAAAACCAAAAAAACAAAAACAAACCCAAAACCCAAATGCAATTCATTCATTGGAGGGCAACTGGGCAAAGCAGTTCTAAAAATGCCATGTATGGGTCTAATTTGTTAATTGACCTGCTTCAAATGTATCTAGATACTCCTGGCACTGTGTTTTTATATCAGTTTTATGCTTAGATCAAGCTTCTAGAGGGAAACCACTATAGAAAACATTAGTCAAGGAGGTTGGTAGGCTGGCAATAAAATTATAGTATATGGAGACAGTGTGGGGAAAAATGGCTTTCTGGTGGTGATGATGATAATGATAATAAATCAATCATTTTTTTGTTGCTTCAGTTGTCATTGTCAGTGGGGTCTGGGCCAAGATAGGAACTGAATTCTCTAGTAGGCTTACAATGATTTACTAAGTTCTTTTGTGAGTGTGATTTGTAGGGCCTCTACTGGCAAATCCTGACTCTCCATATTTCTGATAAAGGTCACATAACTAATAGAAAAAGGTATGGAGGGTGTGTGTGTGTGTGTGTGTGAAGACAGAGAGTAAGAGATTTAAGTTTTACTTGAACATCTGTGCTAGCCAAGCAAAACTCTAAAATTATAGAAGGGAGAATCATTAACACTCCCACTTTAGCATGAATCATCCCTGTAAAAAAAGGCTTCCATTCCCAGCACTGTTAAAATCATTTGTGCTTTGGAAGAAAACTGTTCACAGAGAGCCTGCCTCTCAGATGTACATGGTTAACAGCATTATATCATCATTACATTTTGTGTAAAAATAAATAAATACTAGAATTGGCCATGATAGTAAGAATAGTGTTTCTGCTTTGTGTCATATTATCCCCGTAATGTAAGCCTAAGCAATGCTTTCAACACCAGCTCCTATGTACCCTTTACAGAATGGTTGGGTAACCATGGCATTCTGCTGATATGATGAGACTGATGGGCACCGTAAAAGCTAGGTTAGAACTGGGGATTTAAGGTCCACCTAGGAACTATGCCCTTCATTTTTCTTTTCTTTTTAATGTCAGTTATGGTTATTCACAGATGCATTTGCTTTATAGGGTGGTTATAATGCATTTCCATATAGCTTCCTTTAATCTCCTCAGTTTCTTATGCTTGTATGGCACATGAAAAAAAAAAAAAAGACAGGAAGGTTCTCAAAGCACTCTCCTCTATGCAGTCTAATACACAACACCATGCCAAGTGTGAAGTTGAAGACTGGCATCCATGGTTTTTTGACTTTTTTTTTGGCTATGTGGCTGTGTTCTAGAAGAGTTTATTCCAGCATTCTCTGAAGATGTCAGCTACAGATGCTGGCAAAACATCAGGAATAATCTCTTCTACAACATGGCCACATAGTCACAAAAAACCCCCACAACAAACCATGCCAAGTGTTTGGAGCTGCTGGAGGCATGTCTTGTTCTATTTGGACGTTATCACACGTGGGCCAGAAAGCGATAATAAAGTGGAAATGAGGCATTCCAAAAATAAACGGAAAATAAACCTTGATTCCGCAAATGGCTTTCACACGTAATTACCTTAATTGCGAAATTAAAGTAAGCGCATTTAACGTTCACACACAAGTGAGAAAAGCCCGTAAATGTACTAGAAATGAGCTTCTTGCACATGCGCAGATAGAGGAATGCTTGCTGGAACCATGGGAAAAGCAGGGAAATGCTCCCAAATGCACATTTGCTTTTCACATTACGGTAAATGTGAAATTACTGTAATTTCGCAAATGCATTTCCTCAAAACAACCGAATTTCAAAAGATCTCGGATAACACCAGTTTCTGTCCACTTTCTGTCCAGTTTCTCTGCGATGTCATGTGAAAATGTGAGGCACAAATCCAGTTTTTGTTTGAGATTTGTGTGGATTAACCAGCAGATTTGCCCCGTGTGATAACGTCCTTTGTTTTGTTACCACCACCTCATCCAAACCACAGTTAGATGTTATATTCCAATGTCTTCTACTTGTGTTTTCCAGGTTTTGGTGGAAATCTGATATTTTCACTTATATAATATCATCATGCTCAGTTGATTTGCATGCATCCTGAAGCATTCCACTTGTAAGGCTAATTCTGGGAGATCTATCTAAAACTGAGATTCCTGGGCTCTGGTAATTTCCTAGGGGAAAAACAATTGAAAATTTCCTTTTTTCACATACATAATGCCAATATTTAATCCATCAGGCTCACTGTTTGCAACCTCTGGCTATAGCTTTTCAGTTTCAGGTAGGAGTCTTTCTCAGTCCTACATGGAAATTGAGCTGGGATCCCATGCAAAACATACCATCCACTACTGAGTTATATGTTGTCCCCTAAAGCAGGAGTAAGCAGAAGGTAGATCTACTGGAGATCTCTAGGGATGCATCTATACTGTAGAAATAATACCATTTAACTGCCATGGCTTCATCCTACAGAATCCTGGAATTTGTAGTTTTGTGAGGCACCAGCACTCTTTGACAAAGAAGGCTAAAGAGCTTGTAAATCTACAAATCCCAGAATTCCCTAACATGGAGCCATGGCAGTTAAAGTGGTGTCCAACTGCATTAATTCTGTAGTGTAGATGCAGACTAGGAGATCTTTGCAACTAATCAACAAGGAAGCATTTGTAGGAAGAGTTCTACAAATCTTTGTTCCTTCTTGGTGCCTTTTGTCTTTGCACTAAACCAGCTGAGGACTTAGCTCTCAAGGTTAAAGGCTTATCTACAGTCAAATTAATCAGTTGTCCTAAATACAGTGTTTCAAGAATTCTGTCAAGTAACCTTTCTTATAAAGATTTTAAAGGTTATATGGAAGGTTCCTTTTTAATGTCACACAGGAATGTGAGGTTACAGTACTTCTTTTTTAAAGCAGAGTGCAGGAAAAAATTGAAGCATGCATTTTAAGTGAAGATTTTAAGAATATTATTAGTAGTCTAAGCCATTGATGGAAGGCTGTGAACTCGATAACCTCAGAAATGAAAAAAATATTCTCTTTAGATAATGGATTGTTCTGAATTGGTGGAAATTGCATGTATGAGCTGTTGCTGGTGTTTTGGAGAAAACAATTGGCACAGATTTAACTCCAGGGGGCAGCATTGCACCATGATTAAAATGTGTTCCTTCCTCCAGGTAATTCTATAATGGAAATATAGAAAAATGAGCCAAATATCTCCCCCTCCCCTTCAAAGTCAGATCACTGGCCAGGATAAAGAGAATGAAAAAGCTTTGTTACATTGCTCAGGCATGAAGTATGGTGATTCATTGTGTTTAATATTAAAGAATTAGAATACTCTAGGGCATGTCACAGAGGTCCATCAAGATATTATTTTGGGTGATGATCCTTGCTCCCACCCTCTGCTATCTAGACAGGATTCCTTGTCACATTCTCTCTCTTTCTTGTACAAGTCAAGGAGCCAGGCAGTTCTCAACAACATGTTTAAAAGGCTGAAATAAATGGGAATCGTACTCCCGCTTCACCTATTAATAGTTGTGATGAGTGCAACTTGGCTGAATTTCAAGACGTGTTGGAGAAATGGGGCAAGGCTACAGAGAATTACTAAACTTTGTCTTATCTCATGCCAAGCTCAACGGTACTCCTTCACTTTCCCTTACTGTGAAGCTAATCACCTATTTGTTTTCATTTCTAACATCTCCTGACTGTGCTCTCACCAAGTCCTGCCTTTAATGTTTCTCAGCTTTTAAGTGTTGGTGAAGATGGTGGAGGCTGTACTTCAAAACATTTTGTGTTATTCTGCAAGGGTTTCAAGGTTTGGTTTTTTTCATTAAAAAAAAAGAAACCCCAAATTACTGTTTGTAATGTTCTAAGATCATGAGGTAGGTCACAGTTGTTTCTATTTCACAAAGAGGAAAGGAAGGAACAGTGGGCCTTTGCAGACTGCCAGAAATAGTGCACTTTAAATTGAGGCACTGCCCTGGCTCAGTGCTAGGGAATCATGGGAATTGCATTTTTTTCTGAGACATTGAGCCTTCTCTGTCAGAGAGCTCTGGTGCCACAATAAAATACAGTTCCCATGATTCCCTAGCACTGAGCCAGGGCAGTGCCTCAATTTAAAGCATACTATTTCTGGCAGTCTGCAAAGGCCCAGTGTTACTACTGAATTAGCCAATGCTATGTGGTGATCTCCTAGTTAAACCTATGGTCTCACTCGAGGTTTTGGCATCCCAAGCTTGGTGTTTTCTCCACATTGGCACACTGGAAGGAACTGGCAAGGCCTACAGGTGTAGAATATCTAGTCTAAACTATGAATGGTGAAAGACTACCCTAGCCTATAAGCAGCTGTGTCCATTCTGGGAGCATGGCCAGACTGTGGATAATCTAGTTGGATATAGAATAGCTCTATCTGTTGGACAAAATGATACAAAATATTTATGATGTGATATTTACATATCAGCTAGTTTACACCAGATGGGAGGTGCCCATTACTTCTAGATTTTCTTTGTCTATTTCATAAAAAATAAGTCTGTTTCATAAAATATATATATGAAGATTCAGTGTGCTTGCACGTTATGGTGAGATTAAGACAATTTGCAAAACTCATGTTGCCTCTGTCCATTCTTAATTAGCAATGGTGCTAGAAACATCTATGTTAGGAATTGTTTTATTTAGAAATAATTAAAAACAGAAAACAAAATGAGTTATCTCTTTTTTGTATCAGTTTATATACAGTGTTGTTAACACCAGGTATTCAGACAAGGAGATGCAAATTCTATTCATGAGATATATACATAAATTCATCATTTGTTTGTCAGTAGAATGCACTGCTCAGATTGCAGGTAGGTTTCAAGCATTTATTTCCAACATTGTGCTTGGATTATGCTCAAGGAGTTTAGTATGTGTCTGTGTATGTCTGTGTGTGTTCTATCATGATATTTTCCACTACCTCTTACCCCTAATCTACTGGTGAATGCAAATAAGTTTTTAACATGAGTCTATTTCAAGTGTATCCTCCTTGTGGTGTAATTGTGCAGAATGGTAGATATAAGTGGACAAATCTGTCAGTTCATTTCATTTTCTATACTATGTACTATCAAGCATGAATTTGTCCCATCTCATTCTACATCAGTTTCAAGAAATAATAGAAAGGGTATCCCTTCATTTCTGTGGGTTCGAAATGCATATGCATTTTTGTATATGTTTCTTATAATAATGCTTTCCTAGGGGCATTCTGAGGCCTTATTCCCTTTGTTGATAGATTAGGACAGATTCAAAAAAGGAACTAAAAAGTAATGAGCAACATAATGAATTACAATGTTCACCTTACAGTGTTAATGGCAACAAATTACTTGGGATGTGTGCAATGAGTTACATGATTAATTACCTTTAAAAATAACAGTTCCACTTTTGTAAATAACCTTCTATGTGTCAAACACTGATCCTTCATTAAATTATTTTATGCTCTCAGAGGTGCAAGCAACAAAAATAATGCATTTTCTTTATTTAAGAGCACAGGAATGCATATGGCAGGCCAGAAAAGACCAATATAAAGATTAATTACCCCAGGATGTTGGAATTTAGCTTGATTGCACAAGGTAAAACAGTTCAATTATTTAATAATAGCACTGCTTTTGGCTTCAGAGGCCAGGAATATAGTGACTGTGCTTCCATTTCTGTATAACATCCAAGTGTTTTGGTGCCTAACCATATTGTTGTCTCTGAAAGCAGGAAGGAACAATAACTTTGTAATACAGAGGGATGTCCATGGTCGCAAGATTAATTATACTGATGAGAATTCTTCATCAGTCAACAGAAGACATCTTTTCAGGTCTTGAATGTGTACCACAACAATTTATTTAAATAAATTCTAGAAGTGCTCAGTAGATGATAGTCTCATCTCAATATATAATTTGTTTGGTGGTGAAGACAAGTGTATCCAGAATTTGTAAAAATTACCCCTTTGAACTACAATTTCTTAAATCCCCAAGGCAGCATGGCTGGTATTTGTGTTTTTTTCTTCTTACTGGACTTATACACTTTGATCCTTCTGGTCTCATTACACTTTTTACAATATACTATAGTGCAATACCGTAAGGTCCATAATAGTGTAGGATCTGTCTGATATTAATGTAGTCAATATGAATTAACAATACATTTCTTACAGCAGAAAAATGTTTAACACAATCAAACTGCACCATGAATGACTGACAGCAAAAAGAAATCAGCCCCCTCTCCCTTGTCCTCCCTTTAACTGAAGAAAAAAGTTTGGTTCATATAAAACTGTCATGGAAGCTATTTCTCACATTGTCTCATAATGTCTGGATGAAGGAGCCAGATGGGTGGAGTATCTCATGTGATTCCTTTCCATGTATGTGTCACAAAGTCTTGATGGGCAGCAACTCTTCAGATATTTTTTTTGTCCTATTATATCAAATGTGACTGCTAAGTCCAGTGCTAAGAGCAGCATCTAATACTTAGAATGTGGTTTGTAGGCTTTTGGGGTCAGGAAAGAATAATGTAGAAATATGTCTTAGTGTAAACAGTGTAATTCTTAAGAAAAAAAAATGGGACTGCATAATTTGCAACCAGCTGAAAAGCTGATCTGTGTATACATTATTATTTGTTATTACTATGTGTCTTCAAAAGGACTCTGATGTATGGAAACTGCATAAGGGTTTTCTTGCCAAGATTTATTCAGAGAATATTTCCCATTGCCTTCTTCTTATAGACTGAGAGGGAGTGACTTGCCCAAGGTCACCTTGTGGGTTTCCATGGCAGAGTGGGGATTTGATCCCTGTTTTCCTTAGTCCTAGTCAAACAGTCAAAGTACTACACCATGCTGACTATCTCAGTGTGCCAAGTGGTAATTAAGAAAGAGAAATGAGTATTCTATATTGGCATGATTTATTAGAAAAATATTGCAAATCCATCATTGCAAGTGTCCTTTCAGGCTTCATGGAAATTAATGCCTAAATCTCATCAAGTTTAGATTTCTAAAGAGTTTTCTCTTTCTGTGATTTTGTCATCAGTAAACCACCCAATCTATTTACCTTCATCATTTTACTGAGAGGTTTTTGGCATTTCAGTGAATCTGATGGATCAATCTACATTCAACTTGGGGCACTGAGTCTTTTGCTGATTCTCTGTGGTAGAGAAGATAAACTAAAATCCCATTACTCAATCCACTGTACTGTGATGGCAGTTTCCTTTGTGCCTGTTGGCAGTATAGCATTTACTTTAAAACTGTACATCACATCAGAATTCATCGAAGACCATTATTTGTCTGGCAGGATATTTATAAAAGGCAACATTAGTTGCAGTTTGCCATCAACATGTTTTCCTTTTATTGATAGCGGAACCAAGCCAGTCATTTTGAAATATTTTAATGTAATAGTCCTCTACAGGATGTCATTAATATTTCTGTCTTGAAAAAATTTGATGAAAATTAGCAGAAAAGTAACAGCAGGAACAGAGATGAAGGAGGTGTGTCAATTTCTTGTTAGGAATAACATAAAAGTTTCATGATAAGGCTACATTGTGTGATTTGGTTCTCTCTCTCACCCCAAGTATTCTATGGAATTGTAGCCCAAATACAAATGGGAAAACTGAAGCCTCATAGCTTTCTTTGACCATTATGAAGGCTACAACTGTGAACTATTAATTTCTCAACATGAGAGTTCTGGCTTAGGGCCATGGTTCTGTTAGACTTTCTTCTGGATGCTTTTGTGCGCTCACTTTTGTGTGTGTCTGTGTGTGTGTGGTAAAAATCTGAAGTAGCCAGGTTTCATTGCAAGTCTGGGCATAAAAATGAGTGGGTTAGATCCTGCTTAATCCTCCCCCATGAAGTTTTTCATCCCAAATGTGTTCTTTCCCAATGGCTTTTCACCCATGTGGGAAAAGATTGAGGGACCCAGATAATGTCAGGTGGTAACTGTAGATAAATGGAGAGAGAATGGCATGCTGAGAAGTAAATTAATACCTTTCCATTTGGTGTTTTATCTGCCATAAAAAGAAGTTTTATTTCTGGTGATGAATCATTCTGGGAATGTGTATGTAAGCTTCTAAGGTAGCTATACTGGAAAAGAAAAGGAGAAGAAATAATTTCCGGGCAGTTTAGGCTTTGAGTCAATACCTGGGCAGGCTTTGACAGGTTTTAGGAAGAGTTCATAAAACACAACTGACAATTATCCCCACCTGTGTCATGAACCCGCAGAGTGGCCTTCAGGCATGTTACTTTCTCCCATCCCTAGTGCCTTGAATATGGAAATGGCAAATCTGCTTTTTTAAACCATTCTGTACAATAGTAATGGTTATTTAATTCACAGGCTGCTACAAAATCGAGTATAACCAAATTTTGTAGCTATTTGCACATTTAAAGTAAGCATGAAAATAAGAATATAATAAATAGGAGCTCTGGTGGCGCAGTGGTTAAATGCATGTACTGCAGCCACTCACTCAAACACCACAAGGTTGTGAGTTCAGTACTAGCCAGGGCTCAGGCTAGACTCAGGCCTGCATCCTTCTGATGTCGCTAAAATGAGTACCCAACTGTTGGGGGGCAATGAGCTTACAGTTGTAAACCGCTTAGACATCCCATAGCACGGTATGAAGCGGTATATAAATGAAGCTGCTTTGCTTTGCTTAAATAGTATAATAAATAGCACAAGATAATTTTCTTGTCTGCCCTCCAACTAGGGTTGATGCCACCCAGTGCAATAATTCATGGTGTCTCACGTATGGATCTCCTAGGTTGGGGAAATGGAAGGGAGGGAGGTCTCACCCAAGAAAACCAACATCCTTCAGCTGCCATCCTTCCCCCAATCAAGACAGCAAAAGTGGGACTCCACCCCTGCCCAAGAACAGTTTTTTAATTACAAAAGATCTCCACTCTCAAGGAAAAAAGGAAGCCACAGCAAACAGCCTGACTCACCAGAGGACAATAGCAGAAAGGAGGCAAACAGATCAGGAGGGAAAAGCTGTGATGGTGGGGGTGGAGAAGGAAAGATAAAATTCCATGGCTTCATGCTGTCCTCAGCCCTCAAAGGGGAGTTGCACATTAATAAGACCACCTTATATGCCCCTTGGATGATGAATGAGGGACAAGTGCCATTTTAGATATTAGATATTGTATTATTGTACTTTATTGTATATTTGCTGCTGATACCAGTTTTTCATATAGTGTATTTTATATTTTGTATCTGTATTCTTGTATTTTTATTGTTGTAATCCCGCCTCGATCCGCAGGGAAAGTGGGAAATATAAATAATAATAATTATTACTGGGCCTTTGCAGACTGCCAGAAATAGTGCACATTAAATTGAGG
>CM034708.1:45801605-45818839 GCA_020142125.1 Phrynosoma platyrhinos | reverse complement strand
ATTCTGGGACCCAACATGGTTCACAATATGATTTAAAATCATGTACCACTTAAACCACAATTAGTGTGTTAAACATGGATTGAAACACAACTAAATGTATTATCATATTAAATAAAAAAATAAAAACAATTTTAAAACCATTTAAAATATACCCGACCAAAGGACAAACAGGGCAACCTTCCAATTAAAGGTCTTTCCCGCAGCAGTGAGACAGTTGCCTGAATAAAAAAGTATTTTCCTGCCAGAGGAAGACAACATAGAGCCAGCCTAGCCTCCTTTGGAAGAGAGTTCAACATCCTGGGAATAGCCACCAAGAAGGACTTCCCATATCCCCACCAAATGAACTAGTGAGGGTGGTAGGACAGAGAGGATATCCTCTGAATAGGTTAAAATCCAGCCAAGATCATGTGGGAGAGAAATAGTCTTTCAGGTAGCTTGAAGCCCAACCATTCAGGACATTCTACATCACAAGCACTTTGAATTGTACCCAGAAATGAGCTAGTACTCAGTAAAGCTCTCATAACAAATAATATGTGTGTTCCCTCTCAACTCTTCAGCTGCAACAGTCTGAACCTATTGAAATTTCTGAATACTTTCCAATGGCAACTCAATATATAATGGGTTACAGTAAAGCAAATGAGATGCAACAAAGAAATGTGACATTATGCTTAAATTTCAGTAAACCAAAAGATGGACTCAGTGAAGTGATCCAGAATAAATGTATAGTTTCATTTTTAAATAAATAAATAAATAAATTAGTGCAGTCATATTTGAAGCATAGAATAATAAAATATTAGATCTGGAAGGAGCCTCAAGGGACAACCAGCCCAACTCCCCTACCATGCAGGAATATACCACTACAGCAGTCTTGACAGATGGCCATACAAACTCTGTTTAAAGACTTCCAAAGAAGGATAGTCCACCTTCTTCTTCAAAAGGAATTCAGATAAATAAAAAATAAAAACAATTTTAAAACCATTTAAAATATACCTGACCAAAGGAAAAACAGGATAACCATCCAATTAAAAGCCTTTCCCTCAGCATTAAGGAATTAATAATTAACAGAAATAGTAGTTAATTAAAAACACATTGAATTCAGACTCTCAGTTTTGTTATATTAAAACAGAAGTTGCAAGATTTCTTTGAAATCTAATGTTTCCTTTTTATTTATTCCCTTAAGAATATGATTTTAGACTCAACAAGTCATTTCTCACCAATGAAGGCAATGCTTTAATTTTTTTTTTGCTATTAATCTGTGGCAGCTGGTGAAACTGGGGTTGATATGATTAACCTGTGCAATCATTTATTTTCCTACATAATTAATATGAAGTCTTACCTTTAGCTTTTGAATATTGATTTAGCCTTATAGGAGATGAATTAATGATTGGTTATACCTATTGTAGTTATGATAAATATTACCTACCTCTTTCTATTAGAAAAAGCATTTGTATGCTGGCTACTATATTCATTTACATAATGTTCAGAAATGTCTCATTGCAATATGTCATGAATGCACACTTCTCTTCCTTGTTTTCAGCTTTCCTTCTTTTGCAAAATGAGTGGTTGATATAATAAAGATGGAAGGAGTCCTTCAGTAATGCCAGAAAACACAGAAACAAAAGGCAAGCTCTTTTTTTTAAAGTGAGAGTTGTATGTTTGTTGTATAACATAATATCATGTATAATAGAGAACATGTCATTTTATAAATACTAATAAGGTCAAACTAGTTGTTACAAGGGTGCTATGGCAGAGTTTGGAGTCCTTTTTTTAATTACTAGAGTTCCCAAGGTCCTCCAGCAATAAGACTTTTCTGGTGCCAGCCTTTCCCATTCCCTCTTTTTTCTTCATTCTGTCTGTCCTTTCAAATTTGACTTTGGAACCAGTATGATAATGATTTTTGAGAATGTGTCAACCAACTAAAAAATCAGGGCTTGACAAGTTACTTTAAAAAAGCAATTAGTTATGAGATTCCAAGGCCTCAAAGCAGTCAGTATAGTTATATCATAGAAGGAGTGAAGTTATCCCTTGCTAAATTAGAATTGGAATTTAATGCAGCTGTAGCTTTGTCTTAAATCCCATTGAATAAATGCCATTTATATTGAATCACAGAATCATAGAGTTGGAAGAGACCACAAGGGCCATCCAGTCCAACCCCCTGCCATGCAGGAACTCAAAATCAAAGCATACCCAACAGATGGCCATCCAGCCTCTGTTTAAAGACCTCCAAAGAAGGAGACTCCACCACACTACGAGGGAGTGTGTTCCACTGTCAAACTGTTTTCATGTCAAGAAGTTTCTCCTAATGTTCAGGTGGAATATCTTTTCCTGCAGCTTGCATCCATTGTTCCGGGTCCTGTTCTCTGGAGCAGCAGAAAACAAGCTAGTGCCCTTGGTATTGACTTCAGCAGTTGAGTCAGTGGGTCTACTCTAGTTGAGACTAGAAAGTGAATTTAGATCATGGTTATTATAAAAATGGATGAACCCAAACTCTAGACAAAACCCATTGTCATTTTTTTTGTATGGGTGTAAATGGTTTGCTCTAACCTTACAAAATCCACATTAGTGGGCTTCTTTCACAAGCATATTTGTTTTTCTCAAGTTAATTGTAGTAGCATCTTTAGAACCCCTATGTAAAGGCTAAGGAATTTTACAGGTGCAATAAATTCTGAAACATGAGAAAACAGATTTTGGAATTTGTACACACCTCAGAAGGCTGGACAAGGCTACTCAAGCTTTTAAAATCACTTTAGAAAGAGCCACAACAAAATGTGCTTCTTGTGGGCAACAGTGTCAACTAAAGTATTACCTGGCATTTGTCTGTCAATCCTACATCTTTTAATGTTAATGCTAGTAACTTAACTGAGAGTAGTCTTAACATGTTAAATGGTTTGGGTTTTTGAGCTCTCTAGCAGTGAGCAAAGTGTGTTCAGGCTTTTATACTAATAGTCCAAGCTCTGGTCAGGGGCAATGAGAAGCCACAAACTGGAAAACAAGCATTAGAGAAAAACCTGAAGGATCAAGGATAGAATCAAGAAAAGAAAAGAAAAACTTACTATATTAGGAATGAAGCAAAGGTGGACATTGCTTATGTGTTATTTGTCATACAGGATCTGAAATGTACTGTTTTTACAGATCTTGGTAATGGTTATCTGCTAATATCAGTTGAACAGATGGCAACTTGCATCAAAGGGTAGGCTGATTTATTTTTATCATGAGTCTTTAGTGAAGTTATGCTTAATTCATGTTATTGAGTGAGTACAATAGTTTTACAGCATAAATAATCTGTTAATGCCATTGAATAACTCTGGGCCTCGGCAGACGACTAATAGAGTCGTCTTCGAGGCCCTGAAGAGGAGGGGCAGCCGCACGAGCGGCGCCCCTTCCTCTTCCTGAGGTCGCCCTCGGAGTCGCTGGCCCTCCGCACGGCCGGCGCTCCGGGGATGACCTCACGCTGCAGTGACCACATGCGCTGCGGCGGAAGAGTCAGGGAAAGTGCGTCCGCCGCTTTTAGGGCGCACTTTCCCTGACATCTAAAAGGAGCGCCAATTTGGAGCTCCTTTTAGATACGCCGCAGGAGCGCCGCGGTGCGGAGGCTGCGGTCTCACAGTGCTCCGTCTGGCGGCGTCTCCGGGGCCTCCGTCTGCTGAGGCCCTCTGTCAGGCCAAATCATGCTTAGTTTTCTTTCCTTTAGCATGATTGGACATTTTACATTTTGGTTTATATCTTTGCTGGCCATGTTGGTTGGCAAATTCTATGGGTAGTAGTCCAAAAAAGTGACCTTTCCAAGTTCTGCTAACAAATTATTCCAAGTATTTTTTTCCCTTTATGTAGGGATAATATATGATAGGGAAAAATATGGACTATGGTACAAAAAGGACAAGAGATGGATCTGGCCTCCTTAACAGTTTGAGAAATAACTGTTTCTTGGGATAGCAACCAATCATGCATGCAACATACCAGGTTCTCTGCATCTGTTTTCTGAAATGCATTTCTCTCAAGATAATATCAGGGAGCTAGTGTAGTTTTTTTTAGTATTGCACTACAATTCTGGAGACCAGGGTTCGAGTTCTTGCTCAGCATAGAAACTTGTTGGGTGACCTTGACTCAGTCACACTTTCTCAGCCACAGAGGAAGACAAAGATAAAATTTTGTCTGTATAAAACTGGCCAAGAAAACCCCAGGATAGGTGTGCCTTAAGGTCACCATAAGCTGGAAATGACTTGAAGGTACACCCCCAACAGGGGCAGTATTGTTGACGACAAATACTCTATGCTGGGGCTGTAGCAGAATCAATTGTTGAGGTGTCCAGCAGCTCCTTTGATGAGATTATACTGGATCAGTTTGAATTTGTGAGTACTGATGACGTGGACAATCTCCTTGGTAGAGTGAGGAAAACAACTTCTCCTCTTGATCTTTGCCCTTCGTGGATGGCTGTCCAGGGGGATCATGCCTTGAGAGTGTTTCTGAGAGACATCATCAATGCATCCCTTAGGGATGGCCATGTTCCATCCTGTTTGAAGGAAGAGCCAGTTAAGGTGCTTCTGAAGAGACCTTCCCTGGATCCCCTGGACATGAACAGCTATAGGATAGTTGCTTTGCTACCTTTTATGAGCAAAGTGATCGAGAGGGCTGTTGCTCTTCAACTCCAAGCTGTCTTGGAATAAACTGATTATCTAGATCCATTTCAAACTGGCTTTAGGACAGGATATGGAGTTGAGACTGCCATGGTCACCTTAGCAGGTGGGCATTGACAGGATAGCGTGACCCTGTTTGGTGCTATCAGACCTCTCAGTGGCTTTTGATACAATAGATCATGACATCCTCTTGGATTGCCTGAGAAGGTTAGGAATTGGAGGCATTGCATTGCAATGGTTCCATTCCTTCCTCTTGGGCAGATTCCAGAGGATGATGCTCGGGACAGTCGCTCTACAAGGAAAGAGCTTAATTGTGGCATCCCACAAGGCGCCATCCTGTCCCCGATGCTACTCAATATATATATGAAGCCGCTGGGAGAGATCATCTGGAGACATGGGGTGGGGTGTTATCAGTACACTTATGACACCCAGATATATTTCTCCATGCCTTGGTCTTCAGCTTTTACTTCAGATGGGGTCTCTCCTCTCAATGATTGTCTTAAAGCAGTAATGGACTGGATGAGGAAAAAAAGATTGAGGCTGAATCCAGATGAAACGGAGCTACTTACACTAGCAGCCCTGAACCCAGGTATGGGGATACAACTGCCAGTCCTGGATAGGACTGTGTTTGCAGCCTGGGGGTGCTCCTGGATCCATTGCTTCAGATGATAAATTAGGTAAATGCGATGGACAGGTGTGACTGTTATCAAGTTTGGCTGATATGCCAGCTGTGCCCTTTCCTGGAAGTTAGGGATCTTGAAACTGTGGTACATGTGCTGGTAACCTCACATCTTGACTTCTGCAATGCACTCTATATGGGGCTACCCTTGTGCCTAACCTGGAAACTTCAATTGGTGCAGAATATGGCAGCCAGGGTGGTATTGGGAACATCCAGGAGAGACCACATTACACCTGTGTTGAAATCATTTAACTGGCTGCCGATTAGTTTCTGGGCATAGTACAAGGTGCTGGTTATGACCTTTAAAGCCCTAAATGGCTTGGCTCCAACCTATCTTTGGGACTGCCTCCTCCCATATAACCCACCACACACGCTCAGGTCCTCTGGGAGAAATCTGCTGCAGCCTATAAAAACTAGACTGTCTGCAACCACCCAGAGGACCTTTTCGACAACCGCTCCCAGATTATGGAATGGCCTGCCAGATGAGATCCGTCATATTACCACCTTTAACAGCTTTAAAAAAATATCTCAGCCACCAAAAGATAGCCCAACCTGCTTGTCCCTGATTCTGTTGCAGTTATTATTTGTGTTATTATTTTAAGTGTGTTTTAAATTGTCAATTGTATAATAGTATTTTAAGGAGGGTGGGTGGGGCTGCAGGATATGTAAGGCATATTTTAATGTTGTAAGCCGCCCCAGTTGCGTTACGCAGAGGGGCGGGATATAAATAAATTTTATTATTATTATTATTATTGACAGGAACCCTTTGGTCCTACAGATTTCTTGTATTTCAGCTCTCAGAAGTTCCAACCAATATGACCAATGGTGAGGGACTATGGGTAATGTACTCCAAATTAATTGGAAGTCCAAAGGTTACCTGCCCCGGATGTAAAAAGTACTGTAAAAGATGCATCTAAGTGTTAATTTGTTCTTGGTGTTTTTCGGCAGTTAGCCCAGGTATTAGAAGAGGATATCCAACGTACAGAGCTAATTAATAGACAAGCATGGGATAAGGATGTAGCTACAGGGTGGGCAAAATTTTCTTTGGAAGCCTAAAATATATAGCTAAAGGCTCAACTGGAATTTTTAAGATTCTGTAATGCTAGAAATTTGGTTAGTAATAATAATAATAATAATAATAATAACAATAATAATAATAATAATAATAATAATAATAATAATAATAATAATAATAATAATAATAATAATAATAATAAAATTTATTTATACCCCGCCCCTCTGCCAAGCAATCGGGGCGGCTTACAATATTACTGCTCACAACACCCTTAGTGCTAAATCTTACTTTCTCCTTCCTGCTTCCTGAAGGTAGATGTGCCAGAATTCCTATGGGGGGCATTTTGTCCCCTCATAACTACAACTCTTGCATAGGGTGATAGTGACTACTAACTAAGAATCTAGAGGTCTTTATTTAATGTCTTTCGTCTCTATAAAGTAAGATTTAAGAGTTCTGTTCCTTCAGTGCTGTGGAGATGTGTCTATAGTATAAACTGCACTGCAGAAACAATGTAGTTTGACACTGCTTCAACTGCCATGGCTCAAAGCTATGTAATCCTGGGTTGTTTAGTTTTGTGAGCTATGGCAGTTAAAGCAGTGTCATACTGCATTGTTTTTGCAGTGCAGAGAAACCCTGTGTTTTCCATGTGTCTTTCTAGCTCAGTCCTATCATCCTTCATGAAATTTTAGAAAATCCCACACAATATTGACATTCGGGTTCTTGGCCAAAACTCTTGTTCTTTTAGCCACTTTACAGCCTTTGTGTGTTCCTGAGCTGTTACTCATTTTTTTCCATCTAAGACAAATAATTCTCCTTGTTTTCTTTGCTTAGGCCTAATGGCTGCCTTCCCCCTGTTCTTTCCTTCCACATTGCAAAATCTTGTTTCAAGGGTGATCAAGAGAGGTTTTCTCCCTCCCTTTTTAATTAGTGTTCCTCAGAGTAATAAACAGCAGAAAGATCAGAGAATCAAGCACATCCTATACTTTTATAACCATTTTTTAAAAAAAACCACCCCCCCAAAAAAAACCTGAGAAGGCTTATAAAACAAGTTGTTTCTTACACTCTACATAAAAGATTGCAAAGGCAGCATGTGTTGCAATTCCCTAAAGGATTTCACCAAAGAAAGAGAGAAAAAAAAACCCCAAACAAGATGAAGAAAAAGTAAGAAAAATAGAAAAAAAGGATGGGCTTTTAATAAAGGAATTTTTGCTAGGCCAACGAATACCAGGTGCTATAGATTAAATTTTAGAGAGGAAGGAACTGGTGAAACCACATCTGAGTATTTCTTGCTTAAGAACACTCTATGAAACTCACAGGGTCATTGTAACTTGACAGTCAACTTGAAGTTGCATGCATGCACGCGTGCACACACACAGACACAGTTAAATCCAGAAGTTTTTTCTGTGATTGTGCAGAATTTTAATTTATTCTGGAAAAATCAGCTGAATGTTTTCTTAAGAAAAAGAATACAATGACAAATTTCAAGTGACATTTCTATTCCCATGGAAAGGGGAAGAGCTCCCCCTTCCTTGTTTTTTTCTGGTTGGCAAAAAGATTTTGTATTTTGGATGAGTTCCTTGTCATGTTAACTTTTTGAAGTATAGCAGTGTTTTCCCCAATAATATACTTATGAGAATATTTGTCTAGATTTTGAACCAAAGTTCAAAAATGTTTTTTTAAAAAATGATTTGCTTTTTGATACATTTCTGCCCTTTTTTTAAAGCCTTTTATTTTTGTTGTACCTAGAAGCTACTGAAGGAAACAATTCTGAACACACACCATGATGCAAGATAAATAATGTGTATGATGTACCAAGCTATAGAAACATATTTTGTGGTTGTTTTTGCTCTCATCACCCTTCACACAATGGCAAAAATAACAAAGAATTGCAAGAAATATACAATATATATATTTCTTCATTATTGGGCCTCGGCAGACGACTAATAGGGTCGTCTTCGAGGCCTGGAAGAGGAGGGGCAGCCACACGAGCGGCGCCCCTTTCTCCTCCTGAGGTTGCTCTCGGAGCTGCCATCCATCCGCATGGCCGGCGCTGCCAGGGCAACCTCCCGCCGCAGCGACCGCACGCGCTGTGGCGGAAAAGTCAGGGAAAGTGCACCCTACGCGTTTAGGGCACACTTTCCCTGTCTTCCGAAAGGAGCGCTATTTTTGCACTCCTTTCAGGGACGCCGTCAGTGCGCCACGGTGCGGCTGCCATGGCCCCGCAGCGCACCGGCCCAGGGCGTCTCGGATGCCCTGGTGTGCTTCCCCAATATCATCACCCTGTGATTCAAACAGTATTCAGAGCCTTATTGCACAAAAACCCAAAGTGGGAATGGATCCAGACAGTAGCTGCTTTCTCTGTACCTTACCACATGACATTGTAGTGCTTCAGCTATCTTTCTGTGGGAGGCAGTTGTAAAAGTGTATCTTTTTTTGGCTGGAAAAATCTGGTTGGCAAAAGACATGCTTTTATGCCTATCTCCCCTGGAAAGAGAACCAAAGCACTATGATGTTATGCAGCAAGGCTCAGAAAAAGCTGCTACTCTTCAGATCCATTTCCACTTTGTTTTCTCATGCAATAAGGCTTAGTCCTTGAGAAACAGTTAAGCATTTTCTGTTACTAAGCTTTGTTTTGGCATTACTTTTATAATGTATCAGAAACAGTGTTGTTCCATGTCTTATGCTTTTTTTAAATTTTGGAGATAAAAAAATACAATCTGAATATTGTTTTCAATGGTGGTAACTTCTTACTGCAATGAACCAGTATTAAAGTAATAGCTATAATTTCTATTTTACTGATATTGATCTGATCTAGATGGGAAACATTTCAGTCTTTTATTTTAATCTTTATAGAGATTTCCCATAAAATGAGCAATAGCAGTGGGCAGGACACAGTAACTTCACACATCGTCATCCTTGGAAGATATGAGGGATCACAGGCTGTATATTACGGAATTACATGTACAGAAAGAACAGCATTGGCACGCATTGCATTGTTTCGACTTCTCATTCATGATGTTTGCATCTCCACTGTGCAAGAAAATACAATACTAGGAACACAGGGAAAGTATGGGCTTGAATATGGAAAAGTTACTTTTTAAGACTACCCGATTTTTTTGTAATCCTCCCAAAATCAATTCTTTGTCATGGACATACTCTAAATGCAATCTGAGAAAGAATGTGAGGTTATTAAGTATGAGATGCTGACTTGTTAGATACCTAGTGTCGTGAAACAGCTGCCTATAAATCTCCCAACCACCCCCTGGAAGCTTTGTTGATCTTGGTGACTAGCAGTAGTTTTTGGTGTATGTGTTTTCATTACAACTCTATTTTATTTCTCGCTGGCTTTGTTTATCAGACTACTGATTTGTTGAATGACTTCTGGACTGGCTGATGACCATTCTATTGCTTCCCCCTTCATTTGGCTACATACCCTGTGACTGACCTGGACTGAATTAACTCAACAGTTCTTACACTCCATCCACCTGGTTCCTAGGTAATTTGTTGATTGGAACATAGGACAGTTGTGGCCATCTCATGTAACTCATAATAAGGTATCTGGCTTTCCTGTCTTGATGCAACTGGCCCATTTCTATTTGTTTATGCCACCTTTCTTCTTGTTTTGCAGTGGGATATAAAAATTAGCTAAAACATTACAATACAATTAAAACACACTTAACAAATCACCATATTAAAATTATAAATTAAATAATATTGTTGTTATTGTGTTACTTCAAGTCATTTCCAACTTATGATGACCCCAAGGTGACCCTATTGTGGAGTTTTCTTGGCAAGATTTGTTCAGAGGGATTAGCCTTTCCTTCCTCTGAGGTTAAGAGTAACTTGCTGAACGTCAGCTAAGCAGTTTCCATGGTGAATGGAGATTCAAATCCTAGTCTCTAGAGTTGTAATCCAGTGCTTAAACCACTACACCATGCTGACTGTAAAAATTAGTTAAAAACATAACAATAAAATTAAAACATGATTAAAAGAACATAATATTAAAATAATACAATTGCCTCTCTATTCTTGTGGACTTGAGGTCCACAGTTTTGAATATTCACGGAGAGGTGAACTTCATTAAAATCAATGGGGCATGCACCTGCGCATGCCTGTGGGGGTGCACACCATTCAAGCCTATGGGGCTTGAATGGATCCCCTGCAAAAATGGAGGACTGAATGTACATTCACCAATATAAAATCATTATATACTGTGATATCTAGCAACTTCCATGCTTACAGACAAAAGCCATCTTTTATTATTTGGATGTTTTCTGAAATAAAAAAAAAAGGGGGGGGGAGCTTGCTTTAAAAGTGTCACACATTTTGCCCAGATTGTCAGTAAATTTTTGTTTGAAAAAGACTAAAAACAGAATTTCTCTCTCTCTCTCTCTCCCTCCCCATTTTGAAAAGCTGCTGAGGGAAGGGGCATTGCTTTCCTCCTCACCCTTTGGACTATATAATCTAAATTCTGTAAAAAAGAGAGACACAACTATTGATCTTCCATGAGCCATGGTTTTAGATCAAGTTCAATTAACTTTTTTAGAGATACATTTGCAGTTTTCTCCCTACATGAGTTTGGCCTGAGCATGCTCGGTATGAGCTTGACAGAATGTTCTTTTGTTGCTAGTTTTTTTTTAAAAAAACCTGATTGTATCTTTGTGAGACGATATTTAGATGGTACAGTGTGTGTCCACTGGGAAAAGCTTTGTCAGCTCTTGTCTGCTGAGCTTAAGAATATGTTGCAGGGAGCTTGAGCAGCTGAGCATGTTTATACCCACAGAAACAGTGAATGTTTCCCTCTAAATTCTCCTTCCGAAATTGTTCTAACACAAAGCAAAGCAGAAGGAAAAACAAATTTATTTTCTGTATTCTTCATAGTTTAGAATCTCCAAGTATTTGTGTGGAAAAGAAAAGAAGTCGATGAAAGCAGCTGTTTCTTTTCTACACATTTAAAAGAGACAGCTTGGAACTGGCTGCTAAGACATCTGCCTGTCTTAAAGATTTGGATCTCTGAAAAATGTAAAATATCATAAAGGTACAATGAATCTAGAGCCAATGTGGTGTAGTAGTTTGAGCATTGGAATATGAGTCTAGAGACCAGGGTTTCAGTCATGGAAACCCACTAGGTGACCTTGGGCAAGGCACACTCTCTCAGCTTCAGAGAAATGGAATGACAAACCTACTGTGAACAAATCTTGCCACAATTGGTTTGCCTTAGAGTTGCCATTAAGTCGGAAACAATTTGAAGGCACACAAGAACAACAGCAACAACAATGAAACTCTGGGGACAGTCTTGCTAGTAGGACTTTTAGGTGCTACTAAAAGGAATATTAATAGCCTTTTCAAAATGACTCTTTATAACAATTCATAAATATTTCATGGATTAGAAAAGGGATTTTTTTTGAATGGAAGTGTATTTTTCTTATATATCACTACTCAATTTTCACATATTTCCTTAACAAAAATAAACATCATATACTTTACAATAATGTTGTGTGAGTTTATTTTATAATGTTCAAGAGCATAAATAAATATTCCTATCTGAATATATTCATCTTTATCATTTTTCCGCTTGGATCACTTGCTTTTTAAAAATGAATCAAGTAGAACTTGGTAAATTATAACTTAGATATTTATTCACTCATTCTACTTGTTACTAGACTTTGGGTTAAGGCCAATACACAAAAACCTTATTTGCAAGTATAAAATAAAAGTAAGTCCCAAAGTGTTCAATGGGACTTATCACCAAGTACTGCATACTCCATCTTTTACCTCTTCTTTCACCCTTGTAGCCATGAAGGATGTGAGTTTGATCCCAGGGCTCCAAGGTTGACTCAGCCTTCCACCTTTTCATAGGTCAGTAAAATAAATACCCAGCTTGTTGGGGGCAATTGGCTTACAGATTGTAAATTGCTTAGGGACTGAGTTCACTAATATGCAGTATAAAAATGTAAATGCTATTGCAATTGTTACAATGTCCTCAGCTGTGTATGTTAAAATCCACCAGAATCACAATACTAGGGTACTAGGGTTTTCCAACACAACCCATGAGACTACCTCAGGTCAGGCGAAGAGACTGCTGGGTTGAAGGACACTAGCAGCATCCATGTTGAATCTCTCTGGTCCCAACACAAGGTACAAACTCTTAAAAACTGGTGCCTAGACAGATGGATTCATCATGAGGAAAATGGAAATCTCATGGATGATGGCAACTTCCCCTCTAGCTCTCCTACCTTGGTTGCTGCTATATTGAGTGAATGGGTGGAGATCAGCTTCTAAGCATCCCTGCTAGTGTAGTGGAGGTTAACCACCATCTGGTTTTCTAAGGACCTGGCAACAATGAAATGAGTGAAACAGAGACTAGAGAAACAGTGGCAGAGAATTCAGAGTATGTCCCACTGAAAACAGACTAAAATTTATCTGAAAGCCAATGGTGGGTCAATAAAAGTAGCAGAAAAGGATTTTCTGGCTAACACTATTGCATCTGCACAGAAGTGTTCAGTAGAGCTGTTTTGAATGGTAAGGGATTGTTACAATTTGGTCCAGAGGAGAATGTAAACTACTTAACAGCTCAGTGTGAAGAATTTGCCCAGAATTTCACAGATAAAATTGCTTGGATTTACTGATTTGGAAACTAGAACTGATACAGGTCTGGTGGGTGTATCCTTGGCCCCTGTTTGTCCATTGTTGATGGATACTTTTTAATTTGTGTAAGCCAAGAATGTGGATAGCATCCTTGGAGAGATGAGAAGCATCACATATGTACTAGACTCTTGTCTTTCATAGCTTATTAAACAGATCAGAGGAGGACTGGTAAGGGAAGTGATTAATGTCTCTTTACAAAAAGGCAGGGTCCCAACACACCTGAAGGAGGCTGTGGTAAGGTCTCTTCTAAAAAAAACCCCTTGGATTCTACTATATTGGATAAATATAAGTCTCAAACATTCTATTTTTGCAAAAGGTACTAGAGTGTGTGGTGGCTTCTAAACTCCAGGGGTTCCTGGATGAGATGAATTATCTAGATCCATTTCAATTTGGTTTTAGGTCTGATAATGGGGTGGAAATAGTTCCCTATGCAGGGAACTGGACAAGGGGACTATGCCCGTTGGTTCTGCTGGATCTGTCAGTGGCTTTTGATATCATCAACCATGGTATCCTTTTGAGTCACCTATCTTTGATGGGGTGTCTACATGTTCTACATTGACTCCATTCTTTCCTGGAGTGGCACTCTCAGAGGCAGTGCTGGGGGATTCCTGCTTGACTTCTTGGCAACTGGCCTATGGAATCTCCCAGAATTCAGCCTTGTCTCCCATACTATTTAACTTCATGAAACCACTGAGAGAGGTTGTCCAGAGTTTTGGGGTCAGCTGTCACCAATATATTGATGATACCCAGCTTTATTACTCTTTCCCACATAATTCCAAGGAATCTTTCTTGTGCTAAACTAGTGTCTGGCTGCTGTAATGGACTGGATTAAAGTGAACAAATTGAAACTTAATCCAGAGAAGACAGAGCTGTCCTTGGTCAGTTAAGAGACAGACCGTGAAATAAGGAATCAGTTTATGTTATATGGGATTTCACTCCCCCTGAAAACACAGATTTACACTTTGGGGCTAGTCTTCTCTCTGGATTCTGCTCTGATCTTGGAGGGCAAGTTTTCAATAGTGACCAGGAGTGCATTTCTACAGTTAAAGCTAGTGCTTGAACTGTGACTATTCTTGCAGAAGTCAGATCTGGCCATAGTGGTACAGGCCTTGGTTAAATCTTGGATTATTGTAATATGCTGTAAATGGGGCTGCCTTTGAAAAGTGCTCAGAAACTTCAGTTGGCCCAAAGAGCAGCAGCCACATTGTTAACTGGGTCTGGCTACAAGGAGTACACAATTCCCTTGTTGCAACAGCTCCATTGTCTATTCTCAGACACAGTTCAAAATGCTGGTTTTGATTTATAAAGGCCTATATAGCTTGGGTCCAGGTTATTTGAAGGACTATATTGCCCACAGGGCATTTTCTATGGTTGCCCCCAGATTATGGAATGGCCTGCCAGATGAGATCCGTCTGTTTACATCTTGAGACAGCTTTAAAAAGGCTGTTAAGACAGATTTCTTCCAGCAGGCCTTTCCAGGATAGATTCCCGGCCTCAGAAACCCCTTTTAGGGGAGCCTTCTAAGAATTTTCCATTTAGCCCGTTAGTCAACTTGTACCGCCGTCTCTCCTTATTGATTTATTAGTATTGATGCCTGTTTGTTTTAAATTTGTATGGTTTTAAATTTTAACATTTAATGTTTTAACTTTATAAATGGTTTAATCACTTTAAAATAACTTTTACATTTATACTTTTGTTAACGACTTTATATAATTTTAATCTTTATTGTTTTTATTTTTTATAATTATATTTTTATTGCTTTAAATACACATAATAATAAAAACACTTAACATATCAATCACATAGACAAACCACAAACAACAACAACAAAAAAGACTTTCCTGAATAGGTTCAGTGTTAGGGCCTAAGCAGAGTGCCAGAAATAGTGCACATTAAATTGAGGCACTGCCCTGGCTCAGTGCTAGGGAATCATGGGAACTGTAACTTATTGTGGCACCAGAGCTCTCTCACAGAGAAGGCTCAATGTCCCAGAAAAAAAATACAGTTCCCATGATTCCCTAGCACTGAGCCAGGGCAGTGCCTCAATTTAATGTGCACTATTTCTGGCACTCTGCTTAGGCCTTTAGTTGCTTAAGGATAATTCCATATTTGTTTCTTTAATTTAACCTGCTTGCCGTTTCTATTTATATTTTTTCTTTCATTAACCAAGATGAGCTATTATATAAAGCCACATTATAACAGAATATAAAATATATACACTTATTCTTAGCATACATTTTCATATAATGCTTTCCCGGTTTTACCTATCACTAATGTACAATGGTTTTATGATTAATTATAAATATGACTCCATATTTTAAAACAAGCTAACATTAATTTTCTTTTCTTTTTGCAAAATTTTTAACAAAGGATCCCAAACCTTTTTACATTTATCCCATGTCTTCCCATTTATTAAACAAGTAAGTTTATCCATTTCCATATAGTCCATAAGTTTTAATAACCAAATTTCACAATTTATGTCTTTGTTACTTTTCCAATTTGATGCAAATATCACTCTTGCTGCAATTATCACATAAAATAAAAGTTTTGTTGATTATTTGGCTGTGATGTGATTGAAATGCAGCAGAGCTCAGGAAATGAGCTTCCTTCATCAGCCTTCCCATGCTGAAAGCCTGCAGACAAATCATGTAGATCTAAAGTAGAACTTTATTGTTCCATAAAATAAAAATAAGAAAAGAAAACATACAGTCCATCATAGGATCACATCTTGCTGATGTGGTAGAAAAGAAAAGTTACAGATCCATGTTTCCATATCTAGGAGTTACATTGTAAAAACAGTATAAGTATACTAAAAGCCAAAAACTAACTCCATAGTTTAAAACCACTGTCGAACACACATGCACACACAGTGCTTGAATATAAACAATCTTAAACAAAGGAATTGCTAGGCCCTTCCCCTTCTCCACCTTCTGGGTGTTAACCTTTTGTTGATTGGATATTGCCTGTATGGTGTGTTTTAACCCAGCCGCTTGCTGTCCATCATCATCCACCCATGTGACTACTTTCCCATGATCTAAAGTTGTTTTGTATTTGTTATCTCTTTCCCAGCTAAAACTGTCCTGATTATGTCTACTAGGGCCATCTGGTCCTAGTTCTTTTTGTTTCTCTAGATGCTATTCTCATGAGGAAAATTCCACACACACATCTCTACATTTCACCTTTGACTGTATAACCCATCCATATTCCAACAAGTTTTCCAAATTCTTTTCTAATTTTTCATCTGTTATTACTCCTAAAATATACATTTTGGGTTCAATGTCACTTTACAATTTAATGTTTTTTGTGTCAAAGTATGTATTTGCTTCCAATATTTCTTTGCCTGTTTGAAATTCCACCACATATGGAAAAAATGTGCCCAGAACTTTAGCATATTTCGAACAGAGATTGTTGAGACATTTATATATCCTTGCTAATTTGGTGGGAGTGAGATACTACCAATTTTGCATTTTATAGTAATTTTCTTTTATCTCAAAACTTAAAGTATGTTTCAGTCTCTTATTCCAAATTTTCTCCCATTGTTCTAATGGGATATTTTGCTGTAAATCCTGTGCCCACCATATCATGTAGGGTTCATTTCACAACAGGTTCATTTTTGAGGAGTTAAGTTTCCCATTCTTTTTGAACAAAATGCAGCAGCAAATAACTTTTTCCTAAGTGCATAAACCTACACACACACAAAGCACACAAATATTTGCTGATGGAAATGCAGAAAACTCGACCACATGCTTCTAAATTTTAAAAGTCCATACTATAACAAGGCAGCAGTCAGCATAGTTTCAACTGCATGTACAGATGCACATGCACACACACATCTTATAAATTCTGAAACCAAGGACCAGTTCACATCACAATGAGAAAAAAAATTGGTTTTTTCCCCCCAGTGTGACCACAAGGACAAACTACGATTTACATCCTTAGTTGCCCTCCCTTTTTGAAGGATTCATTTATGGATTTAACCTTTTCTATTAAGAGTATTTGACTGTTATCTAATAATATACTATTGTAGCAGCCACTCAACTCCTAGATCAGATTATGTATAAACAAGATATTTTAAGTGACTTCCTTTTGATTTAAGCTTGGCTTGTTCTAGCTGAACTAAAAGGTTTTTTAAAGTTCTCATTTCCTGAGGTGACTCTGATGTTATAATCGGATAACACCAAACTGCCCATGTCTCACAGTTGGATTTTTGCTTTCCATGCCTGCAAGAGCTGTATTAATCCACAAAGATTTTTAATAC
>CM034708.1:45787806-45799191 GCA_020142125.1 Phrynosoma platyrhinos | reverse complement strand
AAAAAAAAAAAAAAAGCTGTGTAATATAAAAAGGGCAGGAGCATGTGTAGTAGCAGCCAAAAAAGTGAGCTTAGTAGACAGAAGCAGAGGTCTGGAAGGGATGGCCCTCTCAGGGGGCATTGTACAGGTGAAGTGGAAGCCCCACCATATAGCTGACTGAGAGCAAAACGCATTGCATGGGGCGCTGCCAGGAACCAGTTTGTCCCTTTTGCCCAACTCAGCAGCCTTCATAGGCACCATGTCTTTTGAGTTGTGTGTAGATCCAGCCTGCAGAGAGAAAGCGCCATCCACAACAGCCATCCCCAGCCACCTCTGCAGTGCCTTTTCCTGATAACTCCAGCAACTACAACCCTTCTCTTTTTATCCACTGTACTGTGGCCCTCTGGTATTGGGAGGTGAAGCAGCCTCATAGGAGTTGGCAGTGATGGCCTTGTCCATGGGAAAAGAGAAAGGTGTGTGTGTGGGGGGGGGGGAAGAGAAGGTAGAGTAAATGATCAAAACAGGGCAAGGGAAAACTAGTCTGGGAACAAACAGGAGGTTCTGCTACTGTATATCTGCACAATGGCTCACATGACATTGAGGGTTGTGAAGGTATATGTACCCTGTGGCTAAGTTGGCTAGAAAATATAAGCAGGGAAATGGGAGGGGGGCCAGACTTTACAAAAGAGGCACGGACATCATTGATATTGGAGGGGAACAAAATATGTGTGGGACAGGAAATCACATGCCCAGTTGGAACAAAATTAAATTTAAATTCAAATAGTGCAAAGGAAAAGATACTGGTGATAGGATGAAACCATGAGAATTCACAAGATCACAGTTGAATTCTGATGTTTGTTTGTGTAATGTGAATACAAAATTTAAATCCAGGAATAACTACATAATATCAGGCACATAACTTTTTGCCCATTTGGTTCTACTAGTATCCAAATTTATTTTAATTTCTATTGCTAATTAATGGCTGGTTTATGTAAAGTTTTGATCTGGAAAGTGTTCTCCCCAAATCATGTTGATGTCTTATTTAGTAATTGTTTTATATTTATTCTGAGGCTCAGCTTCCCATTTAGTTTTTAACTGAAGTTTCTGAGTTGCATTCATAATTTTAAATGTATCTGTTCAATCCTCTTACATGCCTACTCAAATGCAAGTGCCACAAAAGAGCTTACTCATAGGTAAATAGCATAAATCATAGTTGAAGCATAAATCACATATCCAGACACTGCAGAAAGTGGCCCATTGAAGGGCCTCAGCTTGAGTAAATTAATTTGAGAGGAGATACTACCATGCAAAGTCAGTACATTGCTACTTTTTACTTTAGAAGGCGCATCACAATATGCTTCTCATAGGATGCTTGAAAACGTTTATAGTGATGTCTGTCTTTAATAAAGTACTATCTTTCGAAAGAGAGAAAGGGAGAGGGAGGAAGAGAAATCTGAGAAAGGCACTTAGTCCTATGCATATATATATATTTTTAAAAAAGACAGTGTTGATGTTTGATGTAAGTATGTATGTATATGTAAGTTGTTTGTTTATTAACGTTGTTGTTTATATGTTATGTGTGTTTTAATAAATAAATAAAAAAAGACAGTGTTGAATGTTGGACTAGGACTCCATGAGACCAGAGTTCAAATTCCTGTTCATCTCTGGAAATCCTCTGTGTGACCTTGGGCAACAAAGTGCCATCTTGGAGCCAGGGAAAGGGAGGGGCAGCCAGCTGCTGGCTGCCCCAACCCCTTCCCGAGGATGTCATCGGAGTGTCCACCATTGCACACGGTAAGCGCTCCTCATGACATCCTCCTGGCCCAGCCTCTGCATGGGCTGAGCTGGAAGAGATGAGGAATAGCCATGTGACGGCTCTTCCGGTGCCCCTTCTGCCTGCTCTGGAAGGAGTGCTATTTTAGCGCGCCTTCCAGGGCCAGTAGAAGGGTGGATTGGGGCTGAGGCGTGGGGCAGCCTCGGCCCCAAATCTGTGCTTCTCCAGGCGGCCCATGGCTGCCTGTCTGCAAAGGCCCTTACACTCTCTCACTCTCACAGGAAACCCCTGTGGCAACCCCCCCTTGAAAAATCTTGCTAAGAAAACCCCAGGATAGGTTTGCCTTAGGGTTGCCATAAGTTGGAAACAACTTGAAAGCAAACATTTACAAAGTTGTTACTTTCATCTTAGTTTATTACCAAATAAAAATACATTGAATTGCAGTTCTAAACAGGTTTGAAATGTGAGAGAAGATAAAGAACCTGAAAGCTTTTGGTAGTATATAATTATGAGAAACAGTAGGGGCAAACAGGGTGTTTGTTTACTTCTATAAGACAATATTGCAGTTACTGCCTGAACATATTTAGAATCTAATGTATTTACTCAAATTCCAATCTCTGGATTTTGTTTAGGAAATAATTTTGTTTTAAAGCTGCATAAGTAGTTTCAAGGTTGTATTCTTTTTTTTTTTTGGCTCATATCTTGCAAGAAGTGCAAGCTATAGAGATAGCAAAAGCTAAATCAAATGAGAACACCCAAATTGACCACAAAATACTGTACGTTAGCATTTTTTTCAGCATTTTTTGCTGACAAGTCTCAGCATTCCTGGAAAGAAATAGTAACAAAAAAATCTGATTATAGAGTTCCTTCCATAATTCAACAACTGTTTCATCTGAAGCAGATGGACTATGAATTGCTCATTGCTTGGTATCCTCTCCATCTATTGGATTTGATATATGAATCAAGAGATACTAAGATTTTAAGGTATCCATTACTGTGCTCGGGCTGTTTGGCTCTGTTTTAGGATCTGATAAAATATTATTAAACAAGATTTTGCCCATGTGGTTCAGGACCTATTGACAAACTTGGTCATCATGTAGTGTTTTGTTCCTTTTAGAGAGAACATGGATAGGAATTGGGTTCCGTTTTGGATAAATACAGAACTTTGGAAGTGGCCCAGCTTACAATCTACCAGCTAAATGCATCTAGGGCACTGTGAACAGGAATGTAGCAGAAGTGATAATCAGAAATAATTAAAATCTCCTTGCTGATACATTTTGACATTCATGAATGCAATGTGTGATTTGATGGACAATATGCCAAGGATGAGGAATGTGAGCTTCTGAATATGTTGTGGAACTGAAGCAATTTTTGTCATTGTTTACACTGGCTAGAGCTGATAGGAGTTGTACTCCAACATCATCTGGTGGGCTGATGTTCCTGTCCCCTGTATTATGCTATACAGTACCGGACGTATTATGCAGTGTTCTAAAGTGGTGAAGCTACCTGATCTTTTGCTGAAGAATAAAGAGTGAAGCAATGTAACCACCTTGGATCCTGTCCTAGGAGAAAGGAAGAATATTAGATAGATGACATCTGTCATTGGGAATGGGGTGTGTGCAGTGAAAGCGATTTAAATCCCCTTTCTCCTGCCTTCTCATGAGTAAGAAGTCTTGCCTTCATTGGAAATTGGGTGTGTGTGTGTGTGGGCAGTGAAACTTGTTAAAATCCCTTTCTCTCTGAATTACCCTGGAATGACCTACTGTACATACTGCACATATGGGTTAACTGCAGGATTGACAGCTATTCATGAGATTTTCCCATTCATTAAAAGCAGCAGCAGAAGTACAGATTCACTACAGGCTACCTACTGCCTAGCCACGATGTGATGCAACAAGATCCATCGATTACAGTTTCTATCCTGCTTCTAACCCATTATTTAAGAACAGTGTGATAATCTCCTATGAATTATGGAGTGGGATAAATTGGCAACCAAAGATTTGGGCTGCAGTGAAGAAAGAAACAAAGGAAAGTTTTCTTTTTAAAATGGCAAAATCCTTTTTTAGGTGTTGGGACCTATACATGAGCTTTTGTTCTTTTTCAAGTTGTTTCTAGAAGGTAGAGACAACTATTTTAGCCAGTGTGGTGTACTGGTTTGAGTGTTGGACTGCATTTCTGGAGATGAGGGTTCAATTCCCAGCTCAGCCATAAAACCCACTAGGTGAGCTTGGGCAACTCACACTTTTTCAGCCTCAAGGGATGGCAATGTCAAACCTTCTCTGAAGAAATCTTGCCAAGAAATCTTGCCATTTGGGAGCATCTTTGGGTCCCTTTCTGGGAGAAAGATGGCATAGAAATGAAAGAAAGAAAGAAAGAGAGAGAAAGAAAGAAAGAAAGAAAGAAAGAGAAAACTCCATGATAAATTTGCCTTATGATGCCATAAATCAGAAATGAATTGAAGACACACAACAGCAACAATTACAATGGAAAAAACTGTTGATAGAGTCATACCAAATCTAAATGTGCATCCAATTTTTGCTTCACAACAAACAGCAAAACTTTAGGACCGTTCAACCTGCCTCCGAGCTACATTTTCCTGACCCACAGTGTGTGTTAAGATGAAGGAGGTTTTTTCCCCCACACTTTAAAAACATACATTTTTAATTCAAAGGTCTCTTTGAAGTTTAGGAAAACAGACACAACAGGCAGAAGAACAGCTGGCAGTGAGCACAATGAGTGACTAATTATCACTAACAAAAGTTCTCACAGTATGAGCAAACCCAAGGGCTGCATGCAGGGAATCTGTGTAGCAAGTTAAAAAGTTTTTGGGGAGGGTGAGATTAAAATCAACCTAAAACACATAAAATCAACAGAGCAGTAAACAGTTTTAAAGGTGGAACATGCAAAAGCCAGATGGCAAACATTATACAAACAAACCTTATCTCTAATCCCATAACAGGCATGCATTAAGGCTAGAAACCTTGCCTGTGCACACATACCTGCAAGTAAGGTTCCCTTGGTCACTGTGAAACTTGCTCTGAGTAAATATGTGTACTGCTGAATACCAGTTGTTAGAAAATTGTGGCCTGAGAGGGCTTTTGCTCTCCTGACTGCTTGTAGGGCTTTGCATAGGCATATTTAGTAGGGCACTTTAGGAAATAGGATGTTGAAGTATTATTATTATTTTTATTATTATTATTTTATTGTATCCTGCATTTCTCCCAATAAAGGGACTCAAGGCGGCAAGTGGATAGGCCTTTGGGCCAACCCAGGGGTAGGCAACTTGTCCCCTTTAAGGGCCGAGGGACTTCAGCTCCCAGAAGCCTCAGCCATGTTGGCCAATAGTCCCATGTTGGCCAATAGCTCCTGAGATTCTGGGAGCTGAAGTTCCTCGGCCCTTAAAGGGGACAGATTGCCTACCCCTGGTCCAACCCAACAAAGCTCATAGTGTATAGTTTTTTTTGGTGGGTTTTTTCGGGCTGTGTGGCCATGTTCTAGAAGAGTTTCTTTCTGACGTTTCGCCAGCATCTGTGGCTAGCATCTTCAGAGAAAAAATTTTCTCTGAAGATGCTAGCCACAGATGCTGGCGAAACGTCAGAAAGAAACTCTTCTAGAATATGGCCACACAGCCCGAAAAACCCCCACAAAAAACTATGGATGCCGGCTATGAAAGCCTACGACTTCTCATAAGGTATTCTTACAACATATAACTAAACTGCACTCTGGGCTTGTTTCCCCAAAAACAAAATGAAAAAAAAATAACAACCCTCAATGCATTTATGTCAAGTGGCTCTGAGTGCTTGGAACTGATACATTTCTGAGAACAGATTTTCCTCCTCAAACCAATGGATAAACTTTGTACATGCATCACTATCTTGCCATTATGGCTGGAGACAGATTATACCTCATTTGACCAGTTTGCTTTTTCCTGAGTCTACTGGGAAGGGAAGGATTTTGCCTATTCTTCCACTCTCCCTGGTTGAGTTAACTGAGTACAAACTATTTTTGTGCATGGATTCCTCTTGAATCCTCCCACAGCTCTGGAGGGCAGAGCTGTGTATTGATCTTATTGCTTAGGGTTTTAAACTGAATCAAGCCTCCTGGGCTGCATCTGGGAGGTGCTAAATTGCCACCAAATCACTGGCCGCCATCAGCCTGGGTTGCAGCTGGGCTCAGCCAGTGCTTTTTAGAAACTGGAAAGCATTCTGATTTCTAAAAGTGCCAGCTGGGCCCGGCTGAGACCCAGGTTGATGACAGCAGGTGATTCAGCAGTGATCTAGCATGCAATAATCCCCAGCTCCATTCCACCTCCCGGCTGCAGCCCAGGGGGCTTGATTTGGTTTAACACCTCAAGCAATAAGCTCCTATGTTATGCCTTGTCCTTGCCTCCCTAAAACCTGTGTGCAAGTGGTAATGGTATCCCATAACTAATGAAGAAAGACTGAGGTGCCAGTTAGCTTGTATACATGGAATGAGAAAGGCAGCAAAATATATTGGGCTATCCCTCTCAGAATGTTTAAAAGGGGTGGCTGTGAAGTGGAAAGAGTGTCTAGCAATGACTGAGATCCCTATCCTTTGAAGAAAAAGAGGAGCAAGAATAAGAATTGGGGACAAGGACAATAATGTGGCCCCAGTTCCCTAAGTTATTGCATGGAGGCCCTTTCATTCAGTTAATGGGGGAAGGATATATTTTATTGCAGATATTAGTAGTTTTTTTCTTTTCCTCAGTTCTGCATATTGTTCAATTAAATAAGAATTTGTGAGCAAAGTTAATGAGCAAAGTACAGCTGCGCTTATGTTAGATCCAGGGAACAGTGGCACTCAAATAACAAAGCAATGAGAAATCTTGGGAAAATAATACCAAAGTGCAAATTTGTACATGTGACCAACCGATGCTGTGTAAAACAATTTTATAGCTGCAACATATCTAATAAAATGTTGTAATCTTTTGAAAATACAATATAAAATATAGTTGCAGTAAAATAATTGCTTTTGATTGATTTTGGGCACACTTATTACTTCCTCTGTGTGTGTTCTGTCACTCATAATATCAGCTGGACTTCCACAGAGGAATATCCTGGAAAGAACAACTTGTTTAGCCTCAGAGACCTGCTAAAACTGTATTACTTCAGTCTTTCACATGCTTTCTATGTAGACTTGCTGAATTCCTCATATTTGAGGGCTTTCTTTCTTTCTTTGGCTTTCTTTCTTTCTTTGACTTACAGTTGATCCCCCCCCCCCAAGTTTTAAAAGATATGTCTCATATTGCAAAGTCTACTTTACAGCATACAGGGTCTAATTTAACCTTTTTATACCTCAAACTCAAATACCAGTATTAGATATGAACACTAATTAGGAAACCTGTTTTGTTGATCATTTGGAAGTAAGTGGTAGTAGCCTTCACTGGTTGACCCTACTTTTTCTATCATTATTTGGACAATTTTTTAAAAAAACACAAACCAAATCACAAAACCATCCTTATCTATTGTCTTGTAGTATATTGGAAAGCTTAATAACAACTCATTAAAGCTATGTTGATGTTATTTTTAATTTAAAATTTAGTAATTAAACTGTGTTACAGAGTTTATTAAACAATCTCAGGGCTGGTCCTAACATTAGGTAGGCTGAGGCAGCTGGTTCAGAAATTGGTTGCTGGATAAGGGGTAAGTTAGGAACAGTAGGTGTTGCAGGACAGAGCATCCCCTACACTGGCCCGTTGCCTGAAAGTGCAATAGAAACTACTTTCTCTTTCGCAGGGTCAAAGTAGGATGCCTCTATGCATGGAATGGGGAGCATGTGAGCTAAAGGACAGCACAATTAGTAGTGTGTGATAAAATGCATTATACAAGTTATCCAGGAGCCAATGTGTGTACTACTGTGTGACCAAGAAGACTTTGGGAAACTATTGAGTGCTGAAAGAAAGGTGAGATATATATTAAATTAATCAATAATAAACATGTTTTCCAATCACTAGATTTGTGTGTGTGTGTGTGTGTGTGTGTGTGTGTTACATGGCAAACTAGCTTTGAAACTGAAGGAATTTTCAAATGGAGTTTGTCATAATGGCATTGTGATATATTAAAAACAAAAAACATTAGTGAGCATATCCACTAAAGCAGTTTCTTTGGATCCCCACAATAAATCACACACTTTTTCAGGCAATGGGGAGGGGATTCATAAATGTCCTATTTTTCAGTTTTTAAACCATCCTGATTATGAACACGCTTTCCCTTATTGAGACGTATTACATGCAAAAATTAAAATGGAAATGCCAACTTTTGATCAAATTGACTTTGCTACACTTCAGAATAGCCTTCAACCCATGGCCTTCAAGGGCAAGAAGCTGGGAAGAGAATGTGTGTACTTCTAGCTCGGGATCATAGATGAACCTTCAATTATCTTTTAAATGGTCCATGTATCTTTATCCCATCTTGAGAATCAAAACCTGGATAAGGTGTGTTGATAACTAAACAGGCATTAATTGCCCTTGAAAATGCACAGGGAAGCACAACAGCCATTAATTCAGCCATTAATGTGAAATCAAGCATAACTAAAAATACCTGGATTTCCTATGCTATATTTTTATCAAATGCTACCACAGTTTAGATCTATTGTGAATCTTTCTCACCTATAATTTACCTTCACTTGAACTCTTTCACCTTTATGCTGCCAAGTCTTTTATTATTATTGAAGACATGTGATGGCACTCCTGTCTTCACATTCTTATCTCCATCCAGCAAAAAATACCTTGTTCATCAAGCTTTTGCCTTCAGTTCATCATCTATTTGTCTGTCTCACCTGATAATGTTTGGCATGTCTATTATAATGTCTTTGTCTTTCATCCCATCCTGGTAATCACTAATTCTGTTAAAGTTATGGTGGTCTATCTCTTGTTTCTTTGTCTGGAACTCTATCTTCACAACCAATATAGTGTCACTTTTCTCTTTTTTCTCAACACAATGTGAAACTTTTTGTTCGATCTTCAACACTTATCTGAATTTATTGTGATCAATCCATATCTAGTCTAATAAACAACAAATTATTTAAGCTTATTGCACTAGTACCTGTAATGTTCCCATCGAGTCCCTGGAATGTAATGATATGGGAATGGGTGTTACTGCATTAGACTATTGATTACAGGATAGTAACATTATAAGAATACATATTATCGCACTGCATGTACTGTTTTACCAGTACCGGCGCTAAAGTATTCCTCAGCCATCCCTCATTGGCGCATGCTCACTGTTGCAAAAACCCCTATGTCTGCATTAGAAAGAATGCTACTGAGAGGTTTAGGTAGTGAGCATTCATTGTTTTTTCTTGTAAACATGAGGTAATTCAATCTACAAAAAATATTTTTTTTAATTGCCTGTGGCACCTTCCTTGCATCAACACTGGAAGAGCTGAGGAGGTTGTCTTAGCCAATCAGAACATGAGGACAAATTGAGACTGGGTAGGATTTTCGCGCACACATCATCTTGAATGGTCTGAAAGCATTCTTACTGGCTGAGGATGCATTTTTACAGTTCTCCTCCTGGAACAGGTTAGGGACTGTCAGAGCATAGAATGGGAACTCAATGAGGATCATACTGTATGATAAAATACATTCCATTCCATTCTCATCACGTACTCATCATTACGTTCCGAGAACACAATGTGATAAGCTTAATTGATTTAGCAGCACAGGAACATGTGAACTGGACTCAGCCTTCAAAGTAAGGATAGGAAAGATGTTCTTATTCTATATTTCCCTAGATCTCTAATGACTGACCGTGTTGGTTAGGATTTGAAGGAGTTAGTGCCCACCACAATCTAGAGAGCTTGTTCTAAGCTACAGGAGTTGTGCCATTGCCAGGAATGTAACCTATTTGGTTGGAGTCCCAGCACAGCCAGACTCCAAAATCCAAAATCCACAAAATTGTGATACGTTTATTGGGCCAACTAAAATACCCAAGCTTATAAAGCTTCACTGGTTTCTTCATCGGGCAAAGAAAAATTGTACAGGAAAAGAAACATGACAATGTTAGTGACAAAGGTCTACATTTTATCTCAGATGTTGCTTTTGTTGTTAGTTTAAATGACCTGGAATTTCAATGCAGGCAGAGGCCACTCACCTTTTTGGCCATGTGGGGACTGGGACAAAAGGCAGTAAAAGATGGGTAATAAAAATTCAACTCCATTAGCAACAAAAAAGTAATTTACCTTGGCCATTACTGTTCAGTATGAAGCTAAATGCTCCCCTTTTAGGCAGAGAACATTGAATTTTTCAAGAAGTCTCTATATTGTTATATTTGGAAAACACTTTAGGTGCTGTATAGGGAAAAAAACTGACATTTGTAGTCCAAAGGAAAGTGTTTTACCTTTATTAGAGGTAAAAATCCCTCAAAGAGTTAAGACCAGAGATAGGAATATTAGTGGGGGGGGGGGGGAAATCATCTATGTTATATTTACACCAAAAACCTAAAAATGTTATATTTGTTTTGAAAATGGAACATTTATTATACTTTTGTCAATTATAAGTTGCCATTAACTTTCTGTTACTTTCTTACAATAAAAACTTTGCCAGAATGAAGATAGAAAAAAAATGTGATCCATGATCTTGCTCCTTTCCCTGCTTGTTCTTGTTTTGAGATTGGGAGAGAAGAAAAGAAGTGCATTAATTTTTGAAAACTTCATTTCAGCTTTACATAATCCAGAGCAAGGGAACAAATGAGGTTAAAAAGTACATACATACATAAAGAAAAGATGCAGGAAGCAAGAGTTACTTGGGTGGCATGATAACAGTAAAAGAGGTAGTAGCAAGAAGAGTACTGAAGATACTGTGGATGGCCAAGAAGACAAACAAATGGGTCCTAGAGCAGATCAAGCCAGAACTCTTTCTGTAAGCCAAGATGACTAAACTGAAGCTGTAGTACTTTGGCCACATCATAAGGAAAAATGAATCATTAGAAAAGGCAATGATAATTTGCTGCATGATAATCTTCTAAGTACATTACATGTGGGTTTTAAGCCATGATTACACTAGGAAAGTAACGGCGTTGGCAATACTTATTGCACAATAATGTCACTGACCCATAGCTATTATGACCCTGACTTGTCCTTTTTCATTGATGGGGGAAATCTGTCAATGAACTGGCAAATGTAAAGGTGTGAAAAGTCACTCCTGGGGCAGTTGTGGGATTTCAAGTGTAGTGTTCCTTCTAAGTACATTACATGTCCTACCCCTTCCCTCTTGCTATTTCCAAGCCCTCTGATTAATTTTATTTTTTCTATTCTATTTTTTTTGTTTACTTCAGCCATGGTAGTAGACCTTTGGAAATGCATGAAAAAGTGGGGAGAAAAACATAAAGGAATGCTGGGTAGGACATAAGGCATAGAGGCAGAGTTAAAGAGGAGTCAGAGAGAGAGCATGATGGGGGCAACAACTTGACCCATGAGATTGAGATGAGAGGTGTGGTGCTGACTTCTCTACAAGAAGTATGTTTCCACTTAATTTTTTACTGGCATGACTGCTTCAAGAAAGGGGATCATGCCGCAAAGTCCTAAACCTCAGGAAACACACAACAAAAAATCAATTCAAGCTTGCAACAGCTGCCATAGAATCTGGCAGGTTTTGCTGTGCAAGTAGCAAA
>CM034708.1:45765800-45781452 GCA_020142125.1 Phrynosoma platyrhinos | reverse complement strand
CCACATCCGGCCCCCAGGCCTTAGGTTGCCTACCCCTGCTCTAGAGAAAAAAAAACCTCCCCAAAAGAGTGTAAAATAAGGTGAATTCATGAGGACCTCATATAGACCTCAGGGATTATATATGTTGAATTGGGCCAGAATTCAGGTAGGGACAGACACACAGATAAATGCTTGCCTGATTTTTTTTAGGCTCTGCGAAGGTTGGTATTCCTGTTCAGCCTGAAGCCTTCCTTCCAACTTACTTTAAAGCCCTGAAGCACCTCATGCAGGCTTTCCATGCTGAAATGCGAATAGGTAGGATTGGAGAAATGTCTGGCACCCCTTTTCTCCCCCAGTTGGAGGCACAATTACAGAAGTGCTGAGACCTCCAAAGGGCCCCAGTGGATCTCAGCATTATTGTCATCGTTGTGCATCCAGGTAAGAGGGGAGTAGCCAGACCTGCTCCAATCATGCTTGATCATGTTGCAGCATGGAACACCTGTGTGAGGCTGCTTTGGGGCTTTAAAGTTTGTGTGGGGGGCAGTATATGGATCAGCATAGATACATATGGATTGTTGCACTATTCTGACAGGATGTTGAGTGGAGGTCATTGTCTACAAATGCTGAATGATTTTGAGTAGACTTATTTAAGAGAAAACAACCCCAACTACCAAACAGTGTATTCTGACTGAGAATTTGGCAAGCTTGCTTGTTTCTTTAGGCCCACAGTCAGTGGTCCCATTAAAGTATGCTTTACTTGTAGAGTTTTGTGTAGTCAAATGTTTATCTAAGGCAAAATTCTTCACCCCATCTCTCTGGAGGGGTATCAATGTGACTCTTCAGAAGTAGAACACTGAGATACATGTGTCTCAGCTTGAGACACCATGAAACACTTCCAAAAGTTGTTATAGATAGGAAGGAATGGCCTGGCTTGCTGTGAGGATTAGGAAACGAGCAACAGGATTGGAACAAGATTAAAACACTGGTCAGTTTGTGCAGCTGTGAGAATGAAAAATATGCAGTTCGGGCTAGAGTATTTCATTTCATAATGTATCTGAAGGCCTTAGTTCATAGCTACACATGGCACCTTGCTGTGAATTGTTATCTGTGTGGACTCTTCTCACAATCACTACCAACAGTGGTTCTTATTTGTATGATACAAAATGCAGGTATGGCAAAGTGTAGGACCAGGGAGATTCATGTTCATTTCCTCACTTGACCATGAATCTCATTGAGTGATCTTTGGCCAGTTCCTGCCAATCGGTCTGTCCAATCTCATTGGTCTGTGGTGAGAATGAGATGCGAGAAGAGCAATAAATTTCACTCTGAGTGGTAGAATTCAAAGATATAGCCATGTTAGTCTGTAAATCAGTATGTAGAGACATCTTGTAGCACCTTTGAAACTAACTAAAGAAAGAAGAGAAGCTCATGCTGCCAACTTCTTTATTTAGTCTACAAGATCTCTCTATATACACATCCCACTCTGAGGTTCTTGGAGAAGATAAATATAAGAAATCATCATCATCTTGATAATCATCCAAGGATTCAGTTTCTGATTCATTTGACCTGTAGAGCTGTCCCAAGGCAATTTGCTACCTGAGGCAAAGGGCAAAATGGTACCCCTTCCATTCCATATATAGATGCCAACTGGACTTTGGTACATGGAATTGATGCTCCATTGTATTTCAACACTGACAACTGGATAAATTCCTGAGCTGATCTGAAGTTAGCAGAGTAGTTTAGAGAGCACAAGACAGGCTGTATAAGAGTGACACACTTAACTCTATGGTCCAATCCACATTGCAGAAATAATCCAGATCGACACTGTCCTGGCTCAATGCTAGGGGATTCCGGAAACTGTAGTTTTGTGAGATATTTAGCCTTCCCTGTCAGAGACCTCTGGTGCCACAATAAACTGCAGTTCCCAGGATTCCCTAGCACTGAGCCAGGGCAGTTAGAGCAGTCTCAAACTGGATTATTTCTGTAGTGTGGAGCCTATGAGCCAAGAAAGGCAATGGGGCTGCTGCCCCCAGCATCTGCTCCTAGAAGTGGTTACTTCATTCTACCAAATGGTAGGACCAGAATTTTGCTTTAGATAATTATTTGGGCAGCCTCCAGCCTGAGAAGAGAAAATGGAAGCCTTGACACCTTCCTTCAATTTGTAATAATGATCATTATCGTCTAATAGGGTGTCAGATGTATTGATTTCTTTTAAAATCCTCAGTTTAAATACCACCAATCCTGTATTTTTTAAACTCTATAGCTGAAAGAACAATAACAACAAAACAACAAGAAGCCAAGATGAAGTCTAGAATAAAGTCATACTTGTAAAGACTGGGTTGTAAGGGAGATAAATTATCTGTGCTATGGTCATGCCATTCTTAATTAGGCCTTAGTTTGACAGATGTTTTCATATAAGACACCAGAATGATTTTGTGGTTGTGCCTGATTGTGTAATACCTGGTGCTGTCTGGGCGAGATCTCAGATTCCTCATCAGGTTTGAGCCTGTGGCATCCTTTCCATCCAATCTAGTTGGAACCCATTATTGACAGTCTCATTAAAGTTGGGTGTGTTTTATGCAATGGATGCAGTATCCTAAAAATTAAGGGTTTTTTGTTCTGACTTGATTAATTTGCTAAAATTGTTGGTACAGTTCTGGCTTTGGAATATTATTGGCTAAAATGTTTTGATATCTGAAGGACTTTTACCAATTTTGATTAACAGTTTGAACCATTTCACACATTAGACAGTCCTGCCCAAAAAACTTTTCTATATAGGAATTAATGTAAAACCCCTCAGGATATGACAACACAACACAATTGCACACTCTCCCCTCACACACCACTTCGTTTTCAACACAGAATACTTAGAGATTTAATTGTTTTTATACCCTCCCTCCTTGTTTGAGAGTTGCAAGTGACAAGCACCATTATCTTTGCTGCCCATTTCTGTTCCATAACAACCCTGTGAGGTAGATTAAACAGGAAAATATAGTGGGTGAAACCATTGAAGTTTTATGGTTGAGAGATTATTTGAGTCTCTGTGTCTCTTCTGTTTCCATGTACCCTAACCACTGTACCCTACTGATTGTTAAACAATCACAAGTTATACTCTACATATGACTATTGTATTACCATAACTACAGAGTTGTCTCCTAGATAAGAATTCTGTTATTTGTGAACTGGTCATGAGGAAAAAACACCCTAATAATTATTTGAGGAGTCTCCAAGATCTGAGTTAATGGCCCAACTGACTAGCATTTTAATTTTTCATGTTGTGATCCTGTGTTCAAATTCCTGGGAGTAAATTTCTTCAGACTCAGTGGGATTTACTTGTGAACAGGCACCGATGGGATCGTATTGTCAGGAAAACTTTTCATAAGAATTTGAATGTTATATTAAAAATAGCATTATATATTTTAATAGTTGTAAAATTCAATCCAAGCTTCAGTCTACAGTTTCACATTGTTCTCAAGAAACAGTACAAAGAGAGGCAAACCTATTCATATGTGGATGCAATAACAAAAATAAAGCAATTTTGAGACAAAGAAGCTAGTGACATCACCAGTCAAAATATGGGTACATAATTGTTGGTATTTCAGGACAAAAATGAGGGATTTATGAACAAATAACTGTTTCAGTGTTCACTGATGTGCAACATTGCTAACTAGTTATGAAAGCGTAATTAAGTATTGTCTCCTGCCCTGATGCCTCCAAGCCCACCTTAACAGCATGCATCAACATTGAATGAAGGAAGTCTGTTTAGTTGCTAGTCGGGTTGCCAGGAAAATGATGTTTCTTGTGCCTCCTGCCAGTGAGTAAAGCTACAATGAGGAATTACAACAGGCGTACTGTTTTTGATTGTTGCAGCCTCACTTGTGTGTGTGAAGGAGCTAGAAACATGAAGATCCTGCAACCTGATCAAGAACCAACAGATCTCCTTTATCCAATGTGGTTACTAGCTGTTAAGGTATGTTTGGGAGGGCATTTACAATATTAGTAATGACAGTCAGCGTGGCATTGCAGTTTTAGTGTTGGACTATGACTCTGGAGACCAGGGTTCGATTCCCAGATCAGCCATGAAACCCATTGGGTGATCTTGGGTAAGTCACATGCTCTCAGCCTCAGAGGAAGGCAATGGTAAACCTCTCTGAACAATTCTTGCCAGTAAAACCCCATTATAAGTTTGCCTTAGGACTGCCATAAGTCAGAAATGACTTGAAGGCATACAGCAATAAAAACAACAACAGTGCCACAATCATGACTATGTAGTGAACAGTTACAGATCCATAACTCTAGATTACAAATGCTTCACAGCAGTACAGAATGCCAGGCATTACTGCTGGCTGTAGTTTTGGAATAAAACAATATTGGAAATTGCTGAATGGACTTAATATTAGAATGTGGATTAAAAAAAGGTAAATGTCCAAAGACATTTCAGATGAGCTGAGATTTAAAAGAGACATGTTTAATGAATGAAAGAAGGAGAAAACTGAATATCCAAAATAAAGCTCATAATGAGCTTAGGCTCCCAGGGGTTAAAATAATAAAAATGGTTTTGGCTGTGTTTGGAGCAAGAGGAAGAACAAGGAAATGATAGGGTTACTGCATAGAGAGGGTAGTGAAATGCTAGCAGGGAACACACAAAAGATTGAACTGTCTAATTACCTTCTTTGCCTCAGTCTTCTCTTAACAGGAAAATAGTATGCTAACTAGTAAAAGTAGAATAAGCCATGCAGTAAGGGGGCTACAGCTCAAAATAAACAAAAATGCAGTAAAGGAATACCTAGCTACTCTAAATCGAATGTAGGTCTCCAGAGCCAAAAGAACTGCTTCCAAGAGTACTTGAACAATTATTGTTGTTGTGTGCCTTCAAGTCATTTTTGACTTATGATGACCATAAGGCAAACCTATCATGGGGGTTTCTTTGCAAGATTTGTACAGAGCAGGTTTGGCATTGTGTTTCCCTGCAGCTGAAAGAGTGTAACTTTTCCAATTGCCAGCCAGTAGGTATCTGGGCCTGATTGAAATTCAAACATTGGTCTCTCCCAGAGTCCTAGTCCAACACTCAAACCATGCTAGACTGTTATAATAATCTTTGAAGTGTCATGCAACCAGACCACAAGTGACACCTGCTGAAATTTCCTCTTCTGTACAACCATTTAAAGGTACAGAAACTGCATCTAGTTTTCATTCTGGATACCCTAAGGCTGCATCCACACAGCAAAGTTAGTCCAGTTTGACAAAAGTTTAGCTCTCATGGGTCATTCCTAAGGAATTCTGAGAATTGTAGTTTGTTCTGGCATCAGAGCTCTTTGACAGAAAGCTATATTCTATCAGGACAAATAAATCAGTTTGGGTAACCTGGGGCCCACCTGATATTAGATTGCAATCCCCACCATGCACCACCACCTTTGGCCCTTAAAGACATGGTAGTGCCAATACATCTGATAGTCCTGATGAGGAACCTGTCCTCAGAACAAGAAGCTACAGTCAGAACAGAACATGGGTTAACAGAATGGTTCCCAACTGGCAAAGGAGGAAGGAGACAAGGTGTATCCTTCTCTCCTATCTGTTCAACTTGTATGCAGAACATATTATAAGAAAAGCAGGCTTGGACACAGAAAGGGGAGTGAAAATAGGAGAAAGGAATATCAACAGTCTAAAATATACAGATGACACCATAGTACTAGCAGAAAACCTTAGAGACCTGGAATACCTACTAAGGAAAATCAAAGAAGAAAGTGCTAAGGCAGGCTTAATGTTGAACATAAATAAAACAAAAATAATGAACATCAAGGATCGTCACAATTTCAACCTAGACAATGAAGAAATAGAAATAGTAAAAGAATTCCCTTACCTGGGATCAAACATAGATAGAATGGGGACTGCAGTCAGGACATCAGAAGAAGATTAAGAATGGCAAGGGATGGCTATTAAAGAACTAGAAAATATTCTAAAATGCAAAATATTCTAAAATGCAACTCAAACAAAAATTAGAATCATGCAAGTCATCATATTCCCTATTACCATGTATGTAAGTGAGAGCTGGACAGCTAAGAAAGATGATAGGAATAAAATCAATTCATTTGAGATATGGTGCTGGAGAAGAATGCTGAGGATCCCATGGACAATCAAAAGTACAACTAAATGGGTCCTAGAGCAGATCAAGCCAGAGATATCCCTATGACAGGACTTAGACTGTCATACTTTGGACACATCATGAGAAGGCATGAATTGTTGGAAAAGACAATGTTAGGAAAGGTGGAGGGAAGTAGGAAGAGAGGAAGGCCACATGCTAGAATAATGAACTCTATCAAGGAGGTCACGAGTATGGGGTTGCAGGAATTAAGCAGAGCAGTGGAGGACAGAGGGTCTTGGAGATGTCTCATCCACAGGGTTACCATGGGTCGAGATCGACTTGAGGGCAGTTAACAACAAAACCACCTTTGGCTATACTGCTATAAGGATGATGGCATATGCAGTCCAACATCTGTGGGGAACACAGTTGCCCTTGACAAGTGTACATCCAGCAGTTTTTACAATCAGGTTTTTCTTAGTTCCAAAATGGCAATATTTTGGTTTATATCACTCAAATTGAGCACAAATTTGGATAAACAATATACCAAGCCAATAGGGTTGTTTGCTTTGAAACAAAAGTGAGAAATCAATGTCCAGCAAAGGACTTGGCTGGTCTTATAATCCACTCCACAAGAAAATGTTGTCAGTTGTACACATGATTAACAAACATTAAAGCATAGTCTTTTAGCATCTTTGGCGAAGCATGCCTGCCCCTTATTGGCTGGAAAAGGCCAATATAAAAGAACAAAGGGAAAAAAGAGAGAAAGAAGAATGGGGACATAACATTTTATTAAATTAGAACATGCTGGAGTTAGAAGTTGCATCAGTTGTTAGTGAACTTGATTGCGGATGGCATCACTACATCTTGTCAGACTCAAAATTTAATTGAAAAATAAATAAATAAAAATAATAAAGTAAAAGTAGAATAAATATAAATAAATGAACAATGCTTACTAATGAGAATATATATATATATATATATATGTAACATTGTTCATTTATTTATATTTATTCTACTTTTATTTTGCTTATATTTACAAGTAGATCATTATATATATATAATGATCTACTTGTAAATATAAGCAAAATAATTTCATTATTATGAGTATAAGTAAAATTATTCTTAGCTTGTGAATACTTAACTATATTTGTTATTTTATGAGTGAGAATATACATTAAATTGATTTTTGATGACATAATAATTGCTGAAAACTTGTTGGTTGGTCCTAACTAAACCATACCCATTGGATCAGTTACTGAAAGGTGAGTCAACCTATTAGCAATTTATAGGCAAACCAATAGGCAATGGGTCTACTATTTGTGGGACTACCACTAGGATGCAGACCATTATTTTTAGCTGTGAAATAGCTAGAGGTGTGTGATCAATCTCTAGTTTCTTAAATGAGGAACCAACAATAGTGACTTATTAGCCATGTTTTATAAGAAATATAAGTAGATTATATAGTCAAAGAACAGAATGTGGTATATGGAAGTCTGCTTTAAGGGATTGGCCAACAACCTGTCTTATGATCTGAAAATTGCGAAAAGTTTTTGATATCTAAAACAATAATATTTTTTAAAAAGTATGTGGAATTGCCTACAATAGTATTTGAACTACCAATGTCGGATGGTTATAAGCCTTGATCTTGGAGTGATAGCTGTTCATTCATAATTAATTTCCTAATCATCATATTGAAAAGAGGGGAAATTTTAATTAAATCTTAGATTATACTGCAGAGGTACTTACTTAAATCCAGATGTCTGTTTCCTCAGATTGCTGATGGAAAATACAGAGTATGAAATATGGCAGCCAAACCATAACTATTGAGGATCACCTGGCAGGTTCAGGGAGTTACAGTGCTAGCTAATGATTAGTTGAGAGGAATGTTGAAATCCTTGCCCTTCACAAATCTGTATTTATCCTCTGAGGATGGTGTTCATTTACCATATGTAGCAATTTTTTCTCTTTCTCTCACAGTCATACAATATTTGGAAGTGTTAAAGCTTCTGTGATTGACAGATGCAAGGACATGAGCTACATTCATTGAGCATTCACAGACCATTCTGAATGTGAGGATTTGTGAGGACATAACAGGTTGCTTGTTGCCACATTGATAACACTGACCAAAGGATAATGTTATGGTAGCTTCCAGTACCCATTATAGGTTGCTTGTATCTTTTATGGCCAGTGATTTAAGAATATATAGCTTCCATATCTGATTAAATAATATACTTTTCACTAATTAATGTGTCAAGTGAACCAACCCTAGAACCAGCTCTGCTGTTAGGCAGAATGAAGCAACTGTCTCAGGCAGTAGAATTTGAAGCAAACCATTAGACATTTATGTTGCTATTGATGCAGTTTTAATACCAGAAGAGTTACTTTTGGGATTTCCTACCCCATATCCAAAAGTAACTTGCTTGGCTTTGAGTATTATACACCTTGGCTGATGTGGAAAAAATTGGTATTTTGACTTAGGCAGCAAAATGTAATGGACTTAGCTTGGTACCAAATCAAAGTCAAGCAATCTAGAGACCGGTCTGTTGTTGCTCACCATTGATCTACTTTATAGGAAGAGTAATTTCAAAGGGTCTATAACAACTAGAATAATCCTGTTATAATTGTCAATTTGATCTGAGATAATTGCATGAAAGTAGCATGACTAACTATGCAAAATTTATACAATTTCATCATTTAAAAAAATCACAATGTTCTTGAAATAGTCAAATTGTACTATGTCAATGAAAAGCAATCTGAACTAAGGATATACTGTAAATGAATTACAAAACCAACCAGATTCAAGAGTTCTAGTCTAGAAGTATGACTTGTTAGACAGCTTTCCCCTCCTGGGAGGAAGGATTCAGGTCCTGTAATTGTCTACCATGCACTGAGGAACCTGCTCCTCTTCCTTTTCAGTTTGAAAATCGCATGTGGCCAAGATGCATTGTGTATATGGTTTTGGTGGGAGGCATAAAAACCACTTTGGTGCACTCCTAGATTTTGTCTGTCTTTTAGATTTGATTCCATTGGGTTTTAGATTTGATTCTATTTCCAATTTTTTAAGCTTTAGACTAAAGTAAGGTCTGGTCAACAAGTGGGTAAATCTTGCATACCCTCTACCTATTGTAATTTGGCAGCGACAGTCCCAATTAATCCTCTATCATCCCACTTTTTCATCCACTTTTAAAATGTCCCACTTCCCCCCTTTGTCCTAAGCTTAATTCATTTGCTGCAAACTGATTTTGAAATGCAAATGTATTTTTCACTCAGTTAACTCAGAAGGGGTGGGGGTGGGGAGAGGATAGGACAGAGTTTTTCCTTTTCCAGGCTTGTGTGTTCTTCCTTATTAATAACTTTTGCTGTATTGATCACACTCTCCTATTGGTTGGTCATACATGTCCTAGTTTTCATTTGTGAAATATTTGAGGGTATGACTATGTCATACTTCGGCCACATAATGAGAAGGCTCAACTCATTTAGAAAAGACAATGATGCTGCAGAAGGTGGAGAGAAGTAGAAAGAGAGGAACACCACATACCGGATGGATAGACTCAATTAGAGAGACCATGGGCTTGGGCTTGTAGGACCTGAGCAGGGAGGTAGAGGATAGGGGACGTCTCATTCACAATGTCGTCATGAGTTGAGATTGACTCAAAAGCAACTAATAACAACAACAAATGATTCTGTCATCAATTGATATCAATGTTAGCTCTGGGTTTGTACCTAGAGAAGCCTGGCTTGTTGCTGCTATTATATGGTGGAAAAAGAACCTTTTACTCCCATAGTTCAGATAATAAGGCACTGCATAGGCCAGTGGTGGTGAACCTATGGCACACGTGCCAGAGGTGGCACTCACAGCCTTTTCTGTGGGCATGCGTGCCATCACCCCAGCACAGAGTTCACCAGAGTTTGTTACTAGAAAGCCAGAGGGATGTGGCACTTTGTGATAAATAAGTGTGTTTTAAGAATAATCTGGATTGTAGCAGATTATTTGCAGATATCTAACAAAGTAAGCTTCCCCACCCCAACACAGCTAAAGAGAAACATATCAGATTGTCCTTTGTAATGTTGCTTTTGCCACAAAGCATCTAAAAACACACATAACATTCAGTGTTACTGGATTCTATGTATACAGGCATCGGCTGCACCATTTCTGGATAGAAAAATATACACTGCCAGATGCTGAATAACTAACAGGAACAGACAAAAGTTAGGGAACATATCTATATTTATATCTGTATCTATATATTTTCACTCTCATTTCCTAATTAATTTTCCCCAAGAGGTATATTATTGTGCCACTGTTTTTCAGGGTCAGAGGTTGCAGAACAATTATGGTGATAAAAGTTAATTGTTCATTTAACTTCAATTAAAATGTTCTGTGTCATAAACTTTAAATTAAAGGCTAATGGCTCCTCTTTTATCACTTTCTATGGCTGTTAAAGTAGTGTAGGCCCTGCCAAAACAGGGCTTTGCTGAGGTATACCTCATGGGTTGACAATAACAAATGGCGATATAAAACATATAGTGCCACAGTGCTGCATTTTCAGGTGCTGCATTATTACCCATCACAATGTCTTATTAGCTTTGAAAGAAGTTGGACATAATGCATATTTAGGCCATGACCTTGAATAAGAGGCATATGTCAAACAACCTGGCTGATCCTATTAAAATTAGAAAACAATATAAGTACCTAAAGCTGGGTTTAAATCTTTGCTGATGTTTTTTAAACAATTGAAGAGCATAATAATTAATTATACAGATAGTTATCACCATAAGAAGCCTTTGCTTCACAGTGACTTGCATAAAATGCACAGATAGGATTCAAAACACACAAACATGCCTGGTTCAAATAATAGCAATATAGCAATAGCAAGTACATTTCTATACTGTTCATCAGTGAACTAGCAGGCCCTAAGTGGTTTACAATTTGCAAACCAATTGCCCCCAACAAGCTGGGCACTCATTTTACTGACCTTGGAACCCTCCTCTAAGATCTAGGATAAGAGTGCTTGTGTGTTCAGAAATACTCTACGTTCTTCCTTTCTGGAAAACAAGCTCCACAATGAGAACTAAAAAAAAAAAAAAAAGTTACATCTTGGTCTACAACTCTTAGTATCCCCCATCCAGCATGGTCAGTGCCTGTACTGGCTGGGAGATTCCAGGAGATGTAATACAGGAAAGGAACTCTTCCTATCTCTGCTGGCTGCTCAGTGTTAACAACAGGGGATCATTTTAGGTCCAAAACACACTGCAGAAATAATTGAGTTTGAGACCGCTTTAACTGCCCTGGCTCAATATTAGGGAATTCTGGGAAAGGTAGTTTTGGGAGACATTTAGCCTTCCCTGTCAGAGAGCTCTGGTGCCATAATAAACTGCAATTCCCAAGACTTCCTAGTACTGAGCCAGGGCAGTTAAAGTGGTCTTGAAGTGGATTATTTCTGCAGTGTATTTTGGACCTCAGTTTAGAGTTCTAGCTAGTCACAAGGTACTCTATTGTACAATCTCTCTACCCTCTCCCAGCTTTTAATCATCCTGTCAATAGACATTCGCTGTTGTTAGGCAGAATGTGAAGACATTTCTGAAAATTGGGAAGGCATTATAACAATGTAATAAATAAATAAATAAATAAATAAACCAGTTATCAAACTCATTATATTTGGAACATTTCCTGCAAAGAGAGCTAAAGATTACTTTTTTACAAACATGACTGATGATCCTCTTTCTGACATATTTTACTGGATGGTAATGCTCTAAAGGCTTCCCCCAAATTATTTTTATTACAATTCTACATATACTAATATGTGAATAGAACACACACAAACTAAAACACAATTCAACAAAATACAAATTAAAACACACATAATAAACAACAAAATTCACTATTACATCATCTAACAAATTATGACTTCAGACTATCTTTTCTGCAGATATGTAATATTTTCTAAAGTCTTGCCTAATTCTATAAAAAATGTTATATTTCATCTACCTGTTTAACTCATACTAACTTTCAGAATGAATGGTCATCTAATTATCTTCATTATTTCTCAAGAAGTCAGTCTATCAGCCAGAATCAAATGTGAACAATTTGTAATCATTGTTCAGTAATGATATAGGACTATAGTTGGTGGTGTTTGTTGTTTTTGTTTTTTGCTTAATGTCAAATCCTGGTGTTTTGTAGGTATCAGTGTTATGTTTAACACTGTCAGGTATCTTTCCAGTTTGCAAAATTGAATTTGTCTGCTGAATTTGAACAAGAAGTTCATCTTCAAAACATAACAAAATGTCAACCCATTTGGCCCCGGTCCTAAAAGCATTTTTAATAAAAGCACAGCTTAATAACATTTTGTCCACAACAACACTGGTGTACATCTCTCATTTTCCAGCAATCTGGTCCTAATGGCACCAGATCCTGTCTGATATTGGAAGCTAAGCAGGGTCAAGTCTAGTTAATACCTGACTGGAAGACCTGTAACAATGTAGACTATATTTCAGAGGAAGATAATGGCAAACAACCTCTGAGTATTCCTTGCCTAAGAAAAACCCATGAAATTCATGGGATCATTATGTAATAAGAACTTGACTTTGGGGAAAGTTTAATTAGCTCAAAATTAGTAAGCAGGATCGCAACCCAATGTGTAGCAGGAAGGGGAGGTAGAGAACTCTCGCAGAGGCAGCATTCTTTCAAAGAATTATAATTTTATTAAGAGAGAAATAAATCAACAAGCAAACACACATATAAGCACAAAGGATATATGGAATCTGTAAGAAAGGTTTTGTACACAGAATAGTTACCCAGAAACCCAGCACTCCTTGTAGTGAAGATGGACTCAGCTGCTTATAGAGTGAAGTTGTAATGGAGGCACCTGAGGGAGTCTGGTTAGGAATTTCAGGGAGGGGGTGAGATCACTCCTTCACTTCCAAAAACCAGCTCTCAGAACACAGATTTGAAGGTTTTAATATAGGCTGAAAATAGCCTGGGGCAAAGATTGATAATTGAAAACGATTCCAGATAGATGGTCTTTGAAGTAGACAATTTTGAAAGAGGGGAGATGAGGTGTTGATGTTATCTCATTCTTAGCCAGACACATCCTGGCTTGTACTCAAAAATCTCCCAGGTGTGAATGTCCTGTTTTTCAACTCCTAACCTTGGTCTTTTGATTTTTTAATGAATTGTTGAGGCAGACATGACCATATCTACATGATGTCCTCACTTTGGATCCATGGTGGTTTGGGCTTTTCTGGTTTAGGGCCATGACAGGAGACCCACAAAGGGTTTTTATATTAAAACAATGCTTGTAACAATTATAAGTCAACAGGTGACCTAAAGGCACATACACACAAACCCGCAGAAGCACAATGGTATTTTGTGTGGTAAGATAACTGAACTAGGTGTTGAATTGCTTTCTATATGTAGTTCCCACTTCTTTTAAAGCTTGAGAAGGAAGCAACTGTAGAATTGTTGTCAGATCAAGCAGATATGCTTCTTTTGTAGTTGATGGATTCATTGTATCAACATTGAAAAAGCATTCAGATTTGTGGGAATCTATATAATGGCTTCTTACTGCAACAACAAACAACAACAACACAAGTGTAACATGGTAGAATGGAGTGTTAAGTTCTCAGAGGTGTTAAGAGCAGCTTTGAATGCAATAGAAAAGGGTGCAGTCAAAACAGGGTTTCAACCATATTATCAGAAAAGCAATAATTACTTTACCAGTTCCTTAAGACTAGTCATTTGTCACCAGTGCCATATGATTAATGCCATTTGAACTTATTTTGTAAGAGCACTTCCCATTTTCATTAGCTAGTCTGATAGCAAACTGCTTGTGAATCATCACCACCTTTCAACATTATTTTTTTTGCTAAAATTCACTTTAAAAATTACACTAACAGGCAAAATCCATCCAAATGATCCCCCAAAGATTGAGGGCTGATGCAGACAGCCCGTAAGGGACGGCTCTGTGCCACCCTTGGGAGTGCCAGATTGGGGGCGCGGCAACCACATGCTGTGGCCCTGATCCTCCTTTTTGTCACTCCTTTTTGGGGCAGCAAAAAGCCATCCTTAGAGCCACTGTGGCAGCTCTTTTGCACCCCTTTGGTGCAGCATGTGTGCACACTGTGCCAATGAGGCACTCTGACACCAAGTGCCATGTGGTTGGGTGTGCAGCATGACAGTGGTGTCAGGGCAGAGTCAGGGTGGCCGGTGTGTGGTCACCCCATCCCAACTCCACCCCCAGGCTGGTCTGCATCGGCCCAAAGCTTATTTTATAAAACTTTTTTCCTTTTTTTTTAAAACAATTTTTAAATTTCTGACACTGGTAATGATGTAACCTGAAACACAATATTGAAAAGGAACTTTTGGCAAACAGAAGAGGAAAACGGGTGGTTTGCATGGATATTTTGTGGTGATGTTTTAAGGGGAGGTCTGAAGTGCTGTGTTGTGCTCCCATATTCAGGACAATATACTACTGTAGTGACTTGTAACATCTGTGTCATGTTTGTTTTCTTGTCAGAGTATGGGGGGGGGTATACTTGTAGCAAGTGCTAGATTGTTGCTTTACTGGTAGAGAAGATGCATCAGATTGAAATCCATGTATCTACACCTCACCTTATCAGGGAGGATGAAGCCTTTTTGGAAAGAGAAGAAACATAAGTTTGAATGTGTCCAGAAGAGGGAGATCAAGATGGAAAAAGGCTTGGAAATCAAGCCCTATGAGGAACAGCTTGGAGAGCTGGTAAATTTAATTTGGAAAAGAGAAGACTGAGAGATGATACAATAGCCATCTTTAAATATCTGAAGGCATGTCATGGAGAAGATGAAGGGAGGTTGTTTTCTGCTGTTCCAGACCAATTCATTTAAATTATAAGAAATGATTTCACCTAAACATGAGGAAGAATGTCTTGATGGTAAGAGCTGTGGAATGGACTGCTTCAGAGGACAGAAGACTCTCCTTCTTTGGAGATTTTTTAAACAGAGGACAAATGGCCCTCAAGAATGCTTTAGTTATGTATTCCTTCATGTCAGAGAGTTAGATTAAATGGCCCTTGCAGTACATTCCAGCTGTTAGTACATGTACAATACTCCTTGACAAATGTACATGTATATGTTTGCAAATGGAACCACATCTGATTGTTTGGCCAAGGACTTATAAGGGTTAGCTGAAAAGGCCTTGCTTGGTAAAATCCAGTAGCTAACAACTACACTGAATCCATTAATGCCAACACTGGGTGTGTCAAGAGTTTGATTAAACTATTGGAACACAACTGATACCCATGGGGACAATATTATATTTCCCAGCATGTCATCTTGCAACTAGCAAACAATGAATCACAGAAATGCCATCTCTGGGCAAGGATAATTGACTTAATGCTTCAAAGACATAGCTAGGTTAGTCTTGAAAATCAATGTGCAAAGGGGTTTGTAGCAACTTTGAGACTAAATCAGGGGTAGGCAACCTAAGGCCTGGGGGCCAGATGCGCCCCCCCCAAGGCCTTTGAAACGGCCCCAGGCCGGTCCTGCTGCCGCTGCCTGCTATAATCATATTGATTATTATTGTTATTACTTGTTCTTGGGGTTTTCATGGCAAA
>CM034708.1:45754134-45765700 GCA_020142125.1 Phrynosoma platyrhinos | reverse complement strand
ATCTTTTTAAAGTGGGTGCTTGTCTGAGACGTTACTGCCTTTTGTTAAACCACATCTTGACTAATGTCTCTCCGAAAGTCTAGTTGGTCACCTTTTGTTTGAAGATGTTCCCTTGTTTTAGAGAGATTGCTATGTCATGTTCATTTTCCCAACAGGAGAAACTTAAAAAAAAAAAGAATCCAGATTGAAAGGTGCTTTTAGGGGTGGAGTGTAATTGAATCAAGAGCTTGCGCTGCCTCCCTCCTCCTTTTGCTGAAACCACTATCTTAGTTTTGGTCCTCTCCTGCTGAAATCACTGCTTAAGCCAGGGGTCGGCAATGTTACCTTAGCTGGAGCTGGTCGCTGGTCCTCCGGTCTTCCGGCGGGCTGAGGGGGGGGGGAATGGTGGCTTCAAAGACTGCACATGTACTGCGCATGCGCGTGTGTTGCAGCAGCAATTTTGTTTGCCAAAATGGTGGCCATGACTCATTTGTGCATGGCAGTACTATTTGCTTAAGATGCATTATTGACCAAGGTCACAAAATCCTGATAGTCATCTATACTTAGAACATGAGAGAGCTTATTCATGTTAACATATGGGATAGCACAACTCTGATTCTACTACTCTGTGTTGTGTCTTGTAATGTGTTACTTCCAAGCTTGATCAGAACCAGTAATCAGGAACACATTATATTGATAGGCTGGCATCAGCAGTGGCTTCCCAAAATTGGTGTCAGAAAAAAAGAAAAAATACATAAGTACTGAATGCAAGAGTGAACAAACTCCTTTCCTTCCAGAAGTATGGCTGATAATTATATTATATTTATTTATTTATAATTTAGTTTAACTGAGGTTTGAGCTTTGGGTCAAATATGTATGTATCTGAAAGGCAACCATATAAAATGATTTCAGCAGCTTTAGAAGGGCTATAGTCACTAATTTATAGGTGCTAACGCCAGGAACCAAACCATTTTGTTTCATCTTTCCTTCACCTGTGTTTTGTTTTATATTGCCAATTTTGTTTGTTCTGAAACTGTAACAACATTACTTTTAAAATATCTTTAGTAAGCAACTCCCACATGCCCTCTAAGAAAATAGGAAATAATCTGGTTTAGTTCACATCACTTTCTGAGTGCCAAATATTCTCCCTGCTCAAAGCAGAAAAAGGGAATACTGAGCCCGGTCTTGCTCAGTAGGAAACAATAGTTCTATAATACATTTTCCTTCAATGAAAAATGATCACCACACTCATCACAAAAATTTAGCTGAAGAAACTTTTTTTTAAAATCAAGGAAAACAAACATTCTAATAAATTGTAAGTGAGAACCAGGCAAATGCCTCTAGTGATGCTACCAATTAGTAAAGCAAATACACAGAATATGTATGGCAATACAGCTGGCAGTGTTCTAAAAGTTGAGCACTTATAGGTAACTAATGAAGGCATGAGGCCTTCTTCTAACTTTCATATTGCCTGTTGGCCCCATCCTTATTTTTCAGCTCTTTCACCCCTTCCTGCCTATTCTTCAGCTGGCTGGCACTGGAATCAAGTGAAAAATGCACTTACCAGTGTGCTTCTGGTGTCAATTAACTGGACAGCTAAAAGAAGTGGAAGATGTACATCCCCCAGTTAGTGTGTCCCTTTTCATTGACAGGGGAAACCCCACCAATGAACTCATAATTCTGCTAGTTCCCAGATATGAAATATAACTGCCGGGGCAGTTGCATTATTGGTAGTTGTGTGGTGTCAGTGTCTCCTTTTCTTCCCCCAGCCCTCCCTCGCTATTCCAAAGTAGCCTGATTACCTTTTTTTCTTATTTCTCTTTCTCTTTCTCTTTCTCTTTCTCTTTCTCTTTCTCTTTCTCTTTTCTTTTCTTTTCTTTTCTTTTCTTTTCTTTCATTTTTTAAAACATCTTAAATTGCAGTAACAGAGCTCTGGAATTGTGTGAAAAAGTGAAAATAACAATAATAAAAAAATAAACTAACCACCCCTCCAGAAGGCATGCTGGGTAGGGCATAAGCCAGACAGGAGGGGTTAAGAGAGGGTCAGGAAGAGAGTGTGATGGCGGCAGTTGTGCTATTGCAAAGATGTATGGTAATGTGGTGAATACAAACAGGTATAATTCCATTTTTACTGGCAAGTATGATTGTGGCGGGAATGGAATTCATGCAGTAAAGACCAGAGTCTGTATGTATAGGAAAAAAAGAAAGAATTTAAGAGTATTGTGGTGGTGGTAGTGGGGAGGGTATGTACATCTGGGGAAGAGACTCATAGAAAGGGAAAGTGAGAAAAGGCAGAGGGGGAGCTCCAGCCCTTGTCTGCCATAGGTATGCAGCACCCAACCCACTGTGTGATAACTCATGTGGTCTAAAAAGCTGGTCACTCACAATGTAGAGAAAATAGCTGTTGAGTAAGATCTAACACCTAATCCAACTGGAATCTACTTGAAATGGCAACAATGGTTGGGTAGGGGAAGGGAGAAATAAATATTTTCCTTGTGTTGGATAGAAAAAATACTCCTGAATCTGTAACTGGCAGTTTTTCTGTTGATAGGTTTTCTGATGCATAAGGGTTGCTGTGTTGCTGGGAAGGTGCTGGCAGATTAAAATGGCGTGCCTTACCTAATCAAGCTGTGTTGGGAGTGTGTGTTGAGAGTGTGTTGAAAGCGTGGGTACAATACCTGTTTAAAAAAGCAACAGAGTAGGAATCTGGGATAGAATTCTTGTTTGTGGGCATACGTTTATATTATACAGCAGCAAAGATTTATAATGATTTGGCTGATAACATTTAATTAACATTCCAAGGGTTTATTTTCTGGATTTTTTTCTGTTATTGGAGGTGTGTGTGCAAAGAGTGATTGGAGTTCTGCAAAGTCAAACTGAAAGACATTCTTCACATTTTCTGCTGCTGTTGGTGGGAAGTGGCGGCTACATAGGAAAAATTAAGATAAGTTATGTGGTAGCAGCTATGTGGAGGCAAATCTTAGTGCCGTCCTTTCTTTGAGATTTTCCCCTCATTATTGTATAGGCAAATCTGTAAGATCATTTTCCTTTCAAAACTGAAGGCCATGAGGAAGTAACAGTGGATTGCCTCCCTAAAAATAACAACCCTGAAGCACTTTTCATGAGAAAGATAATCTTTCATTTCCTTAAAAATGGCAGTTACGCAATAATCTTACTTGTCTTAATCATGTTAAGCATATGTTCCTGGTTAGTGGATTACAAAGACAAAAATCCCCTTGTTTCAAAAGAGGGAACTTTCTCCAGTCACAGTTCACATAATAAAACACAGTTCACATAATAAAACAAAGAAAAATTATGATAACAAGAGATTTATTTAGTTTTTAATGAATTGAATACTTAGTAAGTACTTTGTGTACTGATTTTTTAAATCTAAAAAACAACAACACCAAAACAGATATGCTGTTGCCATTCAGGAATCCACAATTGCAACACTCTCAACAGATGACCATCCAACCTTTGTTGAAATTTACTTATTCATTTATTCATTCATTTATTGAATTTATATGCTGCCTTTCTCCCAGAAAAAGAGACAAGGCAGCTCCCAGATAAATTTTTAAAAACAATTAAAAATCAACTTGCTAAACCATATAAAACCACATAAAAGATACAAACATTAAAAACACAAAAACACACTGTATATAAAAGCTTCCCAACAACAATTATATGTTAAAGGTTTGCTGGAATAAAAACTTCTTTGCCTGCTGGAGAAAGGAAAGTAGGGAGGGGCAGCCTGACCTCCTGTGGAAGTGAGGGCCTAAGCAGACGGGTGGCCATGGGCTGCCCTGGGAAGCTGCACCGCAGGACCGAGGCATCCCCATGCCTGAATCCTGCGGTGCGGCTTCACCGCCCCTGAAAGGAGCGCTAAATTAGCACTTCTTTCAAAAGTCAGCGAAAGTGCACTGCAAAAGGCTGTGGCGCACTTTCGCTGACTTTTCTGCCGCAGCATGTCTGGACGCTGCGGTGGGAGGTCCTCCTTGGAGCGCTGGCTGTGCGGAGGGCCGGCTGCTCCGAGGAAGACCTCGGGAGGGGGTTGGGGCGCCGAGCGTATGGCTGCCCCTCTGCTTCCCTGCACCGAGGACGGCCTTTTAAGCTGTCTGTTTAGGCCCTGAGTTCCAGAGGGTGGGAGCGGCCACTCAGAAGGCTCTCATGTTCTCACCAAGTGACCTTGTGATGGTGGCAGGACCAAGAGAAAGCCTTCCTCTGTATCTCCTAGGACCCCTGCAGATTAGTATAGGGAGATATGGTCTTTCAGATAGTCTGGACTTAAGCTGTATAGAACATGACCAGTGCCTTGAATTGTGCCTGGAAATGAATCAGTAGCCAGGGAAGTTGTTTCAACAAGGGAGTTATATGCTCCCTATAACTGGCCTGGTCATCATTCTGGCTGACACATTTTGTATCCACTGAAGTTTCTGAACAGTTTCCAAAGGCAGTCCCACACAGAGTGGATTCTGATAGTTCAAATGGGATGTAATCAAGCCATATATCACTGTAGCTAGATCTGATGTTTCATGGAATGGGTGCAGTTGATGCACTAGTTTTACTGAGCAAATGTACTCCTGGCCACTGCTGAAACCTGGGCATCCAGGCTCAGGGTAGTGTCCAGGAGGACACTCAAGCTGAAAGACAGATTTCAGGGGGAGTGTAATCCAATGCAGCACAGGCAAAGTCCCTATTTCTTGATCAGTCTTTCAACTGCTCAAGAAATCTCTTTCTCTAAATGAGGGTCCATCACCCTCTAAGGCAGCTCATGCCACTGTTGAACAGCTCTTACAGTTAAAATTCCCCCCTAATATTTAGGTGAAATATATTTTGTTATAATTAGAATCCATTGGCTCATCTTTTAGTCGCACGAGCAGCAGAAAACATGCATAATCCATCTTCTATATCCTTTCAAAGATTTAAAGATGACTATCATGTACAATAAAAGTTTATATAAAAAAAATGACTATCATGTCATCTCTCAGTCTCCTCTTCCCCAAGCAAAGCATCCCCAACTCCCTTAGTCATTCCACATAAGGTTTGGTTTCCATAACTTTGATCATCTTAGGGCCTTTGCAGACTGCCAGAAATAGTGCAAATTGAGTCCACTTTAAGGGTTAGGATTAGGGAATCATGGGAACTGTATTTTATTGTGGCACCAGAGCTCTCTGATAGAGAAGGCTCATTTGGAGTATGTGGTTGATGGAGAAACTATCTGCTACAATGAGGTTTTGCATTGGTTACAAAAAGACTGACACATTTCAAGAAGACTGGATGATCCTTATTGACTATGTTAATTGTCACTCCCACTGGATCTAACCTCCTACTACACAGATGGATCTTTGGATGGATACTCTATACCTTGACTAGCTGGACTCTCTGGCTCTTGCTAAGAACTATTTTTTTTTATTCTGCTGCTGAATAACTATTCATCAGATACATACCCTTGGCTCTTGTAGTTAATTATTATTGTTTTTGTCTCAGTAAAAATTTTAATTAGGAAATACATATATAACCCCAGGTATAGATAAGGCAGATGAGATGTTCGGACAGAGTTAAAAAGAGCAAGCACATGAATCCACCAGAAGAGGCAATGACCTATTTTACAAGGGGAGACTGAATAAAAAGAAAAAAAAAAAGAGAGAAAGGACACATCATGATAGCTCATTAACAATGTATTATCAAATTGATTGAAGGTTATAAGTTCATGGACCATGGAATGTCCAGTCCTCCTGGGTGTCATTCAGTTTACATATTAGCACCTATAGGTTAATAAATATTGCTAGGCGATCATTAGGCATAGTTTGGTGGACCCAGTGGGCTGTGTCTGTAGCAAATACGTGGCCTTATAAAGACATTATGTACAAATAAATCAACACTGAACACATACAAGATTCCATTTGCTAACAAAAGAATGTAATACAAGGCATCTGCTGGCACTAGCTTTGGAACCATCAGTATGAGATTGTCTAGCTATGTGAATCTTACCCCTGTTACCAATGTGTGTGTATATGAGAGAGAGAGAGAGAGAGAGAATGAGAAATGGTAATTTTCTACTGACATACTAAATTGTTCCCAAGACAAGCTAACAGCAACAGTAAATTAGACTTTAAGTTGGCATAAAATCAGAGCTTGGAACAGGCACTTTATTGAATTACAACTCTCCTACTTTATTTTTACAAATGATGGGGAAGAGTGGGAGAAATGTAGATGCAAACTGATATGTATGATCCAGAGCTTGGAAAAGTTACTTTGTTGGATTATATTCAAGGGTAAATGTGTTGACTATAAACCCTGGAATCCTCATTCAACATGGCCAGTTCTGGGAACTATACTTGAAAAATTAATGTTCCCAAATTACTTAGGTTCTTGTCTTCTCTAAAGCAGCAGAACAGCATAGTTAATCTTTGTTTCACAATAACATGTAAAATAACAATACCATTATATTCTGCTTTGGTTAGAATTCACCTGGAATACCATGTCCATTTTTGGGAGCCACAGTTTAAGAAGGACATTGATAAGCTGAAATGTATCTAGAGTAGGCTGACCAAGATGGTTACAGATCTGGAAAATAAGTCCCAAGGTGAATGGATTAGGGAGCTGTGCATGTTTAGTTTGGAGAAAAGGAGACTATGAGGTGATATGATTACTTATCTTTAAATATTTGAATGGATGTCATATTAAAGATGGAACAAACTTCATTTTTTCACTCCAGAGGCTAGGACACAAACCTATGGATTCAAATTACAAGAAAAAAAAAGATCCAGTTTAAGCCTTAGGATGAACTTCCTAGTGGTAAAATGTTTATTAATGGAACTAATTCCTAGTGTTTAACAATGGAATAGACTGCCTTGATGGGCTGTGAACTCTCTGCTTTCCTAAGTTTTTAAACAGACACTGGATGCCCATCATTTGGGATTGATTTAGTTGTGTATTCCTACATAGCAGGGGGCTGGACTGGATGGCTCTCATGGTACTTTCAAAGTATGATCCCATAATTCTATATTTCTATGAGTGCTTTCATTGTTTATGGAGAGCCATTTCTGCTAGCACAAACCTTCTGATTATTAGCATTGGCTATTAAGGTGCTTGTGAGTGTTTCTCCCATTTGTGAGGGCATAAAGGCCCATCTCATCTTCAACAGCTTTATATTAGGATCTTTTCTTTCCTGATTGTAACCCCCTCACCATGCTTACACTACCACATTCAAGAAAGATGCAAGTAGGTAGAAGTGTGGCATGGGGGAGGAGATTGAAATTGTTCAGTGCCTGGACATTCCTAATATGATCCATGTTTTCCTTTTCTGGCAAAGACAATTTGTCAGTTATCTGATGCATACCTTGCTCAAGGCTTGGCTCCTGCCTCCCATAGAGAATACACACAAATACTAGGTAAATACCTACAAATTTCAAGTCTGAGGCACTTCCAGGCAAAAAAGGGGGTCTTTAGAGACCTCTGTACTTCTGTTGCTTCTTTGTTGTTTTGTCTCTTTCAGTCTCACAGATTTGGTTAAATGCCTACGCACACGCACACACCCACACAGATTCATAGAGTACTCTAACTGCTGACAAGGGGTGAATCTCCTCCATTAATATACATTTATTTTAGTTGAACTCCTCTCCCTCCCCCACCTCTAAATTGCTTTGATCAACAGCATCATCATTTTCTTACTAGGACTTTCTCTTATTCCTTATGGCTAGATGAGAGGAAGTTAATTTTCACTTGAATGATTTTGGAATCAGACTGATGGAGCATGTAGAAGCATCTAGCTGCAAAGCCATTTGTTATTTTGTCAGGTTGCCTTCAATCACTCCTGATACTACTGGAAGTTCAGCAACATCTGGTGCTGGTTCCATTTTACTACAGTCCAGATGGAGGCATAATGCTAATATAGCCAGGAGGATTTGAATGGGAACCAAGGCTCTTCATGACCTAGCCTGCCCCTTCCTGTGGAGCCTGATATATTCTTGCCATGTGAACCAGTCTTCTCTGTCATTAATCTTCAGCCTCCCTTCTCTTTATCCCTTCCATAGAACAATGGCTTAAATTAGTTTACAGAGATGTGTGCATGTGTAGCAAGAGGGGGCTTCTTTGTTTGGATCAAACAGCTTACAGTCTTTTGTGACAAGCTGAGTTGTGGTGATTATTGAGTGTTTTTAAATGTTTAAATCAACATCCAGTAGGATGAGAGGAACCACAGAAGCAATAAGTGACACAAGGTATAATTAGCACCTTTCCAGTTGGTTGCTGGTTTGTTGTTTTATGTTATGAGATTTCCAATGCTTTAAAATATTCATCACGCTGCATAAAAAGGGCAAATGGCATAATAAAATGCCTAGCCATGAATATTGCAGCTTGGCGTTGGCAGTGGTTCACTGTGTTGGTGAGCAGTTTTTATATTTAGTTCAATGGCAAAAATGAATATGCTGTTTAAGAAGTGCCAGACAACTCTTTATTAGTCAAAGTGATGGGAAATAATGATTGATATCAGAATGGAAAAATAGTGGTTCTGGTGCTACATACAGTCCCCATGTTATTGTTTTTGCAGTTCTTCACACCTTCAAATGCCCAGACTACCCTTCTTTTAGATGCTTCAAGGATCAGCAATCCAACTTTTAAATAGGCTGCAGCCCTCACTTTAATGTTGATTATTCTCCTCACTTTTAAAACCCAGAAGTGGACATAAGTATCTTTTTTGAGATTTTTTTTCTCTTTTGGAATTTTTGTCTCTATGTGCAGCCCTCAGAAGATCCTGGGCAGAAAACTGCTGCTTGGACTAACAGTGGTTGCCAACCCCACTTTATACTTACCATTTGCTGTGTTTCTGCATTTATTTATAGTGAAAATGCCATTTGTATCTATGAAACATATTTGGTTTCATCACATGTTTGTTGTTGTTAACTGCCTTCATGTTGATGTTGATCCATGGCAACCTTGCTGATGAGACATCTCCAGCAGCACCCCTTCTCTATTGCTCTGCCTAGCTCTTGCAAACTCATATTCATGGTCTATTTAATAAAGTCCATCCATCTAGCATATGGCCTTACTCTTTTTCTACTTCCTTCTACTTTTCCCAATATTATTGTTTTTCCCAACAATTCATGCCTTCTTATGATTCCCAAACTATGACAGTCTACATTTTGTCATCTTGACCTCAAGGGATATTTCTGGCTTGATCTGCTCTAGGACCCATTTGTTTGTCTTTTTTGGCTGTCCATGGAATTTTCAGTACTCTTCTCCAGCACCACATCTCAAATGAGTTGATTTTCTTCCTATCTTCTTTCTTGACTGTCCAGCTCTCACATCCATACATGGTAATAGGGAATACAATGGCTTGTATGATTCTGACTTTTGTGCTGAGTTGTATGTCTTTGCATTTTAAGATCATTTCTAGTTCTTTCATAGCCACCTTCCCCATTCTTAATCTTCTCCCGATTTCTGGGCTGCAGTCCCCATTCCAATCAATGTTCGATTCCAGATATGAGAACTCTTTTACTATTTCTATTTCCTCATTGTCTAATTTGAATGTGTGTAAATTCTTTGTAGTCATTACTTTTGTTTTCTTTATGTTCAACAGTAAGCCTGCCTTTGTACTTTCTTTTTTCATTTTCCTTAGTAGTTGTTCCAGGTCTGTGAGGTTTTCTGCTAGTATGATGTCATCAGCATATCTCAGATTGTTGATATTTCTTCCTTCTATTTTCATTCCTCCCTCTTCTATGTCCAAGCCTGCTTTCCTTAAAATATATTTTGCACATAAGTTGAATAGGTAGGGTGAGAGGATGCAGCCCTGTCTTACCCCTTTGCCAATTGGGAACCATTCTGCTTCTCCATGTTTTGTTCGGACAGTAGTCTCTTGTCCTGAGTACAGATTCCTCATCAGGACTATCAGATGTGAATCACATGTCCACAGATGGAAATTCCTTGTCCATGATAGTTCTATAAAGTACTGAGGCTCACAGTCAAAATTCTGAGTTCATTATTATTCAGAAGTTTCTTCAGGTAAATCTATATCTGGAAGTATAGTTCATTGGACTCAGCATTCTTGATGAAAGTAGCATTTTCACACTCCCAAGACTTGTTATGAGAAAATGCAGCTGCATCACATCTTGAGCATCCACACATTTACAGTCCTTACAAGGTGTTTCCAAGCTAAAAAGTACACACAGAACAGTGCACATATTTTAAAGTGTGAATTGGTAAAATGTATATGATTGGAATCTCCCCCTGCAAACATGACTTAATTAATGAGGTTTGATTAGGATAAACATGCATTGAAGATTGTGCAGATTTGAGTGTGAGGAGAGAACAGAGTCTTGATGTCCTTCTTTATATGAAAGAAGGACAAAGAAGAAAATGAAGGTGAGACTCAGAAAAATCAAATGAAATTGGGCCTGAGAGCATTTTACAACCCTTGATTTTACATTGATTTTTGAGAGATTTGCAGTGGAGTTCTAAGCATTACATACCAGTTTTACTGTATTCAGTGGGGCTTTCTTGTTAATAAGTGGATTTAAGATTGTACCCTTAGAGTGCAGATATGTCTCAAATTTAATTCTGGCAAAGAAAACATTCTTTTGACTATTTTACATGCAATATTTTCTTCAGAATGGATCTGGGGAGTTTGGCTACTTCAGACTGAGTTAAAAACAAATATTTAAGATGTAATCCTACATTCATTTACCTGGCAGCAAATCCCACTAAATTTAATTATTGTTCTGAGTAGACATTTGGGGTTGTCCTGTTACTGTTTTTTTCCCCAAGGCCAGTATTTTGTATCACTGTAAATTCATTTTTCTTAAATGTAAGAGAACTCTCTTTTCTAGTCAAAGTAGGAGTCCAGTCCATTAGTGGCAACACAATTTCTTGTAGCCAGTTTTGGGAAGCACATGGAAGTGTGTTGTTATTGTTTGAAAGGCAAAGAAACATAAAACTAGTAATTGCTTGATTCTGATTTTTAACAAATAAGATTCAGCAATATTTTTTCACTACATCAGGGCTATATTTCCATCTGGCTATCCCTTGTGCCAAGGATTCCTGGCCAAATATCAATAAGGTAACATGACTTGTGATAAGCTGATTTCAACTGTTTTGTGGCTCTGAATGGTTGAATGAAACAAACAAAGGAAAAGAAGACCAAGTAGATTATGCTTCCTCTTACTGTGCTTTTTTGGTGTTGTATGAAAAGAATCCTGTGCAGGAGAGAAACAAAACATTTCACACTGCAAACTCCAAACCCTGCAAGAGGAAGCAATATCTGCTTGCATTTTGTATTCCAACATTTACTTTAACATGCAAAACTGTTTTCCGTCCATAGGAAAGTCTTTCTTGGTCACCACTTAGCCCATTACTTTGGAACCATTTTGATGCCTGTATTGATCCAGTTTCTTTCTTTGTATTATGCTTCTGCTAGAATTTTGATTCTAAACAAGAAATAGAGGAATCATTAGTCTTAGAATCATAGACTCATAGAGTTGGAAAAGACCACAAAGGTCATCCGGTCCAACCCCTGCCATGCAAGAATTCAAAATCAAACCATCCCCAACAGATGGCCATCCAGCATCTGTTTAAAGACCTCCAAAGAAGG
>CM034708.1:45729562-45741755 GCA_020142125.1 Phrynosoma platyrhinos | reverse complement strand
GGCACTATTACTTCTCTTGATCTAGACACTATACTTCTACTGATGTCACAACCTGCTTATATAACTGGATGCACAGTAAGAGGACGAACTAACAACTGTTGCTCACATCTTTAGAAGTGCACATTGGACCCCCAAAGATGGGGCAAGCAAAATGGGAAGTGGTGCTAGCATTGTAGTGTCCAAGAACCTGATTTCAGAGACCTTGTGTGGTGAACAACTGAAATGCAGGAAGCAATTTCTCACTGAAGCAGCTTCATGCCCTGGATTAACAATACCCATCTAATACTGATTTGAAATATTTTATTTCATCATGTAAAAGAAATTCTATCAGAAATTTTGTGGGAAGGGATGAAGGTATTCTGAGAAATTTCTCCAAGTTCAGGGGTCTGGAATGAAACTTATTCCTCCCTATTCCAAGAAACCAGAATTTTGATATGTATTCCATTGGAAAACAGACATTGGCTGGAATTCAGTAGGACAGTTACAAGTCCATAGCCACTTTAGGTTGTCTTCTGGCCCAGCCTCCCACTCCCAGTCCCCACTTACTGGGCAGCAGTACAATTCCCCCTTACACCAAGGATTGTTCATGTGAGGGATCAGTTAGCTGCTTCTTGATCAACAGGGAAACAGACCTCCATTGCTAGAAGTGGCTGCTTCCTAGTTAGTGGGAATTGGGGGACTTTCACTGTTCCTATATATCTCCTAAACTATGGAATATGTAGTGATGGTGCATACGAACCAGTCACAACTCTATGTTACATGCTCATAACTGTCTTAGTGTTTTCTGGCTGTTCTTTTAAAGAAATGTCTTTTGTTAAATATAATCACTATATAGCGCTGAATGAAACTCTACTAATCAAGGATTTTGAGCACTTGAAATTGCTGGCATATTCCAAACTTTACAAAGCAGAGAAATAAAAGCCTTCCTACAAGTTTTGTCTTATTATGGTAATCAGCGTTTCAGTGTTCCTCTCCTGGAGAAATAAATCAAACAATTTTAAGAATATGTTCATGGTGTGACTTTTGTGCTTTTCTTTCTTGTTGTGAGCTTGCCAAGATGAACGATTGTTAAAAAATACAAAGGAGATCACCACGCTTCTAGTCTCTCCTAAGGAAAGCTGTAAAGTAGGTCAATAAAGCATGTTGAGACAATTATATTGTAATCCAAATCCTGTAAATTCCTGGAAGCAAAGTCCCAACAGGCAATTTACAGCAAATATGTTTTCTTTTCAGGATTGCTGGCTAGAAAGGTGCCATCACCCTGTTATTTGTTATTTATTAAATTTATTAATTAATTTTATATACAGCTGGATAGTTTACAATTATAAAAACCAAAGCCAGACAACAAAATAACAACTAAAACTAGACAGCCGATTTCAATATTAAAAGTAATATTTGGGCATAAACTTTGTTTAACTTCATGGAACTTTATTCTGAGTAAATGCTCAAAGGACTAAGGGCCTATACAGACTGCCAGAAATAATCCTGCTTGAGACCACTTTAACTGTTCTGGCTCAGTGCTAAGGACTCATGGGAACTGTAGTTTATTGTAGCACCAGAGCTCTCTGTCAGAGAAGGCTCAATGTCTCAGAAAAACTACAATTCCCATGATTCCCTAGCACTGAGCCAGGGCGGTTAAAGTGGTCTCAAGTGGGATTATTTCTGGCAGTCTGTACAAGAGAAGGGTATGGCAGTCTTGTCCTGCTTATGGACTTCCTCTAGCACCCAGTTGTCACTGGTATTCATTGGTGATCTCCCATACAAGACCTTACCAGGGCTTACCCTTCTTAGCTTCCAAGATCAGCCAGGATCTGGTGCTTTTAGGGTATCTAGGTGGTAAATAAATAAATAGTTAACACACATATAAATCCCATTAAATCTATGGATCCACTCTAGTTGGGTGGGAGTTGGGTGGTTCTCAAAATGTCATTGAACTCACAGCATACATCTCTGATGGCTATTCTGGCTAAGGCTACTGGGAATTCAAAAGCATCGGGAAGGTCATTTGATTCCTATACCTCATTTAGGTCTGTATTTCTTTTGGGACAGTATAATAATAGTATTGATGTTGTTTTTAATTGTGTGAAGTTGACTTTGACTTATGGCAACACTATGAATGAAAGACCTCCAAGTGTCCTTGTTATCAACAGTCCTACTAAATTCTTGCAAACGTGGGGCTGTGGCTTCCTTGATTGAGTCTATACACCTGTAATATGGTCTTCCTCTTCTTCTACTTACATCTCCATGGTGGATATAATAGAACCCAGTTTAATAACCATAACTGAACAGCAATGCAACTCTCTGTATTCCCTACAGGATGGACTGGAACCACTATAACATTATGCTTGCTGCATTCACCCTGCAAAGTTGACCCAGTAGTATACCATAGTCAGTGGTGTCAAACGCTGCTGAGAGATCCAAGGGAATCAATGGGATAACATCAGTCAGGGCTGAATCCTGGCCTGAAAAGAGTCGATAATCACTTTCTGCCAAGAATGCCTGTAGCTGTGCAGCCACACATGCTTGTGTACCTTGTTCTCAACTTGCCATATCTTTTGAAACAGAATGTTAATTCTTCCATATTTTTGGGTTCAGAGAAGTGGAATGTATCAATACAAGTATCCTGTCCATGCCATCAGGCTGCAACAATAGAAAATAATTTCAAAAAGTCTGACCTCACCAGACTTCACCACAGATATGGCATTCTGTTCTGAGAAAATATGTGCAAACTTCTCAAAGTGCTTAACAAATTTGCCACATAAGGTAACAAGTGTTACCCATGAACCCAATCACAACCAGTTTTTCACCACTTGATACAATCCTGTTTGCCTATAAGCCATCTTGAGTTGGAGAAGAGTTAAGGTGAAATGTTTTAAATAATAAATAAATAAATAAGACTAAGTAATTATTATGATTTGCATGTGTATATTCATATGTGTGTGTGAGATTTATGTGCAAAGTCAAAGACTGTTATAGTATTTTAGCCAGCGTATAATTTTCATAGTTCAAACACCTATCACCCAGTGCAGGCATGTTTGTTCATTGCTTTATGGTGCATGGTTTAGTTTTAAAAGATAAAACCTACTCATTAAAGGGTGCAAGTTGCTTGTAAAAGCTAAGCTACATTGCCACTGGTAAATGCCAATTAAAGTTAATTTCTTCTTCCAAATAGAAAATGTCAAAGAATGTTAATGCATAGGAATAAAAATGCTATGATGACATGGGAAATGGAAGTGGTCAGGGCCTGTAAATTATGAGGACTTTTTGGAGTATTTTTCTCACAAGTAGCAGCTTAATGGAGGCAAGTTATCCCTAACACTGGGGAGGCACTATTTATTTTAAGCCAGATGTAAGATAAAGATGCCTCATTATCTTACTTCTCAGGTTGACTATTTTGACTGAGCTGTGCTGTTTGCAGCAGATTTTTTCCTTGATCCAGGCCACACTTGTTAAGAATGTCCTGGACCAAGTATACATTCTATGGGGAATTTGGCAAGGGTAGAATTGTTGGCCTGCAGACCTGGGCAAGGAAGGAAATGGAGAATAAAAAAGCCTTCAAAATGTTCAAGGAACCAACATTCTTACTTTTTAGTTGATATTAGCATTTTAAAATTTTAAGATTAAAAGGTATGCTTGAAAATATAGTGATAATGAGAGGAGGCACAATATAATATACACCGTTGTCTATTATTTATCATTTCAGTGAGTCTAGAGCAGGGATGGAAACTGTATAGTCCTCAAGATATTTTTGGATTGCAGCTCCCATTACCCACCCCTGATAGCTAAGGGTGATGGATGCTGGGTGTTACAGTCCAACAACATTTGGAGGGCAGCACAATTTCCACCCCAGCCTAGAATTTGCTAAATATTCTGATGAGACCTTGTACTGCTGTTCTTGGACCTGGATTCCCCCAATCTCTCAATATGAGGCCCTGATTTTTAATGTTGAAAGTTATCTATATTTTTATAACATTTGTTTGCAAGATACAAAAAACCTCCAGCCTTTGCTTACATGTTTTTCCTTGTCCAATAAAACATTTGAGAATTCCTGGTTCAGAAATTCCTGAAGTTTTATTCTAAATAGGTATGTATAGATCATAGGCAATGTACTGATGCACTAATGATTTTATGTAATGTGATATTATGTGTTTACATGTTGTCTTTTATGATTTTATATAGCTCCTTAAGGGCCAAGGTTGTTGTTGTTAACTCCCCTCAAGTAAACCCTGACTCATGGTGACCCATGAATGAGACATCCCTAAGACCCGCTATTCTCCACTACTCTTAATCTTAATAAATTCAGACTTGTGACCTCCCTAAATAAGTCTATCCATCTACCATGTGGTCCTTTTCTTTTTCTACTGCCCTCTATCTTTTCCTAGCATTATTGTCTTTTCTAAAGCAATACAACAACTTTTCTGTTAAAAAGCAGAGAGAGAGAGCAAGAGAGAAAAGAAAAAGAAAGAGAAAATAAAAGAAAATGAGCAAATAGTTCTTAAGAGAAAAAGATCATCCATGTTAAGTTGCCTTTTCCAGAATTTTTCATGGATGTATTGAAAGACAGGTTTTACTGGAATATTTTTTATTGTTTGCACCTTAATATGATCTGTGAACTAATACTGTTGGTGCTTTAAAATATTTATTTTCTTTGTTACTTTGGACCTCTGTATTATGATGGGCCTTTTTTTTTTTTTTAAAAAAAAACAACACTCTGCATTTTTGTTCAGTTTTGATTTTAATGGGGTTAATTGTGCCCATACCCGTTGTGCTAGATTGTGATCTTTCTGTAGTAAGAGCTCACTCATGGCTGTGTTAACTGTGGAATGAATACAGAAGGCCAGGCCTAATTATTTAGCTTTGATGAGATTGTTGCTGGCGTCAGCTGTCTGCATTACACCCACATTCCATATTAGAGCACAATGGCATTTCCTAGGGCTATGAGAACTTCTGCCACAGTGACATGAGGTCACACACAGAAAGAAAATGGGTGCCTAAAGAAACATGCTAAAGACTTTTCAGTCAAATGTACAGCGTGCCAACTTTCATATTTCTTCACTTCAGGAGTTGACTGGTAAAAGAATAAATGTGGTGCTAATGGTGCTCCGACAACATGAGCTGCAATTAATGCCATTTAACTGCCATGGCTCCATCCCTACAGAATCCTGGGATTTGTAGTTTTGAGAGGCATCAGCACTCTTTGGCAGAGAATGCTCTTTAGCCCTCTCTGCCAAAGAGTGCTGATGCCCTTCAAAATCTTGTAAAACTACAGATCCCAGGAATCCATAGGATGACTCTGCAGCACTTAAAGTGGTATCAAACTGCATTATTTCCACAGTGCAGATGCACTTTATTTCTTATGGTGCAGTCTCATGCATGTTGACTCAGAAGTAAGCACCACTGTGTACAATAGCCCTTATTTTTAAGTAAGTAAATGTAGGATTGGAGTCTCATTGTATACAATTTATACACCTGATTCACTTTCTCTGCAGTTAGTAAAACAGGACTGACTCAACTGTTTATAGAAAATAAAAAAAATCAAGAGCGCAGACTGGTGGAATGGGACAGAGGCTCTAAATCAAATGTCTTCTTTCAGCAGCAGGTCCACAGTCTTATACTAAAAGGGCTGCCATTGTCTATAATAGTAAGAGCATGGCCTTTAAAGTTGCCACATATGCAATAAGAAAAAAAGTACTTATTTGGATGATAACTTCCAGATTTTTCAGCTATCATGTCCAAAAAGGTAATGTTCCAAGCTCTCTAATGCATGTGGCTCCAGGGAGTACCAATTGTACTATCAATCTAGGAAGGACTACCTTGCACTTTACTAAAGAGATCTGTAGGCATGGTGATTTTGACAGAAAGCAATGAGAATTAAGTGGAGGCTCTGGCTGTCTAGATTCAAATAATACCATTTATAGAAGTGTTCTGTTCTGTCATCCACCACAATTTATAATATACACTGAGCAAGAGTCATGACAACTTGCTAGAGTAATGTAACTTCTCTCCCCCCCTCAGTTGTACTTATATAGACTTTTACTAACCATATTTTTATCTCCTATTTTTGTACCCATAGGTCCATGGGGATTTTGTTATAAACTCCAGTGCCCCACTTGTTGTTATTGTGTTTTTGTTGTCTTCATTGTAGTTCTTCCTCTTCCTCCCCTTCTCCCTTTTAGCAATAAGCATATTGTACTAGTTGAATCTGAATATGAGTGTGTTTTTCCTAAGTCATTAATAAAGACAGTGAGGAACACTGCTTATATTATACTTCCCTTGGGCACATTGCTGCTTTAGCATTGTCTTTGTTTAAAATTGGCATCTTCAGTTTTTAAAATCTATCAGAGGATTTTATCTTTCTTCTCTAGATTCCCAAGGCTCTTTAACTGGCTGATGTGAGGTGGTTTATATAAAGTGTTGAAATTTAAATTAACCATATGCACTGGCACTCATTCCCTTTGGGATTTGCTAATTTAAGATTTGGAGATGGTTGGACGTAGTAGTACTGTTGCACTTAGAATTCATTTTTGAGTATCTAGATCTGCAAATTAGTGGATGTATTGTCAAGACCACTTACCATTTTTATGGATTAATTAGATGCAGAAAATGTGGAAAATCTGTCTGTCAAGATGCCCTTTGCAGGCAGCGCTTGTTTTGCAACATCTTCTAGAAAACATGATCACTCTGCCCCACCTTGGCCTTCCTTGCTCTCCCTTTTAAAACCAAGGGTGGAGAATCTTTTCATTTCAGTCAAGGACTGCTGCCTCATGGGAGTGGGGGGGGGGGAGCCCTACTGAATGGGTCTGGAGCCCCCAATAAATAGGGACAAAATTACAGACGCAGAGCTACTGTTCCTGTTGGTGGTGCCAGTTGCTGACTGATTTTGCCCTCACCTTCTTTCTCTTTCACACAAAATTATGGTTGCCACTCCATATAACCCACTGACATTTGCCATTGCCTCCTGCTTCAGTATTCCTGCAACCATGAATGTTTCCTTCTCTGGGTGAGCAGGATGGTTTATCAGCATGTGGCAAGACATCATGGGGCATGAAACTTGCAAATAGCCTGCTCTAACTTGGAACCACTGCAGCCTAGCAACAGTGATAGCAGACTGGCCCTACAACATGAAGAGAAGAGAGCTTCCCTGCCCTGGCTTTAGGTCATTTCTTTGGTCCGAGCGAGGCCTTTTACACTAAAGAATTATAGCTGTCTAATTTCACTTTAATAGCCATGGCAGTATCTTATGAATTCCATAGGAAGTAGCCATGGCTTTTAAGGTAAAATAGAGTTATAATTGTGTTGTGTGAAAGGGCTCTAGATTTCCAACTCCTATGTCTGATTTTTTAGGAGCAAACAAAGATGAGACAAGTACATGCTTTCAGTTCCTTATTTATAATGATTTTAGGAGCACCTAATCTACTCCTTCAGTGCAAGTGGATAATTTATTTTAGGTAAGGATACACAGTGTTTCTGTGGCTTGATGTTGAGGTCTTTTTGTCTCTGACAGGTAAGCTCTGGTGCTAGGTTGCTCTGACTTTCTTTGAGGGGAATGTCTTTTGACTCTATTGATAGCTTTAAGGTGGTCCATTCTGAGATCTTCATAGTGCGGAAGAGTCTCCTTGAAAATGGATGTAACTTGTGCAATTAAAGTACCACACACACACACACACACACACACACACACACTCTGAATTATCTGGAGAGCAGAGGCTGGATCTTACACTGATTAGGGAATAAAATAATATTTGAAAATATTTGAGAAATGGTCAAAAGATGTTTCTTGCATTTTGGGAAATCCTAGTAAGGGAAATCCTAGACAGGCAAAGTCTTTGCTGTTCAGTACTTTCTTTGTGGAAAATGCATGGGTTTTCTTGTGCAGAAATGTGTCTGCCCTGTGACACCACTGTTCATGGCAGACACATTTCTAATTAGGAAAATGATATTTTCTGGGGAAAAAAAAGCCATCCATACATTTGCACACACATACAAAAGTGTTTCCTGCACAGAATGTGTAGGAAATTCTCTTTTTGTGCAATAATATTTTTGTGTGTGCTGAAAATACTGTTTTCTGTAGAATAGGTATACATTTTCCCTACAAATTGTCATGGGGGGGATGTTCTTTCCTGTGAGGAAAAAAAATATATTTTTTTAATAAATAAAATTGTATAATTTTTTAAAATAAATTTTATTAAATAAATAAAAGTTTTAAAAATAAAATTTATTAAATTTTATTAAAAATAAAAAAAAATGTGTGAGAATAAAAATAAAAATGAAGATTTACATCAGAGATTCCCAGACTGCTTCTCCAGGTGTTTTGGGCTTCAGCTCCCAGAAGCCCTAGATGTCTTGGCCAATAGTCAGAAATTCTGGGAGCTAAAGTCTAAAACATCTTGAGGATCAGAGTTTGGAAATCATCAATTTACATCCTTATCACTGAACTAGATTTTAATATCCATCACATTGGTTCATCCAAGTTCATTTCTGACCTGTAACAAATGAACCCTTTACAGATTTTTTTAGCATTCACAAGTCTGTGATGATCTTCCTTAGAGATTTTGATAATGTATTGAAGAACACTGCTATAGATGCACTGGGATTTTACAAATAAAATATATTCAGTAGTTGTTTTCACTCTGCAGTTTTAGGAGGAACACCAGCAATGTAAAGGTCAGCTACTGCATTCTGCAAAGTTCTTGTCTGAATAGTAATCACAAGGAAAGGTAGAGCTCACTGGCTGGCAAAATCCTGTTTTCATAATGGTTATAAATGGTTCCACCCTTCAGAGGAAGATACATCAAGCTAGTTAATTTTCCCTAAGGATCCAAGGCTACTGGAATCTATCATGCTATTTGAATAGTACAAAAAAAAATGGAGCTTAAAAATAATCAATTTGCTACAATGGCCTCTTGACTGTCCATCTGGCTGTGTTTGAAGTAGAGATGTGTGATTCTTGATAAGCAGAGGAATTCCACATCCCCTTTCTTGTTAGAGATCTTTGTGTCCTAGAAGGAATGTGAGAAACTATCTTTAAAAAATGAAGGAAAAGGTCAGGAGTACAAGCAAGAGAGGGAAAAGGTGCTGTATGGACTCTCTTCTTTATTATTTCCATTGAGCGGAGGTGAATTCTTTCCCCTACGCTTTCAGCAGCAACTTTGGGAACATTATTAAAAACCATTTAATCCCCAGTGATCCTGGATTTAACTGTGAGAAACATCTTGATATTTTTATTTGTTCTTATTTAAAAGCAGCATATATTTGAAATCTGTATTCTTTTTTGCTTATTTCTACACTATCCTGAAATAGTTCTGGTGCTGCTAATCAGTGGTTTACTGGCTCTGTGGTGCTAATTTGTCTTAAATCCATGCTTCTTTCTTTCATTTATTTTGATTCAGTAATTTCATTCAGGGGCATATCTACCCACACAAATACATTTACTAAATGAAGTCGCTAAGGCACTCATTATGGCAAGTAGTAATTGCCTTTTTAAAATGCTATGTAGCCTCTTCATCACTAGAACTACACTACCATTTGTAAGCATCTTAATAAAACTACCACCAGCATAATGTTTTTCATTTTTTTATAATTGATTACATAATTCAGTATGAACCTAGACCTGGGTAAATAAAGGAAATCAAGAAAGTTTTTTCCATATCACCACTCAGTTTAGTGACTTTGAAGCCCAGCTCACAGTTAGTAGAATGGAACATGGCTGCTTAATTATTATGGTTAAGAATGAAGGGATCACAATCTCATAGTCAGAATCAGTGTAATTGTTATTTTAGATTATGGGAAGATTCCTTTTTTTGGACTGTGTTGTCATTGGTGATTTTGAAAATTGTAATCTGAAAAGTTAATTTCTCAAGCTCTGATACTTTGCTCATCAACATCCCTGACCCTGTGATATACAACTGATATGACTACTAACCATGCCCACCTTAGGTGCTTGTTCATAATTATAATAGAACATTATTAAATCTCCCCTATCTGCTGAACCTAATCTACTAAAGCTAAACTGAATATTGCTGTAGAAATACAGTTTCACTAAACATGGGAAAGTTTGGTAGATCTTTCTAGAGTATCATCCACTAGCATGTAAATGTAAAGCCTGTTTAAAAAAATAAATACATTGGTTTTTAAAAATAAAATGAATAGGTTGCAGCACAACTAAGAACATTTTGTATTGAACAGAAAATAATTTATGTCAGAGCAGATACATGAAGGACTACCAGTAAAAAAAATGTATAATAAAACAAAGGATTCAAATCTCTGTCTAATAGCTTGCATTCTTTTTCTTTAAAAGTTCTTTATAATTATTTTTCATAAGTGTTTCTAGGGTGTAAGGGCTTACTCCATGACAAGCCAGGTTTTTAGACTTACCATAACCATGGTCCCTGTTTACTGCATATGGGGATGGAGTGAAGCAGGGGCCATCATCTTCATTGTGACAGTGTTTTTAGCTGCTGCACAAGCAGCTATTCTTAGATTCCCATGAAGTGTTTAAATACTCCCAACCATACTGCCATGTTTGTCTTCAAATGTGTCTCCTCTCCATCCTTCAGGTTCTCTGTGTAGCAAGATTGCACAAGCAGGATTAGTTTAGCTCTGGAATTGTGACTGTTGGATTGTGTACCTTCTTATTGTGGTGTTCCTCTCTTTTTCTTACAACTTTAGTTGGCAGTTGGCCAGATCCAGTTAAGGGAGTGGGTGGGCAGGTGGACAAAATCTGCACGTGCATCTCTCACATTTTAGAGATCTCCTTGAGGGATCTTGGGATGAGCCCTTTCATGGTCAAGCTTAGGTTGGGTGTTGATGGACCTGCCATCATGCATCAGTGGCAGCAGAACCACAAAGTGTTTTGTATCCACATGAAGACACATCCTGCCATCTTTGAGTAGTCTCCAGCATATGGGCTGAGGAAAAGGTTTGTCAGACAGCAGGAAGTTCACCTTCATGTTGTTGTACAAAACTCTGCAGCTGTAACCAATACATGTGGATGCTAATTCCATAAGAAGTGATGCTGTGTTGCAGGAGAGCATGGATAAATAATATAAAGAACACAGGCAAAGTTCTTTGTGCTGCACCTTCCGATCAATATCAGTGACAGTAGCTTTTGTCACCTCTTTCATCCCCTGATCTGTGATCTACAAGGGTACTTGTTGCTTTTTGTGGAATTTATGTAGCAGACTTAGGTCCTTTGCAGACTGCTAGAAATAGTGCAAATTGAGTCCACTTTATCTGTCCTGGCTCAGTGCTAGGGAATCATGGGAATTATATTTTTTTCTGAAACATTGAGCCTTCTCTGTCAGAGAGCTCTGGTGCCACAATAAACTACAGTTCCCATGATTCCCTAGCATTGAGTCAGGGCACTTAAAGTGGATTCAATTTGCACTATTTCTGGCAGTCTGCAAAGGCCCTTACATAGCCTTTGCGTGGGGAGAAAGATCTGACATGAATTTGTATGACTTATTCTAACATTTTATTTTTGTGAGAAGCAGCCCTGACATCCTTTAGCCCTTTCCCCATTATTTCTGATTTGAGGTTATCTTATTGTGTCTGTTTCTCATGTCCTACCTATACCATTAATTCAGGCACTTTACAGCACAGGATCAAAAAATAGTAAAGACGGAAAAGAACCTATTGTTATCCACTCCAGTAACCTCATCTATGTAGAAAATTCATAATTCAAGCATGTTGGGAGTTGGCATCTGACCTCTGCTTAAAAATGTCTGTGAAGGGAAATCTACTACCTAAAATGGCACATTACCCCCTAATGTTTAATTGAAACCTCCTTTTTTCTAATATAAATGCATTGGTCTCTGTCCTACTTTCACAAGGCTTTTCCCACCTTCTACATATCAGGACTTCAAACATTTGAAGATGGTTGTCATATCACCTATCAGTCTTATCTTCTCCAGAAAAAAAATGCACATCCTCTATATCACTATGTATCTCTATTCACAGAGGATTCATAATCTTAGTCTTATGTTTGTATAGCTTGACGATGAAAGGATGGTAGACTACACAGCCAGTTAGTGTCATTTAGTAATCTGAGTTTGACTAATTTGACTAGGACACTGGGAGACCAAGGTCTGAATTCCATTTGGCCACATAAACCCACTGGGTGACCATGGGCAAATTACACACTCATAGGATGTTACCACACTTGCAGCAAGAGAGCGGCGAGAAAGCTGGTCGG
>CM034708.1:45691249-45702507 GCA_020142125.1 Phrynosoma platyrhinos | reverse complement strand
AAAGGATTCCCAGTTGTCCAGAAAAAACAACAACACTTTCTAATAGGTACTGTCTAGTAAAATATAACATATATATGGAACTGGAATTGTGTTCTTTCATATTCAGAAAACATTACACTTCCTCTAACATTTTATACCCTATGTGTAAAGGTAGCACAATTTGCCAAACTGATTCAGTGCTATTGAGCACTTCCACTCAGCTACCCATTTACAGTACTGTAAACCCACAAGTGTACTGCTTGTTTGTTATAATAATAATAGATGGCATAGATGGCTATGTGGATTAATTGATATTCACTTTGTTGTGGATCTCTTAAACAGGCTTCCTTTCATAGCAAACAAGCACAGTTTTGAGTAGTTGACTAATCAGTTTATCTCTAGGTGGTTTGGCCTCTTGATCTGTTTACCTTGTTCTGCGTTTGTGTGTCATTTACTGAATGTAACTTAGCCCAGTGAAACAAACATTTCTTTTCATTTCCTCTTTTCTTTTATTCTAGACAGCTCATTTCTATTGCTACATACACCTATGTAACAAGCTGTACCCAACAACATTCATTTCCTCTTTTCTTTTATTCTAGACAGCTCATTTCTATTGCTACATACACCTACGTAACAAACTGTACCCAACAACAAAGGATTTCATTAAATACAACAATGCTAAGTCACTATGAGCTTGGTGTTTGCTTCAGAAACGTCATTCTCCTGGTAATCTTGTAAGAGCACTGAATTAATTAGCACATGCTTACCCAGCCCACACCCAGGACATGAAAGAAATAAAGGCAGATCATTTTTGAATCTTTAAAACTGGTGCATGACTTGGGAGATATACTTGTTCAGACCTGTAGCTATGTCAAGCGCCATCTCTGCTGAAACTATGGGCCTTTACAGATTGCCAGAAATAATGCAGCTTGAGGCCACTTTAACTGCCCTGGCCCAATGCTAGGAAATCATGGGAACTGTAGTTTTTTTTCTGAGACATTGAGCTTTCTCTATCAGAGAGCTCTGGTGCCACAATAAACTACAGTTCCCATCATTCCCTAGCACTGAGTCAGGCCAGTTAAAGTGGACCCAAGCTGCATTATTTTTAGTAGTCTGTAAAGGCCCTATATCAGGGGTAGGCAACCTAAGGCCCGGGGGCCGGATGCGCCCCCCTGAGGACTTTGGACCGGCCCTAGGCCGGTCCTGCCACTGCCGCCGCCTCCGCCCCTGCCATGATGATATTGATTATTGTTGTTATTACTTGTTCTTGGGGGTTTCTTGGCAAAATCTCCACAGGGGTTTTGCCATGGCTTTTCTGGGGCTGAGAGAGTGTGCATGCATATTTTTTAAATTTTTAATTAAAAAATTTATTTATGTATTTATTTATTTATTTATTTATTTATGGTGCTTCGGCCCCCCCAATTGTCTGAGGGACAGCAACCCGGCCCCCGGCTCAAAAAGGTTGCCTACCCCTGCCCTATATGTTTCTAGCTGCTGCTGTCAATGAAAAGGTGCCATTTCAATCAGTTTTATCCCCTCTTATGTTCCTATAGCTTTTCCATTAAAACACCATGCAAATTCTCAGAGAATAAGGAAACATGATATGGAAATGTGTGTAAGATACCTCTGATACGTTTTCATAAAGAAATCTGCTTTGTGAGGCTGGAATTCAGAGCAGAGAAGCAAAAGGCAGGAAATCAGGTGATTAACTTTTCCAATGCCTTCTGCTTCCAAATTCCACACTCCAAATTGTTTTACAGGCTCATTTTCAGTTTCATACTGTGGTAACTTCAGTTTTGGGGCTCCCCAGTTACATATTCTCCAACATTTCATACAGGAAAATCAGGACAATATCAAAATGTGGTCAGTATAGCAACATTTATTAACGAGGAAGAACACGCAGGCTGGAACAGCTGCAGCTATTTGCTTTTCCTGAGCCTACTGGGGAAGGCAAGATTTTTCCTCCTTCTCCTCTCTTTTCCTTGCTGTGTTGAGTGCAAACTACTTTTGCAATCTGAATTTATTTGGCAGCAACTTAAGTAAAATGAAGACAAAGGGAATAAGTGGGAGAGGAGGAGGAGGAGGAGGAGAAAAAGCATTTGAAAAAGTGGGCTGACAGAAAATTAATCAGGACTATTCCTGACAAATTGGAAGAGTTGGAGGGTATGAAGTTAAATTCTGAACCCCATCGTATCACATCCTCCCACAGTCTCAGATGTTGTAATCAACACTGCTCTTTTCAAGCATTGGTTGAGTTTAGTCAGGATTGGCTATTTGCCAGAGCTGAGATATCTCCAGATATCCAAAACAATATGAGTTCAGTGCATACTCTTTGGTAGGGACCCACAACATGAGAGCAAATTAGAAAGTAGAAGCAGGAAAGAGAGACTTGTCTTTGTCATGGCAAGGTTTTATGAGGCTGAGACCACTGAATGTGGGAGTGTAGGCAAAATTGGAGTTCAGGATCAATTGTGTGATGCACATTCCAGCAGTAACAGTGTGGAATCACCTTGGCCAAGATCCTAATCAAAATGGATGGAGCAGAAAGCCCAGCTGGGTGGTTGTGCAGAAGCATTTGCTACATCCATGCAATGCAATGTCTGCTTCTTCAATTATGTCTTAGATGCTTCAGAGTATCAATTATTGTAGAATGGTGATTTCAGAATTAATGGTCAATGTGAATAGAAGAATGTCCTGCTTAAGAAAAGAAGAGAGCTAGGTTCTAGTCTTGGTGTGTTACAATGCTTTTTTTGAACACATTCAGGATCACCAGGATAGCCTGGGGTGGGAACTGTGCAGCCTTCCAGAAGTTGGTGAACTGCAGCTCCCATTGTGCTTCATCATGGCTATGCTGGTTAAGCCTACTGGAAGTTGGAATCTGATACTCTCTGAGGGGCCTCACAATTCCCATTCCTGCCATAGCCATTTGTGTGACATACAGCATTGACATGACCGAATAAAGAAATGGAAGAGATTAAGCACAAATATGTGCAAGAGGTTCCTGCTCAGTATAGAGGTTGGGGCATTCCTCTGTTCATTTCAATAAACAGTGTTAGCAAGAAATTTAAAGGCATTTTGTTTTAGTTTGCTAAATCTTGCAAGTTTACAGTTCGCTACCATTGCAGCTGTCAAATAATGTGATTGTGTGGGTCAGGGGTAGGCAACCTTTTTGAGCCGGGGTCCAGGTTGCTGTCCCTCAGATAATTGGGGGGCTGAAGCACCAAAAATAAATAAATAAACAAATAAATAAAAATTAAAATTAAAACAATTAAAAAAATATGCATGCACACTCTCTCAGCCCCAGAAAAGCCATGGCAAAACCCCTGTGGAGATTTTGCCAAGAAAACTCCAAGAACAAGTAATAACAACAATAATCAATATCATCATGGTGGGCGGTGAGGCGGGGTGGTGGCGGCAGCAGCGGCAGGACCAGCCTGGGGCCGGTCCAAAGGCCTTGTATCCGGCCCCCAGGCCTTAGGTTGCCTACCCCTGGTGTGGGTATTCAAAATGGAAGCAAGCTGGTGATTTTTTAAAAAACAACAACCAGCAGTTGTAGTTGCATTTTGTACAGTTTTTTAAATCCTAGAATACTACTGAAAATAGCTTACTAGAAATAATGCCAAAATGCATGAGCCCTATAGGCTCAAAAACTGTAACACTAAGAAGCCCACTGGTATAGGAGACACCAATGGAACAAATATTAACATTGTACAAAGTGCACTGTCTGTTTGGCACACACATATATTGTCTTAATTTAATGCTTTGCATCCTGTTCAAGGATGGCTCACTCATACCATGGCCTGATTGAAGCAAATACTCATTTACAATAGGAAGATTGTAATATGGCACACCCAGATAATCAATGCTTGAAACAGCAACAAATTCTATTATGGTGCAGAGGTCTCATTTTAAATTTAAAGCTAGGTTCCTTTGATCATCAAAAATCACAGCAAGCTGCTTCATCCCATTTATTCACCTCCCCCACTTGGCTTCTTTCTTTATCACAGGGGTAGGCAACCTAAGGCCCGGGGGCCGGATGCGGCCCCCTGAGGCCTTTGGACCGGCCCCAGGCTGGTCCTGCCACCGCCACTGCCCCCCACTGTGATGATATTGATTATTGTTGTTATTACTTGTTCTTGGGGTTTTCTTAGCAAAATCTCCACAGGGGTTTTGCCATGGCTTTTCTGGGGCTGAGAGAGTGTGCATGCATATTTTTTTAATTTTTAATTTTTTAATTTTTTAAATTATTTATTTATTTATTTTTGGTGCTTCGGCCCCCCAAGCGTCTGAGGGACAGCAACCCGGCCCTCAGCTCAAAAAGGTTGCCTACCCCTGCTTTATCAGGATTGCTGTCCTGCATTAAGTTCATTGTGGGTACTCACCCTTGAGCTCAGTGGAAGAGAATTAAGAATGTAAAAAGAGCCAGGCTGAACTGGATGAAAGGCTTATATAGTCCAGAATTCTGTTCAGATATTAGCCATCCAGATGCCTATAGGAAGCCTGCCAGGTTCCTTCTTTGTAACCATTGTTTATGACATTGTGCTGTGAATCTCCTGAACAGAATATCGGTAGTCAAGGGTGATTTATTTACTAATATTCCAAGCTACAGGCACAGAACTAAAAATATGTAAACCAGTTTACAATTTATACAACAAAAATACACATATTGAATAATGCATTCTATTTTTTGAATGCAAAATTCAAAACCACCAGAAAGATATGGAGAAGCTGTATGCTAATAATGATGGAAGCAATAAAAGGCTTCATGCCAAACAATGGTTTGTGGTTTATAGAACTCCAATTAATCACCAAACAAAAAGAGTTTTGTTTTAAGCTTCTTTTCCCTCTTGTTCAGGGCTTCTGCCACTTTACCAAACTGAAAGAATGATTTAAACTGTGATTTGATAGTTTAAACATTATATCCAACCATAGTTAGCACAAATCAAAGTTATCAAAACCACTTATGCTTCAGCATGGTACCTTGTTTTGGTTTATTGGCTATATATATATATATATATATATATATATATATATGGAGAGAGAGAGAGAGAGAATTTAGACATTATACCCAAGTACAATAAAGTGCCTTTGCCCATTGTTTGGGGTGATACAAGCAATATGTGATGATGTGATGCTCATACCAGAATGTGAACATGCTGGCAATAATTCTAGGATGAGAATGGTATGTGTCCCATTCTGCCTGTAACAGGTGTTTTCCATAACAAGTGTGATTAACCTGTGGTTTTTCAGCTATTGTTTGACTGGGGTTTGTATCAGTGATAGGCAGAATGGTTAGAGATTATAGAGCTGCAGTCCTATAAGATCAGGAGTCCAACTGGTATGAGAAATTCAAAAATTGCTCACCACTGCCCTACAATAAGGATAATAATAATTATTATCTATCCCCATCCCTGATCAAATTGCAGCTGTGACTGGCAAGAGTGGATAAGAAACAAATTGAAAATTAGAGAACAGAGGAAATGTTCTATTTATTTATTTATTTATTTATTTATTTACTGTATTTATATCCCGCTCTCCAGCCACAAACGCTCTCAGAGCGGCTTACAGATAGTTAATTAGATGGTTCCCTGCCCTCAGGCTTACAATCTAGCAGTGTATTTGTGAAGTAGAATGATAGCTTCAGTTGCATAGATCCCATGAGTTATTTATTCTAGTGAACAAACAAATTTGGGTCCACTGATAGCCATCTAGCATCAAGGAAGTAGTGAAACTAAAACAAATGATCACAGAGGATATTATATCATATCTCTATTGCCCAAATAGTTGATCTGTTAAATAACTGATCCGTCCAAAAACATCTGCAGTCTCCTAGCACTTGGGGGCATTAGTAGAAGTGAAAATTTGACAAGTCTTTAACACAAGTCTTTAAACTGCAGATTGTTTTGTCATTTGAATTGGTTAATTTGCTAGCTTATCAAAAGTAGAAGTTATCTGAGTAGCTCATATATATGTGTGTGTGTACACGCAAAGGTGATGGACAATTCAACATACGCAATGTTTTTAACATGCAGTGAAACATGTGGGCATGTATTGTAAAATGATCGTTTCCCTTTGTCTCTTTCTTTCTATACTGTAGTCCTGCTGCCACAGCAGTAATATCATTAGCATTTGGACGCTATCTGCTGGAACCATTTTTTATGCAGTGTGAAATCCCGGACCTTGCAGTTAAACTGATTACAGCTGTGGGAATCAGTAAGTACCCAATTTTAGCAAAAACGTGATAAAGCAGAGGATACATGGGGAAAGAGGGGCTTCTGCATTAAGGACATTCACGGTGTAAATCATATGACTTGTTATGCTTCAGAGCCCATTTAATGCAGGCTGAAATGTAAATTCTCCTTAAAAATGATCTAAGAATAAATTGTTTTTGAAGATATCTCCTAGTGATGTAACATTACAGAATAAGTGAGTATATGAGTGAATCTGTGAACCAGCATGGTGTAATAGTTTGAGTGTTGGACTAGGACTCCAGGATAGTAGAGTTTAAATATCTGCTTAGTGATAGAAACCCACTGGGTGATCTTGATTGCATTGCAGAGTGGCGGGATATAAATACATTTTATTATTATTATTTTATTAGTGATCAAGTGACACTTTCTCAGGCTAAGAGGAAGGCAAAAGCAAATTCTTGCCAAGAACCCCCTGTGATATGTTCATCATGGGTGTGTGTATGTGTCACCATAACTCAGAAATGACTCAAAAGTACACAGGAACATGGTTATAAGGTTCTCAAAAGTAGTTAGTTGCCATTATAGTTACATTTTAAAAAATTCAAAAAGATACCTGTGTTTTAGCATAAAAACACATAGAGGATTCTAGTAGCAAGGGATGCAGTGGCTCAAGTAGTTAAGATGCTGACTCTGTTTATTGCAAGATCAGCAGGTTGGCCTTTTGAGGCCCAGGTGCTGCATGATGGGGTGAGCTCCTGTCACTAGTCCCAGCTTCTGCCAAGCTAGCAGTTCGAAAACATGCAAATGCAAGTAGATAAATAGGTACCACTTTGGTGGGAAAGTAAACAATGTTCTGTGCAATCATGCTAGCCACATGATCACAGAGTAGTCTCTGACAACACTGGCTCTTTGGCTTAGTAACAGAGATGAGCACTGCCCCCTATGGTTGGACACAACCTGACAGCCTTGTCAACAGGGAATAACTTTATCTTTACCTTTAATCCAGTAGCATCTTTGACACTAACTGGGAAAAATAAATTTCTAGTATAAGCTTCATGGAATCCAATGCATTTTGTGCATCTGATGAAACAGACTGGACTCCATAAAAACTTATGCTAGAAATTTATTCCTCCCCACCCTCCCCGGTTATTATCAGAGGTGTTACTGGATTTCTTTATGAGTGTTTGAGATTTGGTAAATTTATTAGATGTGAATCTACAGTTCTGACAGATTCAGAAGTTTCATTCCTCAGTCTCCAAAAGTAGTTTCTTGTTAGGTGAGAAATACCTGTAGTTCTCTCTTCTAGACAGCTCTCACAATAGTGCAGTCAAGAGGAAACCAATACCCTCTACTGTTGATGAAGGATTAGTGACACCTAAAACTTGTAAGACTGAAAAAGCTATATTGCAAACTGGCAGCCGGCAATCAGCTGCAGAATTTAATATTATTCTGTTGCATGCTATCCTATTAACAGTCCAAACTAAACATGATAGGGAGGTAGATAGGGTGTAGAAGCAATCAGTGTGAGATTCATCTGGATGTCCAAATGCAGTGGGGGCTAGTGGTTTCTATGACAGCAGCTGGTGGATCCCTTCAGATGCCTTCTGGGCTTAGTCTTAATTTCATAGACCTATCCAAGGTCCTGAAGGTATTTGGGGAATGGAGTTAAGCATTTTGTATAGTTTATTGTAAGTTTATACTAAAACCCAGCAGATTTACCACCCACTAATGTGGGGAACACCAATAAATTAGATCAGTAATGACTCCTTGAAAGAAGCTTGGCTCTTTGTATGAGAGCCCTCAGCCCACTTACATACCCTAGAATACTTAGCCCTCTTGCTTCTGCTTCTTTTTTGGGGGGGGGACTTTGCAGCCTTAGGTGCTTCTGGGCAAGACTGTCTTCCAGGACCTATGGTGCTTGGGTTCCTTATGGCAGTATCTTATTAAAATATGGCCTGTGACACACTAATCACAGTTCCGTACATGAGAGTGACAATGTTAATTCTGGATTGTGGCTACTGAGTCCTTTTGGTGACCATTGATACTCCTTATCATCCAATTTTTAAAAAGCAAGTGTGGGAGTTGACAGATGCTTCAGCATGTCCTCTGGCTTTCTATCCCTTCTTTCCTCCCTGCAGTTAAACTCCAAACTGCAGTCTCTGTAATTGGGTAGAGATTTGATACAGCATGGTCCTGGATATGAAAAAGCTGACTGTAACTGAATCTGGTGAGGTCTGAAATATTAATGGATTCAGGTCCTGAGTCATAGAGAGAACATGCACATTTGCCAGGATTTGGCCTCTTTAAGGGCTCCACCACAGGAAACAATATCACACAAATATTCCAAAGTCTTTATGTGGCTTCCTTTTTTGATGTCAGAGTACATCTCTGAAACCTATGCACTCTATGTTCTATTATTGCAAGCCCAGGTTGCCTTGATTCAGTGGCAGTGCTGCAGAAAAGAAAAAGAACGCAGGGAAAAGGGAATTAAAGAGAAAACAGATTTTTAGGACTATAATGTGGAAAATGATGAACCTCAGTATGTTTATTTGATATTGATATAAGAACAGGGCAGTACGAATGCCTAATTTTGGTCCAGAGTCAAGAAAAGGATGAATCCACAAATTTTTCTCCTCAGCTTCTACTCATATAGTATACCTATAATAAAGGCCTCGATGCTAGTAAAATGCCAAAATAATATTTGTTTCTTTTATATAAACAGATACTAGGAAAAAACAAGCAGGCCAGATAGTAGAAAGGAAATTAAAAACATCATAAAGGTGTGAAGTCATGGAAGACCTCCCTCATTATACAAGAAAATGCACTCATTTGGTATTTCTTTCAGTTGAATTGAACTTCCATCTCCCCAAATGTACAAACAAGTCATTTGCCATTGCACTTTTCAGCTAAGTGGAAATACAACTGATATTGGCCACATTTCTCTCTCTCTCTCTTCATTATTTTAACACCGAAAGCTCTAAGTGGGAAATTGAATTAAGGTTATGAGTTTTAGAGGTTAATGTGAAAATATTTCATGGGGAGATAACAGTAAAGCAGATGTCTAAAAACTGTAAAGGTTCCGCAGGCAGAATTGATGATGTGAGGAGAACTGGGAGATGGGGGAGGAAAATCCATTATAAATATTTTTCTAAGTGTCTCTAATTTGACCACAATGAGTGCATAATTTGGAAAGGGATCTCATCGTGATTAATTTAATGGGAAAAGCTTTGAGATAAGCTGGGATTTTATACTGTAATTAAAAAGAAAGAATCAGCGTGACAGCAGGGTGTTCTCCCAAAATAATGACACCTGCAGCAAGAGATAGGAGTTAGCAGCAAATTGTTGCCATGGGGACTGAGTGAGTGGCTGCGCCAAGGAAGTCATACATTCTGTGAAACCAAAGTCTCCTTTAGGAAGTCCTTTGAGTGAAAGCCATACTGCTGTCAGGAGAGACACTGAAAGGCACACATGAAGGAGTAATTGTAGAAAGGTGAACCAGGATGACATAAGTACAAGGTATGCTAAAAACTGCCAAAGAAGGCAATTCATCCATAGAGAAGGAGAGGGAGAGAAAGAGAAGGAGAAAGAGGGAAAGAACCTATTGCCTCTGGTGTTACTCTTTCAGTTCTGCCCAGAGGATACAGGTAAAAGCCAGTATCTGGATCTCTTGGGACACCAATGCTGGTACCTCTAATGATCTTGGAGAAAGAGAATTCTTTACAGATCATTTTCCAAAATAGGGTAATTCAGAATGGCTCTAATCAGATGACTTGGTTAAATGAAAGGTAGCATCAGTTAGTCCATCAATAACTTTATATCCTACTTCCCCCCCAAAACTGGGACTCAAAGAGGCTTACAGAATAAGAGATATAAGTAAAACGTTACTGCTGCTGCTGTTGTTGTGTGCCTTCAAGTCATTTCCGACTTATGTTGATCCTCAGGTTAATCTATCATAGGTTTTTCTTGGCAAGTTTTTTCAGAGGGGGTTTGCCATTGACATCCTTTGAGGCTGAGTGTGTGTGACTTGCCCAAGGTCACCCAATGGGTTTACATGGCCAAGCCGGGATTTGAACCTTGGTCTTCGTAGTCATAGTCCAGTATTCAGTCCACTACACCATGGTGGTATACAAAAACTGTAAGTAAAATTATATATAGCTAAAAGCATGCAAAAAGTTAAGAATAGAATCATAGACTCATAGAGTCATAGAATCCAGTCCAATCCCCTGCCATGCAGGAACTCAAAATCAAAGCATCCCCGACAGATGGCCATCCAACCTCTGTTTAAAGACCTCCAAAGAAGAAGACTCCACCACCCTCTGAGGGAATGTGTTCCACTGTTGAACACCTCTCACTGTCAGGAAGTTCCTCCTAATATTGAGGTGGAATCTCTTTTCCTGCAGCTTGCATCCATTGTTCCAGGTCATGTTCTCTGGGGCAGCAGAAAACAAGCTTGTTCCCTCCTTAATATGACATCTCTTCAAATATTTAAACAGGGCTATCATATCCCGTCTTAACTGTCTCTTCTCTAGGCTAAACATAACCAGTTCCCTAAGTTGTTCCCTTCATCATATCACCCATTAACCTTCTCTTCTGGATAGGTTCCAGATTGTCAACATCCTTTTTGGATTATGGTGCCCAGAATTGAACACAGTATTCCAGGGGAGGCCTGACCAAAGCAGAATAGAGTGGCACCATTACTTCCCTTGATCTAGACACTATAATGAGACATACAGTGCTATATTTTAAATGTCATGGGCCTTAATCTCCCCAAGAAATGCAAAATGATTTATGTTCCATTTGGGCAGTAAGTAACTGTGATGAAATAAATGGTCAGGTGGAAACTGTGAAAAATAAGATGGTTTCTTCTCAGTGGCATCACTCAGGTTAGTGTCACCTGGTGCCACCATACCACCTTCCAGATTGTCCCATACAGAATCTTTAGTAATGTTTTCTGTACTAATGTTATTCATAAATCATAATTCCTATATGTCACTGAATGTAAAAGTAATAGTTGTGTCATAAACAACTAGCAAAATTAGAACTCTTCTGCCAGTTCAAGGGCATGGTCCAGGAAGAGAGAGGAAGATA
>CM034708.1:45640184-45660652 GCA_020142125.1 Phrynosoma platyrhinos | reverse complement strand
CTCTCTCTCTCTCTCTCTCTTTCTCTCTGGTTCCTCCTTCCTCTCCTTGGGATGCTGCTGGGTGGTGGAGGAGAGCGGGTTGTTTTTTATGGCCTCCGCTGCCACTTTGGCTTTCTCTTTCTTTCCCTCTGGTTCCTCCTCGGGATGCTGCCAGGGTGGTGGTGGAAGCGGGCTGTTTTTTATGGCCTCCGCCACTGCTTTGGCTCTCTCTCTCTCTCTGGTTCCTCCTCAAAAGAATAATCTTTTAGGAATGTCATTCCTACCATGTGGGAGCATAACAAGCACTAGGAAGGAAGGAAGCACATTTTTTAAAAGTGCATAGTTCTAGATGGTTTGAACAAGTGAGCCAAGTTGTGTGCTGTTGTTGTTTTATGTCTTTAAATCATTTCCAACTAATGATGACCCTAAGGTGAACCTATCAAAGGGTTTTGTTAGCAAGATATGCTTTCCTCAGAGGCTAAGAGAGTGTGACTTGCCCAAAGTCACCCAGTGAGTTTCCATGGCTAAGTAGAGATTCAAACTAGAATATGTCCACTGCCCAAAACAACTATATCATGTTTTAAATGATCCAGTGTCACTAACCAACTTAACCTGGAAACAAATCCTTCCTGTCCTCAGATATAGTGATTACTCTAACTTTGCACATGAGTAAACCCATTCACTGAGTCTTCATAAGGACTGCATTTCTACATTACCCTGTTACTTTTGTAATTTCCAGTTTTCACTAAATGCACTATGATGAAAATTAAAGTTATGTTCTAATTTAATGTCCCTCTATTGATTTAAATGACAGGAGTTAGGTGGATATAGATAAATCTTATGAATATCTTACAAAGTTTCATATATTATTTTCCAAAGAAAAAAATATTTGCTCATCTATTCAGTATATAAAGCAAACTGCTGAATACAACATGAATTATGAACTACTTGTTAACATGCAAAATTATTTTTTCCTTCTCCAGTCCCAAGGAGCAAGCTATTTTTCCTCTTAAAAGTGTAATAAAAAGTGCATTTCCATGCATACTGTGTTAAATATTCATGCTACCAATGAACTATCCCAAATTATACTTCTGTCTTTTTAAACCTCTTGTTGAGACTGCAGTGTGTCCTATCCTAAGGATCACTTGTAATTAATTGTTTTGTATTATTCTCATTCACATATGCATAAAAAATACATTTGGCTCAAAGTCAATTTGTTCATTCCTCTAAGGCCACAGTGCCAAGTAAGTGGTGCAGAAATAGTAGGATTATATTGTAATATTTTATCTTGAGGTAATCAAAGATGACATATATTAGTCTCACAAATGCTTTCTAAACCTTATTTGTTTATGTAAATGTAAACGGTGTCCAGCTACCTTAAAATAAAATTGAAGGGTAAGTCTCTCAGTTTTTTCTCCACTTTTATTCAGTATAGCCTATGGTATAAAATACTTCAACATTTTGAGATCACGACCAATATATCCAATTTTTTAATCTATCTATATTTGTATTTACATATATCAATATAGAGCTTTCCACATAGCAACATTAGAATTCCACCATGACCTAGAGGTAATGTAGGAGCAGTCATAGTATAGTATGTCAAGCCTGCCAAATAATCTTCCGTGCACTATGTATTAGAAAATTAAAGAGCTCCAGATGTATTATAAATTGGTTTCACATTAAAATAGTTGTTGCAGCTCTCTTCACAACAGGAAGTTGAATTTGGTGGTGCGTGAACATCTTCACGATACTCCCAATTTTCCAAGGAGTCTCATGTACAGAGTGCATAGTAATACCATGGATGGGTTAGTGAGTAATAGATTTAGCACAGATCTAGTAAATCAGTGACTTCCCAAATATTGTGGGGTCCAGTATCCTTCAAACCTGACAAAGCTGACAAATGGTAAGGCATGATGGCATCTATAAATCAACATCTGGAGTGCTAGTCTTGATATGGTGGATGTAGCATATACTTCTGTGATTACTTATGATTTGATAGCAGTTGGGAGACAGATGATAAAATAAGCCACATGCATCCATGTAGCATCCTGCAAAGGCATAAATTGCCTCTGGCCTCCAGCAACATGAAAATTTGACTACTCCTATCCTTTTCCATCTAGTGGGCAAATGAGAATTATTGCAGGTCTAGCACAAGTTGGATGCAAAAGACCATTTTTCTACTAGTTCAGTATAAACTCAGGTTTTGTTCCTAGTAAACATAATTAATTCAGGTATGATGAAATAGAATGCAAAAGGCTGGATATAAGCTAAGATATTTGCATTCAAGTCCCATTGAAATCAATTGACTTAAGTTACTATAACAATTTTTTTCTTCATTTCTTTCAGTGTATGTGTGACTAACATGTCAGGACAGACTCCACAAATTATTTAATACAGTTCTATTTGTTTGATTTATAAATATGAAAAATAAAAGTCTGCTTTATTAAAGATTTTAATATTCCTTATCATAAAACACAAGGAGGTCTTGGCCAAAGTTTCACAATCCAGTCTTCATATACTGTAATATATTAACCAGATTGTAATGAGCTCATTATGATAAACAAAACAGATTATCTTGACAAGTGCCTTTCAGCCAAAATGGCGTGCTTATTTTTTTTATTAATCTTTGTATACTCACATAGCTGTAGTTGTGCAAGTGGAAATTCAGCAAGTATGTTTTATAGGATTAACTTGGTCAGTAATAAAAAAAAGCCCACCCTTCTTTTCAAAAGGAGTACTCAAGAATCTTTTTGCCTAGCCAATTTGGCAGATGTCCTAACACTACCAGTATTAATGATCTGTTTTCATTTGCATTAAAAAGCTCTATCTTTAGAACTTATAATTTACCAATAAATTCCATCTGCAAGTTGACATTGAGCTTTAATTGGCTTTATAAAAGACCAAAGGAAATGAGGCAATTGGTTTGAAGAAAGTTGATTTCAAAGTTATTTCAAAATGTTCATGCTTTCACTCAGTTTAATGCAGCATTTAGAATGATCCAAACCATAGACCCTTTTGAGATTAAACAATTCATGAAAGTTTTTAGATGGTAGTAAAACACAGTGTCTTCCAAACGCTTCTTACAATATAGGTCCTATATGAATAAACACTATTAACAGTCAGTGCTGATGTATAGATGATCAATGTCAGGATGTGGGCCGTGAGAAGTTCAGCATAACCAAAATCAATACATAGTTAATTATAACCAAGGAATCTATCTATATGAGCTAACAGTTCAGAGTATTAACCTATAAAACAAGACCTGTTGAAAAAGAAGTAGGAACAGATGTAGGAACTAGAACAACTGTCTGTGGATGGAGTGGGACTGGGAAGATGAATGTGAGTGTCTAAAGGATAGAGCAGGTTGTTTACCATTGCCATGGCCCACCAAGCCAATTACTATGATGAAGATTTTGAAAGGTTGTGAGAGCAGGTGACAATGTGTAAACTGGAGGAAAACAGAGTGTATTATTGAATATGAGACAGAGGAAGGGGTCAGAGAAAAATGTGGGGTTTTAGAATTCAACAGGAACTTTTAAAAGGAGAAGTGGTCAGCATGAGATTAGCAGAGGTTGGGATAGAATTTTTCACCACAGAGATTATTGCATGTGATTATCCCCAATGGGATAGATGCACATTTAACCATCAATGACGGATCGTACCACATTTCCCCTGTGACCATGCTTTAGGCAGCTCCTATGCTACCCACATCTTTTCAAACTTCTCCTGTAGCTTTTCAAGAATAAGATTTCCCCATTCTTGAAAAGCTACAGGGAGAGTTTGAAAAGATGTGAGTTGCATATGGGCTTGCTATGGCCTGGCCATGGGAGAATACTGTAAGATCCATCATTGATGATTAAACATGAATCTATCCCATTGGGGTTAGTCGTGTGTGATCATCTCCTACATTTCTTCCTGAAACAACTAATAGTTTCAGCAATTTTCTTCCTGCTGTGAAAAAGTCTTTGAAAACCACACAGTTTGCGAAGACTATTGGCAATTTTGGACTTATTACGTTAAAAATTCACACATAGTTGTTTTGCACAGAAGACAACATTTTATGTGTGGAAAATAATATTTCAATGCATATGGAGGCCTCCAAGTTCTAGGAGTTTCTGGATGAGATTGATTATCTGGATCCATTTCAATCTGGCTTCAGGCCTGGTTATGGGACAGAGATAGCTTTGTTCACCTTGGTGAGTGACAACTAGAGAGGAGGAATGTGTCCTTGATTGTTCTACTAGACATCTCAGCAGCATTTGATAGCATTAGCCATGGTGTCTTTCTGGGCTGTCTCACTGAGATGGGATTTGGAGGCACTGTTTTGCAGTGGCTCCATTCTTTCCTGAAGAGGTTTTGTTTCAAACAGATATGCACAGAGAGGGGAATAGAATTGTACAGCTGACTTTGGAATATTTACACTTTTTTTTGTTTAAAATGTTGATTATTGCTTAAGCAGTTGCAATAGAAGGCGACTATGGTAGTTTATGTAAGAGCACAGATGGAAGTGGCAAGAGCCAAGTGCCAATGGCAGCAACAGTAATTACAGCAGATTGGCTAAACCAGATGGGCAAGTTATATGGGGCAATTAGCATTATAAAATAAGGAAACCAATATTGGGGGAAAGTAGTGCATGCGTATATTAGTGTGTGTGCATAAGTTGCTGCCCATTTGCATATAATGTGTATATTTAGGGTGCACATGTCTTCATATTTTGAAGGAGCTAGATATGAATCTCCTTTGCAGTCTACATGAGCTAGTGATTTTGTTTCATGCTTTATATGCCTTTGCAGAAAGGCAGACATCTCATTCACTGCATAGTGGCAGCTGAGAACCTTATTGCATGAGAAAACAAAGTGGAAATGGAGCCAGAGAGTAGCAGCTTCTTTGTGCCTTACCACATAATGTCATAGCACTTCAGTTCTCTTCTTGTGGGAGACAGTTGTAAAAGCACACCTTTTTTCTTGTCAGAAAAAATCTGTTCAACAAAAGATGTGCTTTTACGAACAACTCCCATGGGAAGAGAACTGAAGCACTACAATATAATGTGGTTAAGGAGCTGGAAAAGCCGCTACTCTCCAGTTCCATTTCTGCTTTGTTTTCTCATGCAGTAAGGGTTTGAATGGGATCCATTTTCAGTGGCACAGTCTTGCTGTTCTAAGGAAGACTTGATTGTTCTGTCCTGCCTTCATGATTATGTCGCTCCAGCAATATATGATAATATCCAGAGATTTTCCATGGCTGAAGTAGCATAGTGGTTTGAGTGTTGGACTATGTTTCTGGAGACCAGGGTTTCTTAGTGGGTTTCATGGCTTAGCAGGGTATAATTCCCTGGGGCAAGTCACATGTTCTCAGCCTCAGGGGAAGGCAATGGCAAACTTCCTCTGAACAAAACTTGCCAAAAACCTTGTACTAGAGTTGCCTTAGGATCACCATAAATCAGAAATGACTTGAAGGCACACAATACACACACACAATACATGTTGCTGTGTGAAGGGCATCGCAGAACTTGTAGGTTTTAAAGATGAGGAGAAGTTAGTTTAATTCACATGCTACTGAAGTTTCTATAATTTCACATTTTCAAACCAATACATGAAATGAAACTCAGCTACTCTTCCAAATTTACAGTTCAGTGAATTTTGCAATGGAATTCTCTAACCAAAATGTGCATTGATCAATGTATATTTCAGATCAATAATGTCTAAAATGCATTATTTTGAAAAATTGCATATATCAGGCAAAATTGCTTATAGAAATGCACGTGTTAAGAGAAACATGCATAAAAATGTGCATGCATATTCATATGGTGAACCAAATTTAAAATTTGAAAAAAAGGAGGTAGCAGACTATATTGTGGATGGGCTGCATTCCTCTTAGAACAGGGATGAGGAATATGTGATCCTTCAGGAGTTGTTGAAGAGCAAGTACCATCAACCTAGTTAATGGTGAGAGAACACACACACGCACTCCCCATCCTTTCCTTACTGGGTCACAGTTTTCAACAGGTCTGTCTCCTGCCAATCATTGTTAGCTTGAACTATAATGTTTGTGGCAATGATAGGTGACTCTCAACTTTATGCCTTTCTTTTCATGCTTTTCTCTCTTGATTTTAGCATTTCTTTTCTACACATGTTGTGAAAAATGCCATGTCTGTGCAGAGAGTCATTTGCTCTAATATCTTACCATGGGAATCAGAAATTATCTCAGCTGCAGCTTTAAGGCATTAGTAATCTCAGTTACTAGAGGGTACTTTCTGAAAAACTTATCTGATTTTTTTTTTAATTGATTTTCTGAGAAGAACCCAAAAGCACTTTAAAATCAGATGACTTCCTAACCCTCTGTTTGCAGTTTCAAATGCATTGTCTCAGTATTTCAGTGTAAAAATTACAGGAGCATAGGTTCTCTTTGACAGATAGGTTGCCTTTGTATAGCTATCAATGACACAGGCTGAGTTGATATGCCTGTCAGGGTTGTAATGTCACTATGTCAATCCCTTGTCCCTATTCAGTGTGTGAACTGCTGGATGTATGAATTTTTCAATCCAGATTTATTTGTTTCAGCCAAAGTTAATACAAGATTAAAATCTTTCTGGAGACATGGTAATTAGAAGCATACAATTTGGCCAGTAGAAAAATCACTGGGTTGTGTTTCATCAAGCTCATTTATCCAAATAACAGCCAATGCTTGGGCATCCACACAGTTTACTGTGCTTTGGCTAATGCAAATGCAAAAGTACTTCCTTTCTTATTTTTATTTGCAAGCAAGCAAGAAAGCAAGCAAGCAAATATATAAATAAATAAACCCCACTTTTTATAAATTGGAACAATAGCATGATCTTTAGCTGCTTAGGGCAAAGTTGTAGCTTTGTACTTAGGACCAAAGTCAGCAACTAGCATCATTAGGGAACTGTTGTATCCATACAGTCCTAGAAGAACCCACCACTAATGTATGCCCTTGGCTCTCTTTAATCCCCCACTCCCACCCATGTGCCTGGTTACTTTCTTTATTTTTGACTTCGCCCTGTGCATTGAATTGCTCCAGGGGGTTGTAAATAAAAATTAGCTACCTTCACAAAAAGTGGTAACCCCATTTGCCCCCCCCCCCCATTTTGGGAGAAATCAGATTCTGAGACAAAATTTATCAGGTAGGATTCTTTCCAAAATAGCTTTCTCTTATAGGGCTCCATAAAACTAAATGAGGAAGCCTAGCATTATAGAAGATAGCACTTTGCTCAATTCTGGACCTGGTCTCCCTCCAATCTAGAACCTTCTTTGTTCAAGGATATGCTCTATTGACCTTTTTTCTGCTGTCTTCTAATATTTAAAGATATAACCAAAAAATTCAACTCCTAGGAGCAGTTTCACCCAGCAATTTTCCTGATGCATCTGTTCTGATCTGATGTTTGACAAGATTTTCAAAAGGCACAAGGAAACAGCTTACTGCAATGCCACAAAAACCTATTATGTTTCTATTGCCCTATGTCTCATTTTCTGTAACAAAAATATTTGATCAGTTGATTTTTTTTTTGTGGGGAGCAAATACAAGACTGCAAGGAAAAAATGTTAGTCCTAGTTTGATAATATCAATTTCAAAAAGAGAGCTCAGTATTAATTCTTGGGTTGTATGCAGCTGCACTGAATTCCTGCAGTACAGTGGCATCATGTTTTATCACCTGAGTGCCCATGGCCATACTGATCTCGTTCACATAAACAGTGAAGGCTAAATTCCTTTTTCAGCTATGCTGAGCCAATTGAAGATAAATAGTTTTTGCCTTGGCTGTTGTGAAAGTCCTCTGGAATCTTTTATTTTCCTGACAATTCTTAAAACAGAACGGTGGAATCCCTTGATTCCCTAATACAGGATTGAACTAAACATACAGTACAGAATTTCCTGACATAAAAAGAAGTGAAAAACACAACCCCCCAAACCAAATAAAATAATATCAAATAAAAATACCACAATTGCTAATCAGAAATATCAGTATATTTGAGTGAAATATTATCCTCTAATAATTCTTTGAGAGACTTTTATCTGAAATGTGTGTGGATTAAAGAAATGCTAGTGAGAAAATGAGGAAGTTTTCAACTGTGAAGAACATAGTTTTAGTAAGACAATAGATAATGCCTTTTGGTTAATTCCAGTTGGTGATTTCAGAGATTTATAACTATAGTATTATAATGGGCCCTTGGGTTTGGTTCCAGGACTCCCTATGGCTACAAAATTCTATGGATGCTCAAGTCCCATTTATATACAGTGGCATAATAAAATGGTGTCCTTTATACAAAATGACAAAATTAAGTTTTCCTTTTTGGAATTGGGGAGGGGGTATTTTCATACTGCTGTTGTTAATCAGTGGATGCAAAATCTGTGGTTATGGAGGGCTGACTGTACTATTACATTTTCTTCTAGAGAGATTATGTATGGATTGAAGACTAGTGGGCTAGGAAAGAGAGAAAATGTTAATTTGGATAGATACCACTTCAACCACATCTATATTCCATTGCTTTTAATTTAAAGCTTGGAAACAACATAGAAATATCCCAGTGCTAAAACTCTAGCTCTTATCAAATTTGTATTAAATTTGTAGACTTGAGTATTTGACAGATCTGATATACTGGTTAAAACATAATTTCACTGCCATGTCATAGAGCTTCAAATAGTTGTCCTCTAGTGTAATCTGAAGAGACACAAAGGAGGACCTACCTTTTGTTCTTTTAAAAGATTAATAGAAAGGGACATTATGGTACATGTACTTTATTGTATGAACATGAGAAAATCCACCTCTGTTGAACTGAATTTGTTGCTTCTAAGAGAAAGGCAGTCTCGCTCCAGAGGTGGACAAGAATGGGTATCAACTAGGGCCCCCAAAACAGACAATGGCCTTTACAGTGCTAGTGTTTCCACTTTTCACAGTGTATCCAAACAGCTCAGATGCAGCTCAAGAACAAAACTCATTCCATGTCTAGACACAAGTTTTGGGGACCCATTTAGAGTGTCAGACCTAAAATGAGGGCATTGCTCCTTAATAAGAATTCTGCCTTTCAATGAAAGTTTCTTTCAGTCCCCAGATTTCTAGCAATGCAAAAAGTGATATATGAAAAATAGTTCAACTAGAGTTCTTCTGTCTCCTGAGATTTTACATTGCTAATGCTAAAAATATGAAAACCGAAGGAAAATTTCATTGGAGGGAGCAGAATTCTTATTTGAGGTAATCCCTTTATTTTGCCTCTCCTTCCCATAGATACACACCTTTGATATGCAAGGGGTCCCAAAACTTTGGAGCAAGCACTGATAAAAAGTACAGGAACCTATTCTTCCTCTGTTCACTGTGTTTATGATATGAAGAAAATCTGCTTTATTTCATTTTCCCAATGATCCTCTTTCCTATCCTTCTGCTCTTTAATGCAAATTAAATAACTGTGGCCCTTTTTTATATATATGCTCTGTACTTTTTTATATGTATATGTACTTTATATGTAATATATATATATGTGTGTGTGTGTGTGTGTGTGTGTGTGTGTAATTTTTTAGTGTATGTTATCAGTAAAAAAATACTGATTTCTCTTTTATTCTTTAAATTCTCATTTGTAGTGGTCTGCTGAGTAAATATGCACCATCATGCGAAAACTGTCACTTAAGTTCTGGATATAGTGTATGTTATTATGAGCTAGTGGACTCTAGATGGCAGGCTTTTGTAAAATGGATATGAACTTGGGGAAATGTAATTAGCTCAAATAGTTAGCAGGAGGCAAACCTAATTTATATGGAGGTAGCTAAGGGCAAGTTTTTTTCAAATTGATTTGTAAATTTATTATGGGATCAGGCATACAAAGACAAACGTTCACTCACACATTCTCACAAGAACTCAGGAATAAAGCAAGTTAGCATGGAATAGACACAAGGCTTTTCTAATTGTGATATTACCTGCCTGGAGTGCTCTGGGTAGACTGATGTATAGTTGGACTTGACTGGATGAAGTGACAGGACCACTGAACAAGTCAGAGCTTGATCAGAATTCAGAGTGATGTAGTGTCACCATGAATTCTAACCAGTCACACTTAACCAGAATTTTGGTAGTCTTTTTATAGGCTGAAAATAGCCCAGGGCGAAGGTTGATTGCTGTATATCAAAAGAACCAAATTAACATAAAGGTTTCCTTGAAGTAGATAAATTCCAGAGGGAGGTAATGGATTTTATTTATCTTGTGGCCAAAAAATCCATAAATCCTTTAGCTTCCTTGTCTCCAAAGTTGTGAATCTCTTTGTTTGCAACTTCTGAAACTGGTTGTTTGATCTGTAAATGAGTGCTGGGGTCTACATGACCACTGTACCTAAGTGACCAACTTGCCTCTGGGTGCATAGTGGCAACTGGATTTCTATTTTAGGATCTACCAGAAATCATACACACACAGAGAGAGCATGGAAAATGCTGGATTTATCATAACACTCTTCCTTCAAATCCAGGTTTGGTTTGTGCAGCAGAGAAAATAGCTCCAAACATGCACAGTGGGCTCTTGGTATCTACTGAGGTTTGGTTCCAAGACCCCCTGAGGATACCAAAATCCATGGATACTCAATATATATAATGGTGTTGTAAAAATGGAATCCTTTACATAAAATGGCAAAAATCAAGGTTTGCTTTTTGGGAAAAAATGTTTTGGAATATTTTCAAGCCATGGATGGTTGAATCTATGGGTGCAGAATCTGTTGATACAGTGATCTGACCTTATAAACATGCTCATCACTTAAGTGTTTGCAATGTAAAAATGTAAATTGAATTGACTAATCAAATCAACTGCTGAATGGGATTTCTGCATTTATTTAAAGACCATTGATACTGAATTCAGGCTAAAATATTGATCATTATTTTGTTATACTTAAATAGCCTAAAATTCAGCTGTTTTGTTAATGCTACTTATGTTCACCTATTTTAAGATATACTGTTTCTCAGAGATGGGCAACTTTAGTGAATCTTTGGGACAATCTCATGTTCCTGTGGTCATGAAAATTGCCATGCTGCTGAAAATCCATATCCTATTTTGAAACTAAGGGCCTTTGCAGACTGCTAGAAATAGTGCAAATTGAGTCCACTTTAACTGCCCTGGCTCAGTGCTAGGGAATCATGGGAATTGTATTTTTTTCTGAGACATTGAGGCTTCTCTGTCAGAGAGCTCTGGTGCTACAATAAACTACAGTTCCCATGATTCCCTAGCACTGAGTCAGGGCAGTTAAAGTGGACTCAATTTGCACTATTTCTGGCAGCCTGCAAAGGCCCTAAATTTCAGTGACAATCTTTTCTTTATAATAAAAGTGGACAGATTGTGCATGTTTTCTATTAAAGTTGTTCAGCTTGGTGTATAATTTCATTCTTAGCATGGATATCTTGGCAACAGGGTTGCATTTTTTCTTATTCACTATGTGGCAAACTGGCTTGTCCCGTTTCACAAGATCATGTAAAATGCCAATCAGAGTTAAGATGGATTTTTGGAACATATAATTAATATTATTGCTTTAATGCCCCACCAGTCCTTAAATGGCACAGTTTTAACCTGTTTTTAAATAGTATGTAATGAGGAAAAATTGTCCTATTATAATATTAATCCATATGGTACCTTCTTCCATAAAACAGAGTGTCAAATAAGGTAACAAATAAGAAAGTAGTACACTCGTCCCTCCACATTTGCATCTTTGACTTTTGTGGATTTCATTATTCACGGATTTTATTAATAAGAATATCTCTAGGAATATCTAGGTCCTCCAGAGCAACTCTATGGTCAACTTTAACTAAAGTTCACCCTGAAGGACCTAGAGATTCCTAGAGAGAACACTCCACTAGGCATTTATAGCTCCTCCAGCACAATTCTATGGTCAACATCTGGCAGATGCACTGGACTAAAGGACCTAGAGATTCCTAGAAAGGTGTTCTCTCAGATAAAAATAGTTTTTTGTTATTTGTGGTTTTTCCACATTAAAGGGGGTCCTGTGCCCCTAATGTGGAGGGACAAGTGTAGTTTCTACTTGTATGACTCCAGGGAATTGCCCATATTAGAATTTTAAAACTATTAAAAAACATTTGTATATTGAAGTTGCTTTAAAGGTGGTTACAGTGCAAGACACATACTTTTTGACGCCTTACTGAACAAAAAAGTTTTCTGTTCTATTTATCAATTAGCAAGCTTAATCTGAACTTGAGCAGTCCATTTTCAGAATAAGTTGCCTAGCTGGCCTTTTCCATCACACTGTGGAGTTGTATGTGTGTGTGTGTGTGTATGTGTGAACAGTGGCAATGACTGCTCTGTGCAAGCATTGGAAGCACATTTTTCTGATAAACTTACCCAACAGAACAAGCCTGTACCACCAATTCATTTGCTCTCAAGGGGCTGCATTAATTACAATGGTAAAGAATTAAAATCTGACAAGTTAGTTCCCCTACCTTCCATACTAGTTCCTCTAAAAGAGACCATCTTCTCCCCACCCTGTGCTCTTCCATCTCTTTCCCCTGGCTGCAGTATTATGGATATGCAGCATTCAATCCCTCTTTGCTCAGTTTTTCAGTGGTGCAAGAACTCAATCTGTTTTTTCCTTAGTTCATACACCCTTATTGTTACCTCTAAGGACCATAGAGTGAATGCCAGTTCATTGCCTAGTGCTGATCATATGAGGGCTCCTGGTTGTTTGATATTAAACTTCAGTAAGCTTCTATTTCTCCCCTTCCCCTTTACTAAAATGATTTTGGCTACGGGCACTGTAATTCTTGCTCATAAATCAGGTGCTCAGAAATGTAATCATTTCAAATCCACATGAGAATCTAGTGCAATAAAATATTTTTCCACTTCTGTTCATTTCCCCCTTCAGTCTGTCTGTAATTGTGCCACTGTGCTTTTTTTTTGTTTTGTTTTTAAGATCTGGGAAATCTTTGCTTGAAAATATATCTTGTGGTGGTTCATGGTGGTGCTGGAGTGTGTGTGTGTGCATGTATGTGCATGGGAGCTAGACCTGATTAGCTCAGTTTGGGTAAATTATCTGCATTTCCTTGTATTTCTACACATCTTTTAGGAAATGATTTGGTGAGTTGCTACTCTAGAGTTTTTCCCTTAGTGTATGCTTTTATTCATTTTCCCCAACATTGCCCATACTATATACCACTGAAATGCTGGCTCTGTAAGTACTTTCAAGTCTCTAGCTATGAGCTTTGCCTTGCCATCAAGATACAAAACATTATGATTCAATTAGCCACAGGGCTTTCCTTCTCTTCTTGATCTCACCAGAAAGTCAATTTCAGTCTGTAGTTGCAAGATACAGGAAGTAGAGACACTCTTTTGGAACATCTAAAAGGCTACAAGTTTTATTTCCTAATTATTTTGCATCTATTTCCATTCTAGCTGGTTCTAATAAAAAGGCCAACAACTTCTGGCTGTATTACAGCAGGGTAGGAACCATGTGGACCTGCAAATGTGGGTTCCTTCTGCTCCATCCATCATTGCCAATGGTGAAGAATGGTGAAAGTTGCACTACAACAACATCTGGAGGGCTGTCTCTTTCCCACTCTTACATTACAGCAGCATTACAGACAACAAAATCATAGAATCTGAGAGCTGTAAAGGACCACAAGGGCCATTAACCCCCCTGCCATACAGAAATACACAACTAAAGCACTCCTGAAAGATGCCCACCTGGCCTCTGTTTAAAGACCTCCAAAAATGGAGAGTCCACCACCATCTGGGACAGTGTAATACACTTCCAAACAATTCTTACAGTAAATAAGTTCTTCCTAATATTTTGGAGGGATCATCTTGTAGCTTGAACCAACAAGCAGAAAACAAGCATCTTCTACATGACATTCCTTCAGATACTTAAAGATAGCTGTCATGTCACACCTTAGTCTTCTCTTCTCCAAGATAAGTATATACAATTCCAGCTTGTTCCATCTTATTGATATTCATCTTGAGCTCAGGTGCCCAGAATTGAATACAGTAATCCAAGTGAGATCTGACCAAAAGCAAACTAATCAAATTATCAGATAAATTTAGAGGATCAATTGACTTATTTTAAAGTTTATTTTGTAACATGAAATCCCTAACAAGACATTATCTGGAAGAAATCATGTAATGTGCAATTTAGGCAGACATTTGAAGAAGATGCATGTACATTCTGATGTGTGTCTAGTCCACAGTGATTTTATGCTGGCATGGGATTACCTAAAGTGTGGCCATGGAGTGCTCCACTATACACTTTTGGATGGTATTCAAATCAAAAGGGGTGGAGGGTGGTGTTTTCATATGTGTATTGCCTCATTCTATTAAAAAAAAATCTTATTTTTTTTTAAAAAGTGAAACATTATCTTCCTTGTCTAAAATGCTTGGAACCAGATGTGTTTTGGATTATAGGGTTTTTTTGAGGTGGGGGAAGGGATTTTGGAAAAACTGTATCTGCATATATGTACATAATGCAATATCTTGGAGATGGGACCCAAGTCTAAACACAAAATTCATTTATGTTTAATATACATCTTATATACATAGCTTAAAGGTAGTTTTATTGACTTATTTTAAGGTTTATTTTGTAACATGAAAAATATTTTAAATATTTTTTTGTGCATGAAACAAAGTTTGTGTACACTGAACCATCAGAAAACAAAGGTATTAGTATCTTAGCCACCCATGAAAAAAGTTTTGGCTAGTGGAATATTTTGGATTTTGGAAAGGGGGGCAGAGAAACTAGTGCCATCTCTAAGCTTCTAGAAAGACAAACCTGCCAGGGTATATAACCCACACATATGGGGTTTCCTTTTGTCTTTTTCTTGAGAAGAGGAAATGCCGGCACCTTGCCCAAGATCTTAAAGGCTAAAAGCTAAGAGAACATAACTTCTAACATTATGAGCCTGGAGACCTCCTTCTGGGTCAATATTCAGCCAAAGGGACACAAGGACAATTTCTGTGCTTATATTTTCTGCTAACACATCTTTTAAAATCTGTTTGTCATTAATGAAGGTCTGGCTTGTGATGTTGGTGGCTTAGTTATATTCCAGTATATTCTTTTTATTCTAAACTGAATAGTACCTGAATGGTTCAGGACAATCACCTTATTACACCTAGGCATCTGGTCCTGCTCACTCATTACCACCCTGGCACCTTCCCCTGAACTTAGCAGGTGGCAGAGCCATGCTGCAGCAGTTATAATCAGGAAAGAGTGGCCTTTTCAAATACATAGTCTGGATCAGCTGCCATTTGTCCCGCCATGCCACATGGTGTCACCCAGTCTGGCTAGACACTGGAGCCTACTTTGCAACTGTCAAGGTCAATCAGGCCAGTCTCTCAATTCTTTGAGTTCAGAATGTCTGTCTTCCATTTATGACATTTACAGATTTTAAGAAAAGTGCTACAAGGCACTGCTAGTACAAATTTTATCACCTTTATAAATAAAAGTGAATGTACAAGCCAACCAAAGAGAGCTGTATGTATTTAGCATACAGAATCCTGGTTCATTATGCTGAGCAGCACTAACCCCTGCTGACGGCCAGGAAAAAACAAAAACATAACTAGTCAGCAAGTGCCATTCATTACTTTGCTGAAAGACTAAGACTCTCCATGTTCCCAGAAGCCTTGAGCAGAATAAGAGGTTTTGTGACCTCTGAGGTCTGAATGCTTTAATGTAAAAGCACTGCTTCTTCTGATTTCTCTCACCCTCCCAATACAATCCAGCCCTTAGGGGGCTGAAGTCCATTAGCATGTAACACCACTAAGTGTGACTTGTTAGCTGGTGGCTTGCAGTGACTAACTCTGGCAAAAAAAATAAAATAAATAACAACATGAAATACCTGGTTTCATGATTTCAGCAATGAACCATCCAACTTATTATTTAACTAAAAAGTTATAACTTTTTTTGTTTCAGTCATTGTGCACAGCATTAGCCCACATTTCAGTTCTTGTGCTAAAATGCTGTCTGGCAACTTGAAAAGACACCTTTTCTGACTCCAAGGTAGTAAATTGGCTATACTGCAAGAAATTGTTTTAGCACATGCATACTTCATAAGGTGACACAGCCACTGAACTTGAAACCCACTTTCCTAATGACTGAATCACTAATTTATTGCTAGTAAATTTCTTCTTGGAAATGGAACAATCGTCTATAAAGCATACAGGACTTAACTTCATTGGAGGTCTGAATTTTCCAAAATGGTAAGAGTACATATCGTTTCTCAGTCAGCACAAAGAAAGTGGAGGGAGGGAAAAGAGAATAAGAAAGCCTGTCAAATAAAAGAAAACTATGAAGAGGACTCCTAACACAAGAGTGAAAAATAATAAAACAGCAGGGGTCTCACACAAAGTAAATGTGCAAGCTAGAGACTGTCAGTCTCCAGCATACAGAATCTGATTTTAGTAAGAATCGGGGTCAGCATCCAGTTGATGTACTCTACTGATGAAATGACCCATCACAAGAGCAGAAGAACTTTTCTGAGGCTCATACAGGAGGGGTGGGGCAATGGTAGCAGTAGGAAGGAAGGGCTACTATGCCCAGTCAGACTATTTCTTCAATGCACGGCTTCCAAAGGAATCACTGGATCCCATTTGCTCTGTGAAAGTTGGCTTGGACAATCACCTATACCACCAGATAGGCCTCTCCAACCTCTTGGCTCTGAGGACCTATCCCCACCCCTGTCCTGCAAGAAGCCAGATATCAGAAGAATATGCTCCTCTGAGCTTGCTGCTGGCTTCCCTTTCTCACTGCTACTGCCAAATTTCTCTTCATTCCTTTACCGACGCACCTTTGCCTTCAAGTTACGTTGGCACAGGAATCCACCAGCTGTTTGGCTTTAATGTTTACTGGATGTTGAAATTGAAATGGGCCTTAAGATGCTGAATAGTTTCTGAATTGCACTATGAATGTGTGGTCCATTTTATTCACCACATGAGCCCTACTCATACTTATGTCTAGGAAAAAACTAAGGAGATTATCTCACTGCCTTTTCCCATACTTTCTTGCTGAGCTAGGCACAGAATGTAAAAATTTAAATGTGGATTTTATTGCATGCCTCCATGCCCAGGCAGGAGGCATCTCATACCCAATCATGGCATCCCATACCCAATCCAGATTTATCCCTCACTTTTTGAAAGAACAGGATTTTCAGAGGCCATTGTTTATTATTTATCAGAGATCATCCTTAGATCTCAGATTTGTCCCAGAAACCGCAGAGCCTGTGAAAATCCTGAACTAGTACCCTATTCCCAAGGCTACCCTTGCTTTTTAAAATTAACATCCTGAATGCTGATCTAGTTAGTCTTTATTTTCAACATTCCAGTATGAAAACTGGGAAAATCTGAAAAGCATGACCTTACACTGTAATCATCTCCTTTAAGTAAAGAAACAATCACACAAGGAATTAGTAACAATGTTCCCCTCTCAGTATCCTGCAACACATATGCATAAAATCAATAATATATATTTTAGGAGACTTTAAAGTCTATAGCAGTGGTAATATAGAATATTTAGAGGAAAATGCAAAATGCAAAATGCCTGATAATTCACTCAACCAATTTTATGGGGGAATGCTCTGCACAGCCATAATCCTAATACAACTGAATATGAGACACAGCAAAAGAAGCAAAGCTGTTGTAAAATAATATGACAGGAACTAAAGCTGCAGATGGTAATATTGCAGATTTCCAAACTGCACAACAAATGGCCATTTTGTCATAAGGACCCAAGAGCTGCACTAAACTCACAGAATGTTCACACATTAACTCAGTCTGACACAAGCTTCACACATTAACACAAAGAAGCAGGAGTCCACCCTTTTCTGTGGTGATTTAAATGTATATTTGCTGCTCCCAACTGGTATAAAGTAAGTACCTTTTGTAACCCAGTGTTTATCCCAGAGCTAATGTCAGGGACAGTTTTCTAAGCTTCCACTCCAGCATAGCCCTAGAGCCCTCTGGCCTTGCATCTCCTCCTAGCTGTTGTTGGTGCCTATTTACCTGCTCACTCTAGCATGCTAGGAGTGACAAGAGTGAGCAATGGAGCAGCATTTTCCCTGGCCTGCTGCTAGCAGTGAAAATAAAACAGAGCACTTTAGGAGGGAAAATTAGCAGTGCTGGGCTAATGGTGACTACTAAGAAAGTGGTGGAGAATTTGTCTCCTTTCCAGAGAAATTTGGTAGAATAGTCCTTCTAATTTCTTTACGCAAATATAGCATGGGAAAGTGATTTGAATACAATACTACCACATATGTTGAGAGGCAAACATGTTCTTATTCTACTAACAGCACTCTGTCTCCCACCTCATCCACAGGCAATAACTTCTTGCCTTTTATTACTAGCAAAAAGCAATTGCTCTGTCAGCATTAAGCACTGGGGGTTTCGATCTTGTTTTTAAATTAAGGTGGTTTGGGCTGATTACCCACTTTAAAAATTATTGAATCAATTCAAACTATTTAAATAAAACACCCCCCTCCCCAATATAGTGGGCCAGTATCATTTCAACTTTGCAGTAATGGCCAAACGTTAATGTCACAGCTGAATAAACCTTAATCAGGAAGTGTCTTACACTCTTTCATAAAGCTATAGTGACAGTAAACAAAGTCACAGTTTGGTCTTTCTGTTCTTCCAGACCATTTTCAATTTTAGTATGTCAACCAACTAATGCCAGTGGTATCTTAAGCTGTTTCTACATACAGGCTGAGTCTCCCTTGTCCAGAATTCCAAAATCCAAAATATTCCACAAGCTGCCCCAATTGCTTTGCGGAGGGGCAGGTTATAAATAAATTTTATATTATTATTATTATTATTATTATTATTATTATTATTATTATTATTATTATTATTATTCCCTTGAGACTGAGACAGGAAGCAATTCTTGCTCTCAGACACAGACATTCTTAGCACATTATCTCACATTAGCTGTACATACTCTGTTTATAGTTGTACTTAAGAGCTCTGTACAGAGTACTTGAATCTGAACTAGAGTACAACGAAGCTATGAAATATTTAAATGTGGGCTTTAAGTAAGCTGTCATTCATATTTATTTTATTTTATTTTATAACAAATGTGTATGGCTGGATGAAAAAAGTTATTGAAAAAAACTCCTTGCTAATTTTATGCAAACACAACTTACTACACCAGAATCCCCTGTCCTGTCAGACTTGTCCTGTATCAGAGGTAGGTGATTGCTCTGTTCCTTTGAGTTAGGTTATCCACACTGGATTTTACAGGAACTATCCAGGGTGCTGAATCTATTTTACTAATAGGACTTAAGCCTTGGATACTTCCCATAGATCTAGCTCCTGTGAAACCCAGTGTGGACTCATTATCCTGAAATAATGGAGCTACCAGATGCTTCTGGCACACATACTTTCATAAAAAAGATTTAAACAGGCATAGTTTCCAACCACCATCTCTTTAGACTGAGGGCTGAGGGTCCTTGCCATTTGTCAGGTAATCTGGATTCTGTCTGGGGTCAGCTTTATCAACATTTGGTCACCTGAGTGCCTAGCTCATGGTGGTGGTTAAAGCATACCAGTCAAGTTAATATCAACACTTCACTTATATTAGGTTGTGTAGTCACCCTGATATTAAAATGGCCTGCTTATGGCATAAATCATGGCCAGTCAGTTCTTACTGAAGAATTTCCATAATGCAGTGCTTTTGGTCTATTCTCAAAATGGCAGCATCACTTTCCAAAGACCATCCATTAGGGTGTTTTGATTTCTGAGAATATCTGCTTCATCTCAGAATAGCTTCTGTTGTGTTTGCTGAATACTGTCTTACTTGTCAAGATTTAAATACTTTAGCCACCTCCTCTGCATTTTCCAACATTTATTGTGTGATTTTTTTGTAAAAGTACCTTGTGTGCTATACCTTTGTGACAATAACTTTTTGCAGCAAATGCCACAGTAACATCTGAGAAATGTGGATTCTTTCCTGAGATATTTAATGTTGTGGTGACTGTTACTTTGGGAATAGCTAGAATGTTAATCCCACCCACCCATCCATTTAGCCCACACTCATTTCTCTCTGGCCTGAGTTTCCAAGCAGATCTTTTTCTGGAAACGTACAGTTCTACTTTATATCTGTTCAACAAATATTCATGACTGAGTTGTCAGGAGGTGATAGTGTTATTAATAATCTATATAAAGCACTTTAAATGTATCAAGTGCTTTAGAGTCATCCTCTCATTCATCACCGCAACAACTCTTTGAGATAAGTATTAATATTTTTTTTCAGAAGGTGACTGAAACTGCTAATGATTTGCCTAAGGCAACCTAGTGCTCCAAGGCTGTGCTAATGTATGAATTCCCATTTCCCAGGTCCAAACCTTTTGATCTCTTAAATAAATGTGAAGCTACAGTTGTGGTAGGATTATTCTTTAGAATCGCTATGAATAATGTACTGCTTCCTACTGATTCAAACAAATCTTATGCTACCCATAGATAAAAAAGTAGAGAGGGCAAATATCGATTTCAGCATTATTTTCTAGTCTATTAATTGAAG
>CM034708.1:45612221-45622963 GCA_020142125.1 Phrynosoma platyrhinos | reverse complement strand
AATGTCTCATCTAAATGCCATGCTCCCAAAGTGGCTGGGCCATAATTCTAAGTATGGTGCTGAAAATATAAGACAGTGGTTTTAATAAATAGATATGTATAATTAATGGATTTTTGTATTGTACCCCTATATGTGTCTCACTGAGTTCAATGAGACATGCTCCTAGGTAAATGTGTAGGACTGCTTCTCATCCATAGATAGTTTTATGTCATTTAAATAAGCTATAGGTCCATTTACATTTTGATTCAAGAGATATTTACTTTGAAGTAAAAATCACTAATTTTAATAGAGATTTTTTTTTCAGACTAGCACTAGTTTTTAGATTTTAAATTCTCATCCTAAAGCATATTCATTCCATATTTTTAAACGTTCTGGTCTGGATTACCAGTATTAGCTCTATAGATTTTTCTTAAATTAAGAACTGTGTATAGAAATAAATATATTTCTAGGTATGTGTTTCTTGACTACAAGCCACCAAACATTGCTTCTCTACTTTTCAGCTTCAATGGGAATTGCATGGAAATTCTACATTGGCAACTACAATTGGCAATTGTACATTGGCAAATTGTACATTGGCAATTCAGATTTTATTCCTGATTAATTTATGTAGATCTGCATCCATAATATTCCTACATTCAAGAAGTATCCTTACGGCTATGTAGCTGAATTGTGTCTACAAGAATTTAGAGAGATAATGCTTAAGCATACAGACAAATGTTTAATGGAAAACAGTAGATTAGATCAAGACTTAAACGTATGGAAAACAACATTAAAAAATTAGTAATGACCACTATTATAAGTCCCATCTAAAATTAGTTGCAATGGTCTAGAAGAGAAAAAAAAACACCCCAAAGTTAGGCAATATCTTTTACTAGGAACATGAATAACATTGCAAGCAAGAGATTTCAGTAAGAAAGCTTCTGATCCCAGGACATTTTCTCCTCCTATTGATTTCTAAGTATGACTAGATTAAATCGTGTCCTGTGAAATACTTTAATTTTCATTGGAATAAAATTTAGATTTGGACTGACCAAGGGCTCATCTGCACTGCAGAAATAATATTATCTAACTGTTATGGTTCAAAGCTATGGAATTCTGAGATATTTAGTTTTCAGAGATATTTAGCCTTCTCTTTCACAGAGCACTGGTGCTTCACCAAACTACAAATCCTAGGATTCCATAGGATGGAATCATGATGGTTAAAGCAGTGTCAAACTGCATTAATTCTACTGTGTGGCAGCAGCCTAAAACAATTAGCTATGTATTAGGATAGCACTATTGAAGAAAATGTGTATGTCATGAAGAATAAAAGACAGCGATTAGTGCTACGCATTGAGTGATGGATTAAGTCAGCATCCCCCAATCTGGTAGTCTCCAGATATGTAGAACCACAATTCCTAGCATCCTACTCATGCCTTAGCAACAACCAATAGAACGTGAGCTAGCAGCAGCCAATCAAATGGTAGGCTGGAGGTGTTAAATAAGACTGTTGCTGACAGATGAAGTCAGACTGGGTCTGGATGGGTCACAGTCCAGAAGAAAGGGGCTGTGAGGGCTAAGGTTCAGAAGGGAGGAACTTAGCTCTAGGACAGAACTCCTAGAGCTTCTGGGATTTAGTTAGCCTGAGGGCTAGTGTAGAAATTAGGTTGGAACACAACGGTAAATAAGGATGGTGTGAGGGTCCTAAAAGAGAATATTTGGTGTTTTCTAAAGGGGTGTGTAACAAAGTATAACAAGAACTAGTGAATGCAACATTGTAACAAATGCAACAATGGGGGGGATGAAGATGGGTGGCCTTGGGTTGCCCTGGGAAGCAGAGGATTTGGGCCGAGGCTGCCCCATGCCTCAGCCCCAATCCTCCCTTTTGCTGGCCTGGAAAAGAGCGACAAAATGCCGCTCCTTTCAGAGCCAGCAAAAAGGATGCCCCAAGAGCCGCCATGCGGCTCTTCTGCGCCCCTTCTGACACAGTGCGTCAAGATGCTGTGCCGAGAGGATGTTCTGACACCATGTGCCATGTGTAATGGCGTGTGGTATCAGGACGTCCTCAGGGAGGAGTTGGGGCAGCTGGCGTGCAGCTGCCCCTCCTCATCCCTCCCTCGAGGATGCTGCAAAGGGCCTGTCTGCAGAGACCCATTGTTAATCATCATCCAAATAAAGTTGCATTTTCATTTTGATACAAGCTTGTCTGAACCTGGATTGAATTTCCACACTACTAAGAATTAAAGAAACCAAGTTTCAGGAAATAAACCCATAGATATAAACAAAAGTGGTCTGGCACATCACATATTGAGCAGTGGTGGGATCACAATACCCATTGGACAGCCACGCCAAGAAAAGGGAGTGGTGCTCATGATAAATTTGGTGGCAGCAGTGGGATGTTAAAACCCATGGGGCTGCCACAATAGGAAAATAGTTGGGTGAGAGGGACTCACTGTGGCACTGGGATAAATGGTCACATAGAGATTTGTTTACAAGAGTTCTCTATATAATAAAAATAAGTTGCAGACCTTTGTGAATTATTCTAAGCTTTATAAGGACTATACACTACATACAGGAACCTGTTTGCCCACTCATGTTTACTGAAAAGATGCTATGATTTATGTGTTGAACAGATTGCGGGCTTGCACACTCACAGCATTGTTTTGTTAATCCAGCCTTGTATCTATGGCTGCATCCACACTACCAAAATAATCCGGTTTGACTTTGACTGCCATGGCTCAGTGCCTTGGAATTATCCAAGGATTGTAAGGTACTATGCACATATTCAAGTGTCATGTAAATAACTACTGTATTAATATTGCATCTTTTCTCTTCCTCCCCTCCCTCTTCCCTCTCCTTCTCCTCTAAATCAATGTCTGTATCAGTTCTTCAATCTAATCTTATTGTCAAGGTGTGTAACACAGATAAAACTTTATTTTTTAAAAATCAAAACACATTAAAATATACCCATCAAAATATCAGTGAAGATAATCACTTCTGAAAACAAAACTCAAAGCATTTTAAGATCTTGTTCATTTATGTTTATGGTTAGCTCTGGATATTGAAGTGAGTTTATATGGCGTCCCTCCACAAACTCAGCTTGAAAATCCAATAACACCAAAAATCCACCAAACAGTGATGTCTTCATTGGAACAACCAAAATGCACCATATACATGTTGCAATATACATATTGTGCATTTTGATTGGCCCAACAAAGGTATCTATGGGCCTTTGCAGACTGCTAGAAATAGTGCAAATTGAGTCCACTTTAAGTGTTAGGGTTAGGGTTAGGGAATCATGGGAACTGTATTTTATTGTGGCACCAGAGCTCTCTGACAGAGAAGGCTCAATGTCTCAGAAAAAAAACAAAACAATTCCCATGATTCCCTAGCACTAACCCTAACCCTTAAAGTGGACTCAATTTGCACTATTTCTGGCAGTCTGCAAAGGCCCACTGTTTGGTGGATTTTTGATGTTATTGGATTTGCTATATGGCCAACTTGGCTACCCCTGGATGTTTTCAGTTTGGAAAATGTGCTTATAATAGAGTTAGAATCTTTTATGGGGAGATTTCGCATCAGCCCTTTTCAAACTTTGGTCCTGATAAATATTTCATAGTTCTGTCTGATAATATATATACTAAATGTGACAAATGTGGTATGTTTTATATGATGATTATATCACACCTTGTTTTACATGATGTACACAATGTTTTTAGTTTTAACCTAAATGAAAGTCTGCCTATTTTTGGCTTGATGTTCCCTCTATAAAAAGCCAAGATGACTAAACTCTGGTACTGATAATGTGCAAAGATATATACTTTGGTGATATCTTTATTCAGGTGCAAATACATTGAAGCAGAAGCCACCCTACTGTGTAGGATGAAAATGACCCTATATTGCAAACGAAGTTATTTCATGGTTGCTAATGGAAAAGGAAATTTTATTGTATTTTTTTCTGGCATTGTTCTCAGACCTTTCATGGGAGTTTTCTATGCTATTTAAAAAAACACCCACTCACTCCCAATTGGCGGTGATTTGGCCACACAACATTCTGTTCTATTTGCTGTAGGTGTGGTTTTTTGAGGTGCCTTGGGGCTTTAATATGCAGAAAAAAGGATCTTAGTTTTCCAGCAAAATTTGGATGAGTAGATGTGCGGTAAATTCTCATTGGCAGCAGAGGGATTAACTTTTGGTGGTGGGGCTGGTCAGAAAGGGGTCATTGGACACATGATCATTCCTGCCAAGAAGTGCCGATTCCCAAGAGATTCTGGGAAGTTCAAGCAACTAGGTTGCTGTTTTTTAAAATGAATGTGTGTGCCATATCATATCTGCTTGGTTGCATCTTTGGAGATGCATGTATTCACATGCTTGATGGACATGAAAATAAATAAATAAAGCAGAGCAGCCATGGACATTTGGCCAAAAATGTTTTTGGGATACTGGCTTGTGAGACACTATTTTGCTGTGAAGAGAACTCAGAATGGAGGAATGTGTAGATCAGGGGTAGGCAACCTTTTTGAGCCGGGGGCTGGGTTGCTATCCAGCAGACAATTGGGGCGCTGAAGCACCAAAAACAAACAAACAAACAAACAAACAAACAAACAAACAAACAAAAATATTGTTTTTTTAAAAAATAAAAATAAATAAAAAATATGCATGCACACTCTCTCAGCCCCAGAAAAGCCATGGCAAAACCCCTGTGGAAATTTTGCCAAGAAAACCCCAAGAACAAGTAATAACAACAATAATCAATATTATCATGGCAGGTGGCAGTGGCGGCAGCAGGGGGCGACGGCGCGGCGGCAGGACCGGCCTAGGGCCGGTCCAAAGGCCTAAGGCCGGTCCAAAGGCCTTAGGTTGCCTATCCCTGGTGTAGATGCTTAAGTTGGATTTGCCATGATTTACCTCAGTGTCTTTAGTAATAGTGTAGACAAGCCCAGGACTGCTGTGAATCTGAAAAACTCAGGGCCACCTGGATTTACAATGTGTAGACTTGTCCATGGTCTCCATCTGCATCAACCCCCCCTCAAGACCATCTTAGGCAAACATTTCCAACACAATGCAGGGCACCACCACTATTTTTCTTCTTCTTCATGGTTTTTGGCATCTTTTCCTAATGAAGAAGCCAGTGAGATTCAAAAGCTAGTATAACCTATTTTATGCTGCAATGTGTATTTTGGATTTTATTTTGCTGCATGGCCAACAAAGCTACTCCTGCATATATATTTTATGGCAAAGATAATCAATTTTGCTCTTTTGACAAGAACTCAATTACTGGCTTCAACATGGATGTTGGACAATGAGCACCAAAAGTGTTAAAAATGTGATGTGTTTACTGGTAATATTAACCTATATGGCAGGGATGGGAAGCATGCAGCTACAAGTCCCAACAGCCTTAGCCAGCATAGTAAATCATGAGTAATGTTGAGAACTGGAGTTCAACAGTATCTGGAGATATGCATGATTCCCATCCTAATCTGTAATTTAGATTTCATCAGATATTCATTTAAGTAACTGTAGGTAACAGGGAGGAAAAATCAGAAAACATTAAGGCATTATCCATGTTGCCTCCAAAGGCAGACAAAGTGTTACTGATATATTTATTCCCCATGTAGCACTACAAACTACAACACTATTCATCAGGGCAACAAATTGCTAATTTGTGCACTATGTAAGCACCTTTTATTGCTATGGGAAACTTTTCATAATAATTGCATCACAAGAGGAATCCATCTCAGTTCTTTTCTCCCTTTGATCCCCAGTTTAAATAATGACATTGAAACAAATTTCTTCTAATAAGCAAGCTAGGTTGGAAAGACACCAGGAACAGAAAACTAAAATTATTCTAAAGTAAATACATAGATTGTAATGAAATAGCCATGTTCAAGTAATAGTCCTTGCAATTTCTAATTGAAGGATGAAATAGCATCATTCTCTGGATCAACAGATGGATGAAGCCCTCTTTCCGTTCCTGACTGGACCCATTTTCATGCATATAACTGTCTATTAAATATGCGGTTAAGTTTTATTGTATTGCCATTTGATTGCTAGGATTGATGCCTGCTCCAGAAAGAAAGACTTTAAACATTCAGCAGCTATAGTTTTGCCTGCTTCACAGAGTAGTTGGAAAGGAGTTATGGTATCAGACGCAGCGGACTGTGGTATCCACTGGGGTTTGGTTCCAGGACCCTCCATGGATAACAAAATCCATGGGTGCTCAAGTCCCACTAAATACAAAGGTATAGTAAAATGGTGTTTTTTATATAAAATGGCAAAATCAAAGTTTGCCTTTTGGAATTTTTATATTTTAAAAACATTTTCAAACTGTGGATCCTTGAATCCGTGGATAAAAAATCTGTATATATGAAGGACTGACTGTATTTTTTCATCTATTCTATGGGTAATTTTATCCATATTTGAAGACAGTGCTGAAAGGGAATATATTTGGTGCATTACAACCATACTCAGATGACTGCATAGCAATTCCTATGTGCAAAGTAACAATTCGTAAAGCTATGTTATGCATCAAGGGGAAAGGGAATTGCAAAATTTGTGATAAATTTGTGACAAAAAGATGGGCTATTCATTAAAATGTGGATATAGTGGTGGATAAAAGAAGCCTTCACAGTATGGACAGTTTTCCCAATGGGCCTTAAGGTCCATATCTCCAGCAGAAGACTTGTATGCTACAACTTTGTACATAAACCATATGCAAAGTGTATCTTAAAACACAGGTAATTACTTAAATTGATTTATATTCCCCCTCTAAAACTTTGATATGTAGATCTTAATAAAAACCTGCAGCAAGCCAAAACAAGACTTCAGACTCCTTTCCTCCACCTTTCAGAAACCTGCTCTGTTTCTGAAGGCCTCTGTTAAGCTATCTATCTGGAAACTGTATAAGACCCTATTATCAGTACTTTAGTTATCATTTAATTTTGTGGAACTTTAATCTGATACTGAAAAAAAGAAACTGATGATCAGAAGATGTGCCTTCATTACATAATGACTGAAAACTGAAATGTATGAGGTCCATTTAATTGGAGAAATGAATACCAGGTGCACAAATAAGGCTTCTTGATTGTCATATATCCATCTGTTATTCATTTATTATTTATCTAAAATCATTTGTTTCCCCGTTAGCTGTCAGAAAAGGTCAGATGAAGGTTACAGGACAGGTAGATGCTGAGTGGGGAAAGAAAGAATGGCATGACAATTTTTGCAATATTAAACTCACTAATATGCTTTAGCGAAGGTATCCAACATGCTAATGGGGTTTCTTTCCAGACTGAACTCTCTGTAGAAGCAGCAATGGACCTCTGGCAAGTAGGGTTTTTAGCTCTTTGCTCCTCTCTAGTGGGACTGATTAAAATAACTCCTACCTAAATTGGGAGCTGCTATTTACTCCATCATATCCTCCATTTATCTTGATATAGCAAGGACAGTCCTGATTAATCCTCTGTTGTTTCACTTTTTCAGATGCTTTTTAAATGTCCTGGTTCCTCTCCCCTCTTTTCCTTTACCCCTTTGTCCCAGCCAACATCAGTTACTTCAAGCTGAGTTCAAACTGCAAAAGTAGTTTGCACCCAATTAACTCAGTAAAAAGAGAGGGGAGTAGGGAGGAGCTTCTTGCCCTTCCCTGTAGGCTCAGGCAAAAATAAACAGCTCCCATTATTTGTTTGTTCTTCCTTACAACTTCTTCCATCTTTACCACATTCTAATGTTGCTTGGCCATTTGTGCTCTGGTTTTCATCTGTGAACGAACGGAGGGTGTACTAATGCTATTTGCACTGGGAGAAAATGCTCCCATTTGGTTTGGCCTGATTGTCATTGGATTATTGTACAAGAAAAACTGTGTGTGCATTTATGTGTGTGTGCGTGTGTGTTGAAAGAGGCAAATTGCAACCTTGTATAATAATATGTGCTAAATGTATATCTAAGTGGCAGGCCTTTAGTCCTTCACAACAAACTCCTTGGTTCTTTTTATGAATAATAAGCTTGCAAAGATTCCAGATCAATAAAAACAATTTCTGCAAGGAAAGGAGAAATGTTATTAGGGAAGCTGAAGTATGTTTTTGCATTAAAGTGTCTCTTTTTCTATATTATATAGGTATTTTAATAGCAGAACTAGCAACATTCAAAAATAAATAAAATCCTCCAATGTGTTATAAACTTATTTCTTTAGCAGAACAGTGATATATATGTGTGTGTGGTAGTGCTGGGGAGAAAACAATTTTGTGGTGAGGTTAATGTACAACAAATACCACCAGGCATGCTAATTCTGGGTTGAAGGCTACTCTCGGCAGGTTATGAATAATGACAACCCGATAGGAGAACTGCATCACCCAATTCTCACATAAAAATCTAATATCAATGAATTTTCTTCTAAACATCTTCTGTGGTGTCTGAGATGCCACTACTGAAGTCTGATATTTTACCCAGTGGTAAAATTAGCAGTGCTTAAGTTCATAAACTCTTAGGTGAAACTTGATCTGCAACACTAATGAAAAGGTCAGAGAGAGGTTAGCAAGCATTTGAATTCATCAAAACACACCAGCAGGGTAGATGTTAAATGGAAAGAGGGATCAGGGAGAAAGGAATTGTCTGGGCAAGGTGAAGACATATTTGCAGATTGCATTAGTTTTAAGATGGAATGAGAGGTTATTATGAAGAATTAATTATTTCTGATAAATATAACAATTTCCTGTAATTTTTGAATGTTTCCTAATGGACCAGGGTAGCTATCCAAAATTTTCTACTGCTATAGTCTGTTTATTATGCTGGTGTACTCTGAATGCTTGCATTAGATAGAAGCTATTAACTATTTTTGACAATGACCAAAAAAGATTATATCATCTTTATTTTTCATATGCAAAACACACTAAAATGTATATTGGTAGGAACAGACAGATCAGTTTATTTCCTTCCCATACCAGTTTTGCATATATTCATTCAAAAATTCCATTCACTCCATTCCATTTCTGCAATAATGCATTGTGTTTAAAGATTGAAATCTGCATGAAAATGTGTCTATGTATTATTGGAATGTACATTTCAGCAATGCAATCCTATGCATATGTACCTAAGAAGGAAATATTTCTGAATTCAGTGTGACTTGCTGCTAGGTATAGATTAACATAATCCATTTCTAATTACAATTATATAAAAAGGTGTATTTGCCAAGCATATTTCAGTTCATTATTTTGTTGACATCTTAATTGCAAAATTTGAAGAAGTGCAAAATCTGGATATGCATATTCAGGGTACATGTTAGTTCAGCAGATAAAAATAAGTTTATTTTCAAATGAGAAAATATTAAATTTCTTAAGCATGCCAACATTTTTATTTTATGATATTTGTGCCTGTGTTTATTTATGTTCACTTTCAAGAATAAGAGATATATGCCTTTAATCACATTACAGCAGCATGTGCTGCTCATATCATCTACATGTGCACATCGATAATGTCTGGTACATCAGAAAATAATATACTCATAGAGTTGAAAGAGATCTCAAGGACAATCAAGTCTAGCCCATGGCATGCAGAAATACACAATCAAAGCACTCTTGATAGATGATCATGCAGCCTATGTTTAAAAGAAGACGACGACTCCACTACTCTCCGGGGCTGCATATTCCACTGTCAAACAGCTCTTACTGTCAGAAAATTCTTCCGAATGTTGAGGTGGAATATCTTTTCCTGTAGCCTGAATTCATTGCTCTGATCCATCCTTTCAAATAAAATCATACCACCTCTTAACTTTCTCTTCTCCAGACTAAAAACCCCATCTCTGTAAGTCTCTCTTCATAGGGTATGGTTTCCAGAATTTTCACCATTTTGGTCACCCTCCTTTGGACATGCTCCAGCTTGTAAACATCCCTTTTGAATTGTGGTGTAAGGAACTGGATGCAGTATTTCAGATGAGATCTGATCAAAGTAGAATAAAGTGGCACCATTACTTCCCTCAATCTATACACTATATTTCTATTTATTCAGCCTAGAATTGCATTGCCTTTTCTAGCTGCCGCATCACACTGTTGACTCATGTTGAATTTGTGCTCTACTAGGATTCCTAGATCCCTTTCACATGTACTGTTGACAAGGCAGGTGTCCCCTATCCAATATCTGTGCATTTCATTATTTCTTCTGATGTGTAGTTAGCTTTGGTCATTCTGGCTAGAAATTATAGGAAATGAACTGTAAAATATCTGGATGGCAATTGAATTTGCATGCTTGCTGTCAAAATTGTCTGTGCAGATCATTTTTGGAAAGCAAGAAACAAAATGACCAAATTAGCAGCTGAAATTATCTTTGTAGTTTTCAGAAATGAGATCCAGTGTAAAAATCATAGAATCTTAGAATAGAAGAATTTGAAAAGACTCTAAGGGTCATCTAGTTGAAACCTGGATGATGTAGGAATCTACAACCACATCTCTCACATATGACATATAAATTCTCTTCTAATGAAGGTGATTCCACTCATTTTGAGGTAGTTCTTTCTACTGTCAAACAGCTCTTATTTTGTTAAGGAATACTTCCTATGTTTTCTCAGAATCTCCTTTCTTGTGTTTTGAATCCATTATTTTGGCTTCCACTCCACAGAGCAGTAGAAAAAAATGCTTGTTTTGTAATTCATGTGACAGCCATTCAGGTATTTAAGATTACTGTCATATCACTTGCCATTCTTCAAACTTAGCCAATACTTCAAAGTGTAGCAAATTCCTCACTTGCCTCGAAGATAATTTCTTTGTCCAAAAGGT
>CM034708.1:45571713-45588216 GCA_020142125.1 Phrynosoma platyrhinos | reverse complement strand
TACTTCTATAGATGCCCCAGTTTCTGTTCCCACCTTGGGGCTAATGGCTGGAGCAAATTACAAGTTGGACGTCTACTCGGCGGGTTGACTCTAATAAAGTTAAATAAGATGTTCCAAACTATTCAGTTAAGTTAAACAAATCACAACCCAGCTGGTTCTCAATTATAACGCCCCATGGCCCCAATTGTCCGAGACAACAGTCAAATCCTCTGCGGCCAGTTCTTAATAACAGACTAGGATAAATTTGTATTGGGCCAGAAGATCGAATCTTGCCAATCTAACAGCTATATGTCCCGGCAGAGAATGCCACATTTAAAACTGAAGCAGGGCGGCCAGCGCCTCAGATGGAAGCCAAGAACTTCCACCTAAAAACTCCGCCCCCTCCCTCCCCCGGGCTGCAGACAGTCCTCCACAGGCCTCAAAACCTGTGTGCATTTGTAGTCCCTTAAGCTTAGCTAGATTCCTCTAGCCCCTCTTAGCTCCCATATGATCTCTCCCCCATTTTACTCTGAGAAACAGCTTGCATTAAATATAGCAATAGCAAGTACATTTCTATACCACTTACCAGTGTACTAAGCAGTTTACAAAGTATAAGCTAATTGCCCCCAACCAGCTAGGTACTCATTTTAGCGACCTATGGAAGGATGCCAGGCTGAGTCGACCTGGAGCCCCTGGCTGGTACTGAACACACAACCTTGCAGTTTGTGAGTGAGTGGCTGCAGTACAGGCATTTAACCATTGCACCACCAGGGATTCTTAGACTGTTCTATTGGTTTCTCCTGCTGTCTTTTTCTGTTTTTTTAATAAAGAAATAATTGTTTTTGCCACAAAATTAGCTTGTCATCAACCTGTTTTCTTCCCTTTTACCTCATCCTCACTTGGAGTCATTTTAGTTAATTGTCTGTTTTTAAAACCTTCAGCCTGCATGTTTCTGCAGAAAAATTGGGGTGGTCAGCCTGGCAAAACAAAGTGGCTTCAAACTGACTTGAAGCTTACTTGTCCAGATGACATGATGCAAAACTAGGAGGAAACCAACATGAAGCTGCTCTCCAGGGCTAAAAACCACAGAGCCCCCCCCCCCCCCGATACTCCCTCTCAAAATGGAACATGCACATCATTGCAAGTGCATATAAACAACAAGGTGTGAGTGTGGGGATGTGGAAAAGCCCAGGCAGCATATGGAAGCAATCTGGAGCATATGTCATAGGACCAGTGAGATATAGCCACTGGTGACATTGCTTTCCATATTTTTTAACATGTTAGCATACAGGCACACGAGTGGCCAGCTGCACCATCAACCCATTGCACCATCAACCTGTCATAAACCACATGATGCAAAAGTTCTACAAATATGGAAGATTGCCAATAATATACAGTGGATGCAATTAAGACATAGGGCCTTTGCAGACTGCCAGAAATAATGCAGCCTGAGGCCACTTTAACTGTCCTGGCTCAGTGTTAGGGAATCATGGGAATTGTATTTTTTTCTGAGACATTGAGCGTTCTCTGTTAGAGAGCTCTGGTGCCACAATAAACTACTGTTTCCATGATTCCTTAGCACTGAGCCAGGACAGTTAAAGTGGTCTCAAGCTGCATTATTTCTGACAGTCTGTAAAGGCTTATAAACAAACCAGACAGGCCAACAGGGTGCCATGGGGTGGTGTACAAGGGGGCATGTATGGGGGCCCTCCATGATTGTGCTTTGCCAATGTGCCTCTGGATGCACCAATGCACTGTACAGGCAGTGTTTCACTTGTGCAACTGTGTGGCTTATTATACTGGCATCCAATGAGATGGCACCTGAGTGGGAAGAGGGAGGCAATTCTAGTATGAGGTGGTGTATTTGTGCAATGATGCACATGCATGGGGCGAGGCAAAAAAGGGAAACAAACAAAAACAAGAGGTATGACTTGATGTGGACATGGTGCAGACATGGTGCAGACTGCTCATGGGTTTGGCCTGGCTTGGGAGAAGGCCATGTGGACAGCGGGGTTTCCAACCAGTCCAGGAAAACCTGGTATTGGCCTACTTTTTCCTGTCCATCTGCTCAGCCCCTTAGTGCAGGGGTAGGCAACCTTTCCCCTTTAAGGGCCAAGGGACTTCAGCTCCCAGAATCCCAGGAGCTATTGGCCAACATGGGACTATTGGCCAACATGGCTGAGGCTTATGGGAGCTGAAGTCCCTCGGCCCTTAAAGGGGAAAGGTTGCCTACCCCTGCCTTAGTGTTTAGAGGAGCTTTCCCTCCTGCCGAAACCAATAAATCCAGTGCATTGCTGTTAGCACAGGCACAGACAGGACATACAAGTGGGAAAAGTCCAAAGATTCAGGCTGGATAGTTAGGAAGTATGTGTTTACAAATTTTGTATTTGCAGGGAAACATACATTATATATGCTTGCAGTTAGGGACTTATCCACCAGCACAATGGCTGGCCCTACAGTTTTAAGCTCAAATTTATCTCCTTCTCATCTCTCTTGACCATTCTTCTCCTCCTCTTTGCTTTTCCATGACTTGTCCACATATACCTTTTCTTCAGCTCCTCCTTTCCTGCCCTGTCTTGCCTGTTTGCCTCCTTGTCCTCCTCATCACTACTCTGCATTTCTTTCTTTCAGTTACTCTCTTTCTAGTTATTCTGCTTTCTCTTTGCAGCTTTCTACTGGTCTTTCTCCCACTATTTTTCTCATCTCCCTTTCCCCCATTACTTTGTTTGCTTCTTTTCTTACTTTTTTTTTTTGTTTCATTGCTTCCCTCTTTTTGTATCCTTGTCTTCTCCCCATTGCCTCCCCTCTTTCCTCCTTAAGTTCCCCACTTAGCCTTCAACCATCTTGACTCCTCATTCTAGTTATGGCTCTCTCTGAGCTGGTGCGAGAGCTGGAGACTTGTGGCAAGGACTTTGGCCAGGATTATCCTCAAACACACCACTTTTTAGATTTTTCTATAAAAAAAACCCTGAATGTTCTTTCCATCTTTGCTGGATAGCTCTGGTGTTGGTGGTTGCTACGTTATTGGACTGTCTGTGAGGGAGAATCCACTCCATATTTCAGTCCACAGAGCAAAACCTAACATCCCAAATAGATTCAATGCCTTGATGAGCACCTTTAAAAATGGATCTTTTGTTCTCACTGATATGGAAGTTACAACCTACCGGTACTACTGCTGAATAAATTACACACATCCCTAACATTATACTAAGGGGAGCTACACTATTGTAGCTTTCAATTGTTCAGCAGAACAGACCTATAGTCATTTTCTACATACTATTTCCCTTATTTCATATACAGTCAACTCTCTGTATCCACGGATTTTTTATTAACAGATTCAACCATCCATGGCTTGAAAATGTTTTTTTAAAAATATAAATTCCAAACAGCATACCTTGATTTTGCCATTTTATATAAGAAACACAATTTTACTATCCATTGTATTTAATAGGACTTGAACATCCACAGATTTTGACATACAGGAACCAAACTCCAGCGGATACTAAGGGCTCACTGTACTACTAAATTGGCAGCCATATTATCTTTATAAAAGAATATACTTTACTAAAAGAATATCCTTCTTTTTTGTTTCAGCATTGGGAATTAAGGTAAATTCATCAGCAACAGACACTCTTCATTTCTGATAACTAAAAGATCATTTCTGATAAAAATCTCAGATTGGTTATTCCAATATTAAAGGCTGCGATCTAAACACTTTTTACTGCAGATGTCTTGACAAGATTTTCCCACTAGGGGGCAGCATGATACAAAAGTGCTCATTCATTAGTAGGACTGTGACAAGACTATACAGCTTTCTAACTCAGTAAAGCAAGTGATAGTTTTCAGGGAAACTTGCCAAAGTTACCTCCTGTGTCTAAGTACCATAATGTTCTCTCTCTCTTTTTTTTCTTTCTCTCTTGCTGGACCAAAACTTTTGTTTCTGCAACTTCCTGCAGCTTAATAAACATGACAATGAGATGGAACCTGGCACAATGCCATATTCCCATTCAGGTCATTGGCACAGAAGGGTAATTGTTGTTATTTTAATTTGGCACACACAGCTCACCAGACCAGAGACACCACATTTATTTATTATTTTTCCTAGGATCATGGAAGTGATTCAGTTTAACAGGTTAATACTAATACAGCTACAACTTTTCAACTCATGCTTCTCCCCACAGCCAGGGCAAACTTGCCACCTGTTTATTTCCATAAAAATTCAGTTATACCATCACCAGTTTATTCTTGTTATGTGAACAATTAACTGCAGGATGCTCTCAGTTCAAGGAACTCCCAACCCAATCATTTCTGATTTCATTGCTTGTTGTTTTTGTTTGCAGACTGCCAGAATTTTGCTTGGTGGTTTTACTTCCTTTACACACCACTGCAAAATGAATGAGCAGTTTCTACTTCAGATTCATGGATGCAGAGCTAGAAAAAGCTAGTTTTCTGGACTATAATCTTGTCTGGGTGACTCTGGGAGTAGTAATCCACAAAAGTAGCCTTTCCAGTCTTAGGATGCCCATCATTGACTCAAGTGGAATAGATGGGAAAAATTCCCCCCATTTCCCCCTTCCCATAGCATTTGATAGCCATTCTAAAAGGGAAGATACACTTTATCATATAAAATGGATACATTTCCTCCTTGCTGCTGTAGGAAAGCTCGGTTAACATTACTTCTTAGATCTGACCTTGGTCTTTACAGGGTTCCTTTGAGCAGCAGTGGCATGTTTGGGATTCAGCTGAAGCACAGGCTATGTAAGAGAATCCCAGTGTGTCCTTTCTTCCTTGCAGTGAAGTCACAATTGTCAGAGACAGGTTGGATTGGATCAATGCAGCATTGTAGCCTCTGCATTCCAGAAAACATAATAGATATGGCCAAAAATAGGCTTGCAGAACTGGCCCTACTATTAGACAGAGAGGCAAGATTGCTTCAGACAGCAGATTCTGGGTGTCACAAAAGAAGAGCAAATTGCTAATGATTTATTTTGTTATGATTGTATATTGTATTGTATTTTTATTGCTAAGGGATGTAGGGGGGTTGTTTGTGGGATTTTCTACTTCATGTGGCAAAAATCACTTGTCTGCTTTGGGCACAATGAACCTTGAATTGGGAGGGGGAACCTTTTGCTGCCAGGGGCAGAAAATTATCTTGGACTGGCCATGGTAGCTTGCCTGTTGGCTTAAGATTATTTTCTGGTGCTCAGTTTGGATATCACTGTGCTAGGAAGGCAGCAGTAACATATGCTAGCAGACAGAGCATGAAAATAAAACTTTATCATCACTGTCGTTGTCATCACCATCACAACTGCAATTAAAGTCACAACATTTTTTTTCTAGAGTAGCATCGTTGGGTGTAAGCAACATATAGTTGAGCATGTTTGTAACCTACTGAGATGAATGGTCAAAGTATCTTGATACCAAATGTATTTGCATAGAACCCAAGGAATTTCACTGGTACTTTGATCTGTTAACTGTAGATTCAGACCTATGTATTTTTAAATAAAAATATAAGTTTTTATTGAGAGGAAATAATAAAGTACACAACAATGAAAAGAAAAAAAGGGTTTGCATATAAAATTGTTTGTAAAAAAAGGGTAAATATAGGTAGGTACAGTGAGTATATGCATTTATGTTGCTTAGATTCATTTCCCAGTTGCAACTGTATAGTGATTATGATGTAAGGTGAGAGTCAATGTGGTAATGACCAAAGCCCTCCCCAACTTATTATAAAGAAAAAATATTATAAAGAAAAAAATATATTATTCATACCCCTACCCCCTAGAACAATTTTGTGCCTGATGAAGAGCAAGGGAGAATGCAGACATGTCTGACTATGTCCCAGAGATGAAGTGGTCACATCATCTTCTGAGACCTCTGGAGGACACCAGTGAATCACAGGAAAAAAAATGTAATCATTTCACATCTGGCTATAGGGACATAGCCAGATGCTTCTCTTATCTCTTCTTCTCCATGAGCACAGAAGGGCTGGCCATGGGTGAGGGGGGAGCTGCAGAAACTCTCCAGTACATCTGGGAGGCTATGCATGGCCAACTGTAAAATAGTTCTGCATGTGGGACTGCTATACTAAGCTGAACCACACCGGATTTGGGCAATATGAAGCTATGATTTTATTGGGAGGGGTGTATTTATGTTTATTGATTTCTTAGAATTGTTTTCATATATACATTTTGATTTAGGAAATAGATATGCTTTCGCAACCCACTTGGAGCTATCTTATTTCCTTCCCTCCCCACACTTGGAATTCTGAATTTAGTGATTAAACTGGAGGGTCCAGAGTGTCACCTTCTTTTTTATTTTATTTTAAAATGTTTGGGGTGCTAAAGACAAGAGGTAGAGAAGTCCTTATTTCACTTAAGAATCATACTTCTTAGATGCTCCCAGAGGTGTGAAAAATATTTGTAAAACAATTTTTGAAGAGGAGTTTAGAGGATGGGAGGAGGGTTTACTCAAAGGATTGGGCATGGCAGAGATCAAATAGTCATTTTACTATTCTCACCCCTGGTACAGAGGGCTGAGGCTGAAGTGGGGATGCACTGACACATTATGTTCAAGGCTGTGATAATTCTAACTAGGTCTGAAGAGAGGTGTTATACATTTGTAAAAACCAAGATCAGTGATATATTTACATCCTTGTTAAAAAAGCAGAATCTGTTCAAGTTATGAACTATGAATTCCTGAGGCAACAATATTTGTCATCCCATAAGACAGGCTGTGTGCTCCTCCATATTAGTCTAAAGAGGTATGAGTTCTTGTATTATTTCTCACTGGCTCTGCTGGTTGTTGTCACCTCTGCATTTACTTGTTCCATTCTCTTGTGGGGTTTGTTGTGATTTCCTGGATCTACACTAGGGCTCTTTAGAAAAAAAATGGAGCATGGTTTGGTGAGGTGGTCTATGGTTTGAAGGGCAATTTTCTCCCCTCTCTGAATATTTTAAAAGAGTTATATGCAAAGGCATTATTTCACTGATACTCTATGGGTCTATTATGCTAATAGAAAAATTTAAAATTAAGAGAGGAGAAGAGAAAGAAACATATTCTTCCAATATGACTTTGAATTAAAAAGAAGCATGATTAAGGGTGGGATTAAAATGTTCTAGTTTGTGCCAAGAATTGCCTGAAAATAGTCTAGGACAACAATGTAAAGAAATGCAGAGAAGTGCAGCAAGAAATATTACAACCTCTTGACACAATTGCCCTGTTTGGAGCAGCCCTTAATCTAGTTTTTGTGAACCAGGGTTTGGGATTCCATGAAATAAATTGTTTTAATTTGTGCAATTTTTCCTTCTCCTCTTATATTTGGACTGCATTTTAGAAGTTGTGAGAGATTCTGGACAGATAAGAGGAACACCACATGGAAGACAAAATTGTAGAATTTGCTATGACAGGATATAGTGAGACTGTCAATTTGGACAACTTTAAAAAGTGGTTGCACAATCCATGGAGGATGGAGCTAACAGCTAATAGTTTTTTGTGGGTTTTTTGAGCTATCTGGCTGTCTTCTAGAACAGTTTATTCCTGACATTTCACTAGCATCTGTGGCTGTAATCTTCAGAGAATGCTGGCATGGAAGCCTTCGACTTCATAAAACAGCTAATACATTATGCATATCATTTTCCTTGCAATCTACAACTTGAGCATGAACAGAAAGGTACTGCTGCACTCATATCCCACACATAGGCAAATGATTGCCACTGTGACTTGAATTCTGGACTAGAAAGGTCTTATTTTCTTATTGGATGAACTGCACTTGGTGTTGTTGGGATCTGTACTTAATACTTTGAAGGGATTCATGGTGCCTCTTATTTCCCAACTCCTTTTAAAAACTTCAGCAATGTTAACCATTTTCCTGCCCCTTTTTAAATCTCAGCAATCTCAGCAGTGTATTTGCCATTTCCTGTTTTATACCCTTCTTTAAAAATGATATCCTGATAAGCAAGCCCTTCTCTTTTGATTTTAGGAGGCTTCATGTTTCTAATTTTGATGGGGTATTGCAGTTTGGATGAAAACTAAAAACACTATGCAAGTTTTTGATATATCCACCATGATTTCTTGATAAATTGAAGTTGCCTGATTCTAGTAATCTCTAGTCTGGAATGAACATGCATTGCAAGCTGGACAAGAACCCAAAGCACTCTGTCAAAAATTGGGGTATCTAGCACAATGTCCTAATGAATTGTGGCTGGAAGATACAGCCAGATATAAATTTCTCTCATTATAGATGTTTTCATGACAGCTTACATTCCAGGCATTTCTACCTGAAGAATCTCAAATAGCAGAGCTGTGAAAGATATTTGGCTCAGACCCTGAAGAAGCACCATCAGCCAATCAGAAAGAGTAGAATAGATGGACCAGTGATGTGATTCAGTATATACAGTCTGGGTATATATCTAAAAAAGTAGGTCATGGTATATTTTTGCAGAGTAAATTCAAATGTTTTGATATGTCTGAAGGATAAAGCAGAGATTCAGTCTCATGATGTGTCTAAAGGATAAAAATACATGTTTCCAGGAAGAAGATTGTTTCTGAAAGTAGTAAATATGAGTACAATCTCAGTCTGCATTGTATTGGACTTATGATTTAAATTAGATTATAATTTAGACTCATTTGGCACTCAAGCACTGATTCAGTTGGGCTACAGAATTTTAGTTGTTTGAGTGGCATGGTAGATTGCTGAGAAAATTTAGTTGAACTCTCGTGTAATGTTCTTTACATTTCTCATAATGAATGTTATGGAAGATGTACAAGGACCAGAAGGTATTTCAGTTGCCTTCCAAGAAAAATAACTTTTTTAATGCTCACAAGTATCTTGGGTTCAAGTCAGTTTTGATGAAGTATTGAAATGAGATATAATCCAAAGATTTTGGCTGGAAATCAGTACTATAGTTATGGATTCATAATCTAGAGTTATGGATTCATTACTGCTCTATATTCATTAAGACTATGTGGGCTTACTATAAGACTAGGTATATGCCACCCACAGCTCACCTTAACAGGTAGAAGCCAGATTGGGCAAAGGAGATCTGTTGAACTACTAAATCAGGATGCAAAGAAGATGATTTTTGAACCCTCTTCCACCAGCAAACAACGCTGCAGTAATCAGAAGCAGGACTCCTGTTGGAATTCCTTGTCACAGTCTCACTTGTGGTGGGAAGAGATTTGAAACATCCTTCTCCTTATGGATACATAAACCAAGGTAGACTATCAGTGTTTATTATTACAATGATACAGGAACAACCATTTTTGTTTTGTAACACACATTAAGCCTATTATTGAAAAAGCCCAGCATTTATAGTGATTTAGTATTGTATAAAAATCATTTAACAATAGTTAGCCATCTTCTCTTCCTCCTTCCCTGGTTGACACAGCCTGTGCATCATTTTATACAGAACCTCAAGTCGGGATGCTTATCATGTGTAAAATAAATGAGGAATATATAGATATATAGATAAATAAATAAATATGTGCAAAATGACTACATTTTGGTTAACAGGGATCCAAACAGAAAGAGAAAGGGAAAAATGTTGTCTCCAAATATACCTGTTTTTCACTTATATTAAAACTTTACTTCCACTATGATGAATCTGTTTATGTACACAAGCTCAGCACCATAGCTCAAACTGGCTTTTACTCTACTGAAACTAGTTTTCAACTTACTGAAACTAGTTTTCAACCATTTTTTCCCCCTGAAGAAGTCACAATAACTTTAGAGATGATAAGCATGTCAATACACAACCTATTCCTTTCAAACACCATGAAATGAGTGTCATTTCTAATAAGTGACTGGTGACAGCCTTGGGATCCAAGGTGTTTATGGAGGACATTAAAATGTCCACCGTCTTGCAATGCTATCCTCTTGTGTTTGTGCGTGTCTATTCCACTTCCAAACCTCTGGGCCATGGTTTAATATGATCTGAAATCTATGACTTGTGAGACTAACTCACATCAACTACTCTAAGCATTTTTAGAGCTCTTGCCTTTTCCTTACATTTGACCCTGGAAGAGGTTAGTTCTAAATTTAGATGACTTTCTAGAATTGTGAGACTATGATAAGAGCTGACAGAAAGTTCTGTTTTATTTAGTGAGCAAGAGGAGAAGACCTAATTCTTGATATTTATACCTGGCCTGATCACTTTTGGTGGTGGGTGGTTATGAGTTACTAACAATTCACTCCTATTAAAACAGAACAAAAGAGGGCAGACATACAGTCTTCACAAGGTCATTTATATGCCAGTGTAAACTGAGTAACAACTAGATAGAGAATAATTCAAACAAAAAGCAGTACAGATCTGGCCATGGTCATATATGCCTTCATTACATCCCATTTGAATTACTGTAATAAGCTGTACATGGGGCTGCTTTTGGAAACTACCCAGAATTTTGTTGTTGTTGTTGTTATGTAGTAGGGCCAAAATGCTGTCACCAGACTGCTGAACAGGGAACATATTACATTGTTGAAACAGCTTCACTTTCCACTAGTTTATTTCCAGCCACAAAAGTGCTGGATATGACCTATAAAGTCCTATATGGCTTCTGTCCAGACTATCAAAAAACCCCATTATCACTGCATATGAATCTGCCCATACCTTACAACAGGGGATGGCTTTCTCTTCATTCCACCACTCTCACAGGCTTGGCTTGAGAAGACACATGAATACTATTCTTAAGCTATTTAAAATCCATCCCAAGGGAGGCTCAGTTCTGCTCTATTTTCACCAGTAGGCAAAGGCCTTCTTATTCAAACAATCCTTCAGACTTCAGCTGGTTAGAGTTGAAAGATGTGTAGTGAATTTGCTGGGTTTTTTAAATTTAAAAATGCAACATATGTTTAATGTGTTTAATGTGTTTTAATTGTTTTAAATTAATGTTTTAGTTGGATTGATTGTATGATGCCTTTTATGTATTTGTGCCACATATTGTCTTAGCTTATATTATAAGATGGTTTGGGTGCCATAATAGGAGAACGGTGGTTTTAGGAAGGATCTAATTAGGGGAAATTATAATTAGCTCAAATATGCAAGAGTGGGGTTCTAACAAAGCCCCACAAGACTGTGTACCAATATGTATACCAGAGGACAAAGGAATCCTAGAATGGATGATGCTGAGGCAGGCTTCTCCAATCAAAGTCTAAATATTTATTAAAGGGGAAAACTGCACACAGACAAATATAGCACACACACACACACTGCACTCTTAGGAATAAAGGAGTGAAAGCGGGAATAGCTTGAGATGGGCCAAACTGAGGGAGTTACTCACTTCCGAAGGCTTCTCCATGATCTGTTGTGGATTTTGTTGTTGTTGATGATGATGATAAAGCATGGCTGCCAAAATGGGGGGGGGGGAGGATGGCCGAGGGAGCTATGATCAGAGTACAGGCCAACGTGGAGTCAGCATGCAATCTCAAGACAGCACATGGAGTCTAGAAACCAAGGGTTCTTATAGGGAATTTCTGCCTTCTGGCTATTCACTAAACAGCTTGGCTGAAGCCAGGATAAAGATGTTGATAGTCTTAGCTTTGTTAAACCTAGGTATGAGGATATTTGGTTTCTAGACTATCAAGGAAGGGAGGCTAGAGAAAAGGGTGCAGTCAGATCTGACCACTGCCCCATTAAATGTGAGCCTCAAGACAAATAAGCACTATTATGTGTCTTTTCCAGTATAATTTTTTTCCCCTTTTGGCAACTCCCAAACCTGTCTGGTAGGGAATTTTCCAGTTATCCTGGGCAGATCTCTCAGTGCGTACATGACCTGCCATCTAGGGGATTATGGCTGACATCCCTCAGAGGTCAGTCTGGGGTCATAGAGGGAACTCCACATGTGTCCAAATTTTTTTATGAAAAATCACATATGCTAACAGTGGGATATAAATCAAATTAGCCAGTCAATAAATAAAACAAATGTCTCTATAGTAGGAAAGGTCATGATCAGGTAACCTGTTTGCCTGTTCATTCTTCTGTTCTGCTGTTAGTTGTTGATGGGTGGTTTCCATTATGGTTATTAACTGTGGCTGGAATCCTGTTGGGTAGTTCTGAATGCATAGTTATTGTGTTACACAGTGAAATCTACCTTAATCCTCACCAATCTTCACTTCCTGGGCAGCAGCCATTAAGATCAGCAGAGGTCTGTTCCACTGTCAATTGGGAAGCAGCTGACTGATGTTCTCACACCCTTGAGAGAGCACTCTCTGGTACAATAGGCTGAAGCAGGGCCCCTTTTGCAATTCCTCCTCATGCCAGAGATTGTTGGCACATATTAATTTGTGGAATTATTGTGCAGACTTTAACTATTTCTCTATGGACTCTGGTGGGGTGGGACCTTCAGCTGCTTTCTACTTGATCAGGGAACAGAGCCTTGTTGATCACAGAGGCTGCTGCCTAGTAAGTGGAGATTAGGGGACTTTCATGGTCCCTGGGTATCCCCCAATCTAGAGGCTACATAAGGTTCCTGAATACAAAACAATTACAAATGCATGATTGCAGGTTATACATTTGTATATGCCCAACAGGATTCTGGCCATCTTTAAACCAAATAGAGGACATCTTCAGACAAAATACAATCTAAATACAATCTAAATACTCTGTTACCCAATTACACAAGCTGATGCATTGCACTTTATTAGAATGTATCTACATAGTTAAAGAAGTCTGATAAGGACTTTAACTCTTGTGGCTTCATCTTCTGGAGACCTGGGACTTATAGCTTGGTAGAACTGGTGCTCTATTCCAGAAGGAATGCCTTTGAGCTCTTTAGTAGCTTGCCAAATCCCAGGATTCTGTAGGATGGAATTATGGCAGTTCAAAATGATAATGACCTGCTATAATTGTGTGGAATTTGGAGATTATTGCATTATAAAAAAGTGATTTATTCCTGAAGGGATACAGTAACTTTTCAGATTAATCTCTGTTTTTATCACATGTAAATAGCTGCCTTCACCACTGGGCAACTGCAACCTGGCTCAATCCTGGGTCCCAGCTGCATGTAGCTGGCTGATTTTCAAAAATGGGAGCTTGCCGTTTTAGAAAATCAGCCAGCTAAGCATGGCTGAGAACAGGGATGTAGCTGGGTTGCAGTTGCACCGAAGGCGGTGATTTACATGTAGCTGGGTTGCAGTTGCACCGAAGGCGGTGATTTACATCTGAAAAGTAACTGTATCCCATTGAGGATAAATCACTTTTTTTGTAGTGTGCTAATCTCCTTTAACTATTTCCCTATGAACTCTGAGTATTCAAAAAAATAATAATAATAATGCTAGGATAAAACTATGGCATTTAAAGTGCTATCATATTGTTATAGCTAAATAGTGCAGATGTACTCTGTGTTCATCCTGTTTCCATTCTGTTCCACATTCCAGACCCCAGTCCTCCTGGAACAACCACTTAAGTCACAATATGCCTCAGATACTGTCATATTTGTTTTTTTTTAATATTAACTGCATTCTTTATGAATTATAAGCTAAAATATTAATTATAAAGCATTAGATGGGATTTTGCAACCAGTTTCATGGCTGCTTAGCTTTAGCAAAGCACCTACATCAGCTACATTGGGCCACAGTTCTTTTTTTTTCCTGATCAGATTACTACTCAGGCAGTAACCTTAAGAGGATTTGTGAGAGGGCTATGTAAAGCTCTTTATATAGATTTTGCTTCACAAATTTAAGATTTGGCAATATTCAGGATTATAGATCAGGAAAGCATTTTCTTCATGTTCGACTGACCAGGGCTCTTGACACTTAGCTTCCTGCCAGGGTATATCCTTTGGTTTTTTTGCTTTTGCTCTCTTACTGACCTGCTTTGTCTCTGTCTTTCTGGCCATTTGCTCAGGTCACTGAGCTGGTTGGCATAGAAATCTCAGTGCAGTGCATAATTTCTAAAATGAGTACTGTACTGCTTGGAGCATACCTATAGTTATTGCATTTTATACATTCAGAAATTCCAGATGGACCAAGTGCAGTTTTGAAAATGCCCTGGACATGGTACTTTTCTGACTCAACTGGACAGGACCCCAGGGCAGCTTCTTCTATCTTCATAACTTAAAAATGCGTTTGGAGCCCACTACACACTATGGGCTTATTCAGACTGACCAAATGTGTCACTTTTTTCAGGGTTTTCTGTGTTATATGTAACAGATTTCCCCTCTCCTTGAAACCCAATGCCTGTCTGCTAATTATGAGCTTTTTGATCCCATTTTTCATTTGTTTCCAATTATTTTCATTCTTTGTTGAGAGTGACCTTTTTTAAAAAAGAACAAAACACTCTGATGTCTTCATGGCAGGGACAGTGCTGATTAATCCTCTGTTATCTCATTTTTTCAGCTACTTTTACAATGTCTCAGATTCTCTCTTGTCCCACTTTCCCCCTTTGTTCTCAGCTTACTTCAGTTGTTGCAAACTAAGTTCAAAGTACAAAAGTTATTTATACTCAATTAACTTTATAGGAGAGAAGTATAGGAGAGATCTTGTCCTTATCAGTTGGCTCAGGCACAAGCAAACTGCTACAGACTTTCCCAGCTTATATGTTCTTCCTCATTAATGAACAGGGGCATCCCTAGGGGATGTTGGACATACAGGCTGCATCAGGTGACTAAGAGGGGGATGACACCACTGTCCCCAAACATCTGCCTTTGGGTAGAAATGAGCTGTAGCTTTCAACTGCATTCCTTTAAAACACTGTAGAGATGATGTCAGTGGGGTGAGGCTCAGTGGGAAAAGAAAGGAGAAACTTTAAAATAAAAATATTTTTATTAAAAAATTTTATTAAAAATAAAAAGTTAAAATTAATAATAATAATAATAATAATAAATTTATTTTTTATCCTGCTCCTCTGCATAATGCAACCGGAGCAGCTTACAATTTTAAAATATACATTCACAATCTCAACCCCCCTTAAAATACAATTAAATAATGACAACTTAAAATACATTTAAAATAATAACACAAAAAAACAAAGAAACAAATAACAATAGCTATAGCTGATCAGGGATGGGCAGGATGGCTGTCTTTTGATGGCTGGGGTATCTATTTGGGAAAAGCCATCAAAAGACAGCCATCTTCCTCATCCTGCTCATCCTGATTCGGCTGTAGCTATTTTTAATTTTTATTCTTTTAAATTTTTATTTAAAAATAACATATCTTATCAAACTTTTACTTTAAGAACATGAAACTATGTACATGTGAATACATTCAGGCTGCGTATATGATATTGTAATTTAAAGATATAATTTAATTTTTGCTTGTTCTTTATGTCACAACTATTGCCATTAAATTCGGTGATATATAAGGGCATGACAATTTATGAGTAACTTTAGTACAAAAACATTACTAAGGATTCTTTATGGGGTGGTATGGAAGGAGGTCAATTGGGGAGTGACACCATGAGTAACTGCACGGGGTAACACCAACCCTAGAGACACCACTGTTAATAGTTTTACTATATGGACCACACTCTGATGTTGCTTCAACCCATTGTCCTGGTTTTCATCTGTGAAATGCTGAGGATATGCTTTCTTTGGTGTGCAGTTCAGCTAATGTGGTTCATAATGGTGGCTCATTTTGTGAGTTCATTTGTGGGTGTCTGCAGATGACATGGGCTGAGATGTTAGCTGTAGGTGGATCTAATCCCATCCACTCTTTACTGTCTTTTCCTTCTGTTTACAATAATATTTCTGGTTTGGAATTCTAACATTTTCCTTCTCCTCTTAATGTGCTCTCTCAGTAGTGTGAGAACTAATACACTAAAATGAAATTCTGTCTTGCTAGTCAGAACACTAATAACTTGGTTCATGATGTTACCACTTCAGTCTATAACCTTCCTTGATTTTATTCATGCAACCACTTTGAAGTCCAAATTGCTTCAATTATTTCCTTTTTTTTTGAAAAAAAATAAATCTCTTCCTATTAGAGCTAGATCATCAAGCTGAAATGGTGAAACAGAAGGAGGAAGGAGGTAATGGGAGAAAGGGAGTTCTACTGCACATTTAACATGATAGTTTTAGTTCTCCATTCAAAGCACTGCTAGATCAAACTGAAATAACTGCCCAACCAGGAGGAAGAACAAAAAACTAAAAGCTAAAATGTCCTCCACCTGTACCCCACCTTTCCAGCTGAACCTGAAGTTAATCTGAAATAGAAAGTCATCATCATTATCATCATCATCATCATCATCATCATCATCTATTGTCCTTCTCCTTTGTGGGGGCTTGGTTCTGCTCCCCCCCCCATGGATGGTCTAAGCCTATGGTGGCAAACCTATAGCACACATGCCAGAGATGGTACACAAAGCCACTTTTTTGTGGCATGTGGAGGTTGGGGAAGAAGAGAAAGATGTCATACCCAGCCAAGTTGAGGACTCCGGACAGAAAAGGTGCATATATGTTCCTCCTCCTTCCCAGCCATCCAGGGGAGGAGGGGGAGTAAGGGGGAGGAGGAAAAGGTTGTGCCTGTTTCTCCTCCTTCCCAGCAGATTCCATCCAGTGTCATCTGAGGGAGAGACACTAGGCCCAGCACCT
>CM034708.1:45550434-45571613 GCA_020142125.1 Phrynosoma platyrhinos | reverse complement strand
ATCAGGTAAAGCTGGTGTCGAAAGGTCTTTTAGTTTGGGCACTCGGTCCCTAAAAGATTCACCATAACTGCCCTAAGCCATGGGTGATTTATTCAGTCATGATAACATGCACATGGAGACATCCATTTGCACACACAGCCATTGAATAATATAGGGTGTGGTGAACTACATGTGTTCAAATCCCAATGATAATCACTGTATTAATATTCAATCCAGTGTTTCTCTGCTAGGTACTAGGACCAAGAGAAATAGAGATGGTGACATTAGTGCTGATGGGCTCTACAGAGTGCATGACCCCATCATGCTGGATGCTGATACTAGTCCTGATAGCTAAAAAAAACACACCCTGTTATTGATTGGGTGGGATCCTTTTGCGCACAACTGAGTGGTTGGAAAAGATATTTTTCTAGAAGAGAGATAGATGCCTTAAGGGTCCAGCTGTACAACCCAGCCCAGGGTAAGGAATGAACCTGATGTGCCTAGTGGGCATGGAAGTCATGACCTAAGAGTCAATGTGTAGTATTTTCCCCTAAATCTGTATATGTTAATCAGCATAATGTTTGAACACACCCCTTTTTACACCAATGACTTGTTTTGGACTTGGCTGTTTCCAAAGCTACTTGGTAAGCCCAGAGTAGATAAGACCTCAGATTAAAACAGAGTTCAAAACACCTATAAACTATCAGATTGAAGAAAACAAGCAAGGATGGACTCTATTTCATTCTCTCAAGTGATGGATGATATGCATTACCTTTCTCCAGAAGTAGACCCAAGGTCTCAACTGATTATAGGTGCTCATATTTTTCCACGGGGCAATGAACAGCAAGTCTTTTCAATTCCTGGGAGTCCTGAAGTTTCAGGGAAGATACAGTTCTACTGATGACTTTTTAAGTTTCCTCATCAGTTGGCTACTGTCTGAACAGAAGGCTGGACTAGATCACCTTTATTCTGATCCAACATATTCTTATGAGATTCTTCCTGTCATGGGAAGGAGATTTGAAATTAGCCTCTTGAAGGCAACACTGCCTAACTACACTGCCCTTTCACATGGTTAAATTTTGTTTTCAGTTTGGATGAAGCACTTTGTTGGTTTATTTTCTTCTTTTAAAAACTTGAAGTTTAAAGTTTCAACTTTAAAAACTTGATCTCAAGTCTTTTTTTCTGATGTAATAATTTTCCACTTTTTTCATGAGAGCATCACTTCAGTGGCTCCCCAGATGGAAATGAAGAGATAAAATCATTGCATGGTGTCTTTACTGTTGCAGAAATAAACAAGTAGAACAGCTCCCAGACTCAGTGAGCTTTGTGAAATATGTCAGAAACAGGTGATGGCATAGATGACAGAAATGCCTTGGCAAATCCATGAGCAGGGCATACATAGAAACTATAACTGAGCATTAGCAAAGACATAAATGCTAAATTAAGGAGCTGTGAGGGATTCATTAACAGAATGTGGGGGATAGATAATTTCATTTTATTTTTTTAATGTTTAGGACAGGGGTCCCCAAACTACGGCCCGCGGGCCGGCCCCAGCCCATCGAGGCCTTCTTACCAGCCCGCGGCCAGTCATGCCGTTGCCGCCGCCACTGCTGCCGCCACTTGCACGCACCGCCAGGCACCATTTTGTTTTCCAAACAAGACAAAATGGCACCCAGAGACATGTACCTGCGCACATGTGCATGTGCGCGCATGCCTCCTGCCCCCCAGAGATCTAGGGGTCAGCGAACCGGTCCCCAGATCAAAAAGTTTGGGGACCCCTGGTTTAGGAGATTAGCTTTTAGCATTATCTTATTTAAATTCATGTTATAAGCTGTTTTGCCTTCTGACTGGGGGGAACGGGAGCTATAATAAATAATTTTGTTGTTGTGTACCTTCAAATCATATGTGATGTTCAGTGATTGTAACACAAACTTATCATAGGGTTTTCTTGGCAGGATTACCATTGTCCTCCTTTGAAGCTGAGAGTGTGTGACTTGCCCAAGGTGAGTCTGTTGTTTCTATGGCACAGAGTTGAATCCTGATCTCTTGGAGTCCACCACTAACACCACACTAGCTCTTAAACAAACAAACAAACAAACAAACAAACAATGTTATTACTAGCATTTTTTAGTGAATTGAATTAATTTGCATATACAGACTGATATATGGATCTGTTTGTAGAAGTCATATGTATACATATGTATAAGTATCATTGTTCAGAAAATGGGTCGGATACAAGATTGAAAATGTGTGAACCTGACACAGACTGGAAATAGATTGATGAGGGGTAATATTATAATCTTCAACTGCAATACACATTTTGAATTTCCTAAAATACTGAAAAACACTTTATACTGTAAAGTGGTTGAGATGTTTTAAGTGAGACATGCTGTTAAAATGCAATGAAATAAACCCAATCAAATAAGTACCGTAAGTAAGTAAGTAAATATTATTTTGCATGCAAAATACTGCTTTGCAACATATTTGGGGGATAGAGAGATCAAAATATTCTAAAAAGGTATGTCTATGGTGTTTACAGTTCCAAAGACATTGTGCTATCTGTATAAGCATAATCCTAGACTATTACGTTTTAGAAATGGGTGGATTTGAATATGTTCCCAGCCTTCCCAACTTGCATTCTCCAGGTATTGCCTAGGAAGCTATGGAGGAGAGAGGGGGATGTGGCTGGAGATATGTGGCTACAAATCATTAGAAGCTACTTTACGATTTATTCATCTAGAAGAGTCAGACATTACCACTTGACTCTGGTCAGGCAGCAGTTGCAGAAGATTGCTTATTCTCTCTATCTAGTTTCTCTTATATCAGACAAGATAGTTTGCCTTCTTAGAAACAACTGACCTTCTCAGCAGGCTGCAATGAGTGCAATCTGTTACTGGAACTGTGCTGATGTTCCTTTGCACTGAAATTGCTGTCTTTAAGAAAGAATGAACATCTATAGTTTGTCTTTCCTCTCCTAACTTCTCAGAATAACCACTGTCATACATCTAAGTTTACTCAGATAAAAGCTACCCAATGTGTTCCTTTTCTTCTTGCTTGGCTAAAAAGGATGCATTACCATTAGGTTCTAGATTAAATGTGCTTTTGATAGAAAACCTAGGTGGTCGATGAAGCAGTCAGAGAATATTGTTCATGTAATGAAATACATTTATTTATTTTGATATATGCTCTTGTAAATAATTCCCTTGAATTTAATTAACCAAATAAAATTATTCTAGGTTAAATTGGCCTCTGATCTATCACATATGATGATTTCAGGGCTACTTTTTGAGCCACAAAGATCTTTCTAGACCAGATGAGCTTCAGATCTTTTTTTTTTATACTGTTGCCCTCTTCTCCTCCTCCTCTAATATTCAACTGAAGTCTAATTTTTTTTATTTCAACTTTTCTATTTTCTTCTAATATTTAACTGAAGAACCTCCCAATTAAAGTCATGTCTTTTGAAGCAACAGAGAACAAAAGTATATCTACACTGCAGATATAGCAGTTTTGTACCACTTCAACTGTCCTGGCTCCATCCTGTAGGATTTTGGATTTGTTTGTTGCACTTGTAATTGTTGTGTGCCTTCAAGTCACGTTTGACTTATGGTGTCCCTAAGATGAACCTATTGTGGAGTTTTCTAGGCAAGATTTGTTTAGAGGTTTTTTTGCATTTGCCTTCCCTCAAGTCTGTGAGAGTATAACCTGCCCAGGTAGCCCAATGGGTTTCCATGGCTGAGCAGGGATTCAAATCGTACAATGCGAGTCATAGTCCAATGCTCAAACATCAGGCTGGCTCTCTTTGGACTTGTAGTTTGGTAAAATATTTAGAAATCTCTACTAGAGAGCTCTAACCCATTCACTTCAACTACAGTACTAGAACTCTCTAACAGACAATTCCAAGTACCTCCCTAAATTCCAAATTACAAAATTCTGGGATGAAGCCAGGGCAGTTATTAATGTGTATTGATTTTATACGGAGGTATTTACCTCTTTTGTATGCTGTTTTAACTTGTGTTAGGTTTAATAACTTTTTAAGGGGGGGAGGGGGGGTAATTGTTCTTAATTGTTGTATGACGATTTTATGATGTAAGCCGCCCCGATTGATCTCAGAGGGGCGGGATATCAAATAAAAATTATTATTATTATTATTATTATTATTATTATTATTATTAGTCACTTGGAATTCATTGCTAGGAGCTCCACTGTTGTGGCTGGAATAGAAAGAATATTCAGAAATATTTTTAAAATGGTAAAAGCAAAAGCAAACGCTTGTTTCTTGAATGCTGAGAAACTCTGAGGACAATCATGGGCTGATAATCTTCACAGTTTGAAATGTATTTGGCACCAATTTTTGTTTGTATGCATGCAGAAAACAGCTTTTTCTGTTTTCTTCTGTGTAGGAAATATAATTTTTTGTTTATAATTTGATGATATAATAAAATTACATTTAAAAATAATATTTGAGCACTAATAATAATAATAATAATAATAATTTATAACCCGCCCCTCTGCTTGGCAATCGGGGCAGCATACAACAGATTAAAATATAACAAGTTAAAACAATACTATACTCTCCCCACTAACCCACCCACCCCTTAAAACAGAATTAAACTATCATGAAGTTAAAATCAAATCAAATCAAATTCAGTTTAAAACACCGAATCATCCTGACCGAATTCCCTACAAATCACAACAGCAGAAAAACCTGGCAGGTCACATTCGATTTCTCTTTCTTTTCCTTGTTTCTTCATTTTACTGTGCAAAAAATGTTTTTGTCCTGCACAGAAAATGCTGTTTTCTGCTCAAGTAACCCCACATGTGAATTTTATACATAGTAAATCATAAACTATGAATACTTTCTCACAGCAGGAAGAAAATTGCTAAAATTACTTGTTGTTTCTGTAAGAATGAAATTAGAAAAGAATTTCATCCCTAATGAGTGAATTGGGACCCCTTACTATAGAATGCTAAGAATCTCATCAAAGTATAAATCCTAGGCTTCTGTAGCCATGGATGGAGCCATGACAGTTAAAGTGGTATCGAAGTGCTATTGAGACATTTGAAGACTTCTTGCAGATGTTTTGGACTTCAGTTCACTGAATTCCTGAATGTTGGCAAGGTTAGGAGATTACTGCATTGCCTTTTCCTGTCCTTTCCTCCTGAGCTAGCTTCAGGATGTAAACTTTAATACACAGATTTTATTGCACACCTTCATGCCCAGGCAGGAGGCATTCTGTACCCGATCATGGCATTTTGTACCCAATCTGGACTTCTCCCACACCCTGTAAAGAATGGGAAAATCCTGTTCTTTCAAAAGCATGGGAAAAGTCTGGATCGGGTACAAGATGTCATGATTGGGTACAGGATTCCTCCTGCCTGGGTATAGAAGTGTGCGATAAAATTCATGTATTAAAGTTGACATCCCACATCTAGCTCAGGAGGAAAGGATGGGAAAGGGTGGTGAGATAATCTCCTAGTTGGGACCTATGGGATTTGAAGGCCCAAATTCCTGGAAAACCAAAGTTGAGTTAGGAGCTGAACATACTGGCACTTTAGGCCAGCAGAGAGGTGGAGTGGGGGCATGGTGCCCGCAAGCCGCCCACCCCGATTCTGTCCCAATGCTGCCGTCAAGCTGCCCTCCTGACCAGATGGTGGGCAGTGAAAGGATGAGTCTTTGGTGCAGTATTTAGATGCTCTATGCCAAAGAAACACCAAAAAAGCTGCCGCAGTGGTGGCAATGGCAGCTTTTTGCTGCTCTAAAAAGGATGGCATTTTGCTGGCTCTTTTTAGAACGGCAAAGCTCTGGATAGGGGCCATTGTGTGCAGTTGCTGAAGCCCCAATCTAGCAAGGAAAGAAGTGGTGCCTTGCTTCCCCTTAGGGGCAGTCTGTTCAGCCCCTTAGATCAGAGTTAGATCAGACCCACCTGTGTTGTATCCACTCCCATTTCTTTGGGTTTCTTAGTGTTATTTCTCAGTGTTTAAAAATCCAAAAGAAATAAAGAAGCAAAATGCAGAAAGTTTTTTTCCCCAGAGCTTGCTATTTTTGAAGATATGTCCTACTCTTTACTGCATGTTTTGTAACAAAGAGTACTACATTAACATTGTATGACTGCTGTCCCTCCTGGGATTGTTACAAAAAACTCCTGTAGATGTTTATCTCTTATGATGTTATCCCATTGAGCAGCTCTTTAAAATAAACTAAGTGTGGCTTATGTAGTTGTAGTGAGAATCTGCCTGGTGGCTATTTTGATGTAAACACCTCTGTGTCTAAACACTGAAGGCTTTGGAATTTTGAATTTTGCTCCTCCATAGAAAAAATGTCAGAATTGTTTCTACTTTTCCGGTTAATGCCACATCTGTTGTAGATCCTGTTTAAGGTCTTTACAGCTTAGTAAAGGTGTTGAGAACACTTCTGACAACCCCATTAATGCAGGCTTGTTGTGAAAACTAGCATAGGAAGAGGAACCCAGAAACAGCAGGTTGCCCTGTAGGGGTGGGATATAAAAATTATTATTATTATTATTATTATTATTATTATTATTAATCATGATGATAATAGTGAGAGATCTTGCCTTTGTTTAGGACAGTCTTTTATATATGCATTCTACTGATTATTTTTGGTTCAAAATAATTTATTAAATAGCATTTGAACAATTTTCAAAAAGGGGGCATCTCATCTTTTCTGGACTTGAGTTTCAAATTTATTTATTTATTTATTTATTTATTTATTTATTTATTTATTTATTTATTTTTCTATGCTGCCTTTCTCCCAAAAAGGGACATAAGGCAGCTGACAGTATAGAAACACATTAAAACAAAGTTTTTAAAGACAAAAAAAATAACCTAATTAGAAAACTACAAAGTTAAAATTTAAAACATACAAAAGTTAAAAACATAATCTAAAAGAACCCCCCTCCCAATAAAACCATATTATCCAAAATTCTTGGAACTAGAATTGTTTTGGATTTCAGAGTTTTTCACATTTTGGAGTATTTTCAGATCTCTTGGAGATAGTACTGAAATTTAACAAAACAATGATTGATGTTTCATATACACCTTATATACATAGTCTGAAGGTAATTTTATACACTGTATTTTTAATAATTTTGTCCATGGAACAAACTTTGTACATACTGAACCATCAGAAAGCAAAGGTGTCACTCTCTTAGCCACTCAAGTGGACAATTTTGGATTTTGGAGTATTTCAGATTTTGGAATTCCAGGGTAAGGGAGATGTAACCTGCTTGGGCATAACATACTTCTTTAAAAATTAGTCTTGAAGTGGTGTCTTTTTTTTTTAATTCTGGAAAGAAAGGAACAGCATGTTTTTGTAGCCTAGATAACTGACAATATTTAGCCAGAATGTATATTATTATGATACTTTGTATCATAAGGAGCCAGTGTGACGCAGTGGTTTGACTATGATTCTGGAGATCAAGGTTTGAATTCCAGCTTGGCCATATAAACACACTGGGTCACACTCTCAGCCTCAGAGGGAGGCAAGGGCAACCCCCTGTAAAGAAATTTGCCAAGAAAACCGTGTGATGGGCTCAGTGTTGCCACAAGTCAGAAATGACTTGAAGGCAAACAACAACAATAACAACAAAGTTCAATGCTACACATGAAAGAAAGAGATCGAATTCCGTTAGTGACATACCTGCACATGACTGGGGGTTACACAGGATTTGCATTTTGTTTAGAGTATTCAAAAAGGAGATAGCATCTAGCTCCTCATACCTTACAAAGTCTGGTCTTCCAAGGCAACTGTGTCTGCTGTTACTGCTGCTTTTTAGTTGTGGCTGAGAAAGCATGCAATTTGGGATCATCATCTTAGCTTCAGATCTGCAGCTGGGAGGAGGAAAATGAGGCTGCTCCTCTGGTTCTCTGGAAAGAGGACCTCTTTTCTCTTTCTATGGTTACTACAGCACTGATAGATCACATTCCGTCAACATCCCTCCTTCCCTACCAGTAAATAGCTTTAGCAGTACTCCTCCTATAGCTGTGATGGTGAAGCTATTGCATGCATGCCAGAGATAGCACACAAATCAATTTTCCCCAGCACATGGAAGGTGGGGAGAAGGAGGAAGAGATGCACCTGTTCATCTTCTTTCCCCTCAACCCCTGGTCCTTCAGCTGTCTCTGCAGGCAGCTGAAGGTCTGGGAGGGCAGGGGAAGAAGTCCCACCCCTGGCACCAGGTAACACCCGGTGCCGGAAGGCCTTTTAGTTTGGGCACTTGTCCCCTAAAAGGTTCACCATCACTGCCTTATAGGGTTGCCAGCTGCCAGGGTCTGGCCTGGCCTGGAGTCTACAATTTTTGTGGGATAGGAGGAGGGTGCAATTCTTAGGAGGAATCTTAGGGGGGTTGCAGACTGCCAGAAATAGTGTGAATTCAGTCCACTTTTAGGGTTAGGGTTAGAGTTAGGGAACCATGGGAACTGTATTTTATTGTGGCACCAGAGTTGTCTGACAGAGAAGGTTCAATGTCTCAGGAAAATAACAGTTCCCATGATTCCCTAGCACTAACCCTAACCCTAAAAGTGGACTGAATTCACACTATTTCTGGCAGTCTGCAACCCCCCTTAGTAGGCTCAGATCCAGGCAAGGAAAAAGGCCTACATGCAAATCTTCAGCTCAGCTAGTAGAATAACAGTTTGCTACATTTTTCAGGATTTAATCCATTTCTTGCTGGAACTTGCAAAAACTCTCCTGAGGGTATCTGTATTTACTTAGCTTCCTCCTCCCTTCCCTTCAGTTCCAGTCACTGGACGTTTTCACACGGGGCTTTAGGCGGAGGCAATCCTACCTCCCGCCGGCCCCACTCTGGCTCCTCTTCCAGCTTGTTCAGACGCACGTCGCAGAAAACCCCGCCCCTTCCGGTGCCATCCCTGCGTACGTCCGGCTTCTAGCTCCGTGTGTTCAAACGCACGGAGCCTTAAGTCCGGCGTCCTTCCGGCGTCCCTCCAGCCTCAGCACCTCCAACTCCAGCTTCAGCAACGGAAAGGTAATTCCGATTTTTAAAAGGAATTAGCCTGCCGCCGGCGGAGCCATTCCGGAATGGGGCCGGCGGGAGGTAGGATTGCCTCCACCAAAGCCCCGTGTGAAAACGTCAACTGTGGTGCCAGGACTCACCCTCTGCTTTGCTCTGCATCCATCTTTTGACTAGAAGGAAGTAGGCTAGATTAAAGGTTCCTTGCCTCCCTCCCTAGGTGAGTGAGAAGGAATAATCCCATTTCATCTTGCTCTGGGCACCATTTTTACCACCTTTAACTTTTTTTTTTTGGTCTTAATTTCCAAACAGGAAAAATATATGTCCCCACTTCCCTATATTTGTGTGTGTGTGTGTTTGAATGACAAACTGTGAAGAAAGCAAAGCAAAGCAGCTTCATTTATATACTGCTTCATATCATGCTATGGGATGTCTAAGCGGTTTACAACTGTAAGCTCATTGCCCTGCAACAGTTGGGTACTCATTTTAGCAACCTCGGAAGGATGCAGGCCTGAGTCTAGCCTGAGCCCTGGCTAGTACTGAACTTGCAACCTTGTGGTCTATGAGTGAGTAGCTGCAGTACCAGGGCTCCTCTGCACCACTGCACCACCAGGGCTCCTCTGTGTGATTAGTACTTAATGCATAACATTTAATGACATCCCCAGGGGTGGTCCTGCAATCTCAAGTTTTGGGCTGGAGATCTTCAGACTTGGGATGATCCTGAACTGGCTATTCCCTGCTACTTGGGATGATCCTCCCTGATACTCAGGACTTAAAGTCTTTCTTGGGAAGACAAGTTGCATGGGGCTAGTCATGCACAGAGCTACACTTTGCACCCTCCAATGTACAAACTTGTCTAAGATCTGGGTTCAGGATGATTTCCCCCTGTTAAATTTGTCATTGGACATTCATAGAAAGATGTTTGTTTTTATCATAAAGCAAAAGTTTGCAGCAGCAGACCATCACATGTGAAATATGTTTGTGCTTTGCCTCATCCTTCTGAAGGGACAATATGATGGAGGTTTGCTTTGTCTTCCAGGATCCTGGGCTTTTGTCACCAGAGAGGCTCTAGACCCAGATTCCAAGGTGGACATGTTACTCCAGGAGTGGAAGGGACACTCGGGTATCCCTGAAGAAATGGGGCCACATTGAAAGATCGAAAACTGTTGAGGCTGTGATGTAAACTGACCAACCTACTTGCCAAGGGTTTCCTAATCAGGAACTAGTCAGAACAATCTGAGAAAGGGATTTGTGGTGCATACCTTCTAACTGTTCTGATTTAGCAGGGACAGTCCTGATTAATCCACTGCCATCTCACTTTCTTGGCTGCTTTTACAATCTCCTGGTTTCACTCTCTTCCTCTCTTTTTCTTCCTTTGCTCTCAGCTTACTTCAATTGAGTTCAAATTCCAAATGCAATTTGCACTCAATTCCCTCCACAGGTAGGAGGAAATTTGCTCTTCCCAGGAGGCTCAGACTAAAACAAAATGCTGCAGCACCTCCTCATTTGTGTATTTTTCCTGATTCATACATTTTGTCCTCATGATCACACTCTGGATGTTTGCTTGGCCACATGTGTCCCAGTTTGTATCTGTGAAATGTTGGAAGATATGAAATGGCCAGAGATTATGGAAAGACCAAATGACATAGACCAGTGGTTCCCAAACTTTGGTCCTCCATTCATTTTGGACTTCAACTCCCAGAAGCTCCAGCCAACTTGGCCAACAGTCAGGGATTAGGGAAGCTGAAGTCCAAATCATTTGGAGGACCAAAGATTAGGAACCATTGATGTAGATGATAATAGTTGGTCCATGCCTCATCTATCCTGACCTCCAATGGTTCTCTGGGGTGGTGGTGTATGTCCTAAAGACCACAGTGATCAAACATGAGACACTTTCAATTTCAGTCTGTATGTTCTGCCAGTTAACTCCCCATCAGCCATGAGATCTAAATCTCATCCCAATATGCTGTCCCCTACTTTCCCCCCCTTGCAGATACCCAATTGTTCCCTTCTTCAGATATTTGAGGGACCAGTTATCTCCAGAGGTTACAGAAGTAGCTGAAATGGTGTTTGGGGTGCCTTGGAGCATTGGAACAAAAGCTTTTAGTGTTCTCCATGAGCTGCTGAGCTGGCTGAGACCTACTCCTGAGGAATTCTTTGCAACATTAAAGACTGCCCTGGCATTTTATCTCAACCCCATCCTAGAGAGGGTGGGCCCCATGCCACATCCTCGTTGTCAGAATGTAGGAGCTGGACAGGGCAATGGAAGAGATGCTTGCTCAACAACTGGAATCCCTGGACAATTTGCTGAATGTTTTAAGCTTATCGCATGGCACTTGGAAGAATGGGAATGTAACAGAATGCAAGGGAATGGAATGCAGCAAAAATGCATTTTACTGCATGGGAGAATGCCGCTGATGCCGCCAGGAGTCCCTAATCCATTCTCCAGTTATTCCTGGAAGCCAATTTTGAATGACAACCTTCAAAAATCGGCTGCCAGGAACAGCTGGGGAACGGATCGGAACACCCAGTGGCATCAGTGGCATTCTCTCATGCAGTAAATGCATTTTTGCTCCGTTCCATTCCCTTGCGTTCCGTTCTATTCCTGTTCCTCCAAGTGCCATGTGATAAGCTTATTTCCTTTGAGGAGTTACAAGGTATCAGTGCCTCATTAGAGTCCCTCACTGAGCAGGCTAAGAAGCAGTTCAGCCAAGGACTAGAGGTAGTCAACAAGAACCTGAAGACTTATCTTACATCTTTTCTGAAGGAAACTTGGGAATACAAGGATGAATTCAAGGAGTGGGTGACAACCCCTGTGTTTCCCCAAAAACATCCATGATTTCCCCCAAAAGGAACAGAAAATGGAAATATGCCTGGCCACTAAAAGGAAATCAGGGTGAAAGGAGGGTATTAGAATGAAGTGGTGGCTGATAAATCTGTATCCCTGAATGCATGTCATGTTCTTAATCATACCCTGTTTTATTTGGTGCCTGTTTCTCAATAATTATCTTATTGTTCGGAGTTTATCACACGGGGGAAATCCCGTGCGGAAACAGGGCTTTAAATTGGAAAAAAAAGGTAAATGCAGTCAGATTTTCATACGACATCACTGTTAAAATTGAGTTAAAATGAGGTTAATCTGAATGGAAACTCATAAAAAACTGCTTTTTTTTTTTACTTTCGGGAAAGTTAAAAGAAGCAGTTTTTGATGAGTTCCTATTTGGATTAACCTCATTTTAACTCCATTTTAACAGCGATGTCGTCTGAAAATCTAACAGCTTTTGCGTTTTTTTCTAATTTAAAGCCCCGTTTCAACATTGGATTTCCCCTGTGTGATAAACTCCTTACTGTTTGTTGATTAAAGCTTCTGTTGGCACAAGTCATATTGCTTAGCACAAGAGGAGCTTTTGGGGAGTTTTCCACTGTGGTATTAACACAATTTATACAAGTATGCTCACCACTTCTTGAACCAGAAGGCTGTGGTTGGTAGTTATTAATAATGGTATCTCCTCCTCTTGGTTTTTAGTGCAAAACTAAATCTTAAATACATGGATGCCATCAATGTGAAGGTTTCTTCTTCTTCTTCTTCTTCTTCTTCTTCTTCTTCTTCTTCTTCTTCTTCTTCTTCTTCTTCTTCTTCTTCTTCTTCTTCTTTTTTGCTATGCAAATAGCAGCTGTCTGGAGCAGAGTTTGAAAGCCAGGGCAGCCTCACTCTCTTTATGTGACTGAGAAAGTTTAACCCTTTCACTCCTCTCCCTGAAACTGCTATTTGCATTTCAAGGAAGGTTCCTATTGGCAGCAGTGGAGAATTCCTTTACAAGAACAGTTCTGGAAAAGTTGTTTTTTCTCCTAGAACTGAATCAAAAATAAAGAGAGGGATCATTCTTGTTGGCTACAACCCCATATCTGTTCTGGCTTTCTTATGAATGGGCATTATTTACATAGGGAAAAGTATGCATGCACATGAATCAACATGGCAGCTAGAATCCTCTTGGTTGGATTCTACCCCAGGCAGAGTAGACAATTGTGGAATGATGATTCTACATGAATGTAAATCAGACCAGCCTCCCCAACATGTTGCTCTACAGAGCCACAGGACTACAAATCTTTTTGGCTTCATGCTCTTCCCAGACAAATGCAGTCACAGCAACACTAGGATGGGAAGGAGGAGTGGTCTCTCGTGCTATGCCCATCCATGGGCATGGATTTATGCCCATTGGCCTCATCATGGCTGCCATGTTGGGTGTCTATCTCACGTGGCTGATTTCATCTCTAGAGTTGTGTGTGTGGTTGTGGCATTCTTCCTTCTCTGCAGTGGAGGGAAGTACATTGGGTTGGTATTTCCATGGTGCTCTGTCCCCATAACCCCAAGACCCATCATTCTTTTCTTGGATGTTGGCTGCCAGCTCAGATCCCATTGATGCATAGATGAAGTCATGATTTTTTTTTTGCCCCAAGATACATCTCTTTCCACTTCCTTGCAAAGAATTCCTTTTGCTTGTTTCACTTTTTTTCTCACCAGTTTGAAGAGATCCTTCTGAAGTTCTCCTTAATCCATTTTTTAAAATCCTTTGCACTGTAAATAATGTGTCATCATCAGCAAACTTGTCCACCTCATAATTTACCCCTAACTGCAGGTCATTTGTGAACATGTTGAAAAATAGACATGCACACCAGTTCCTAACACAGATCCCTGTGGTACCCCACTGCCCACATAATCCTTTCATTCTGAAGGGTTTGGGGGTGGTGTTAGTGGTAAGGTGACTGTTCCATTCTGCCCATTTCAATGGGAGTCATTGCCCCATGGTCCCCAAAATGAAAACCAAAGAGTACATATCTTAGTGTCCAGTGTTAATAAATGACCAGAAGCAGGAAGCAGATGGGACAGCATATGTCCTCCAAATTCTCACTGCAGAGATACAGCCTTCAAGTCAGATCTGCCAGGACTATCTTCTCCACTACCATGAAGATCTTGGCAGTGATTGTTGCTTTGACAATTGTCATAGATGAGTTTCAGAGTGAGGGAGGAATCCCCAAGCCTCTTTCTTTGGGGTGGGGGGATGACAGGGGACCATCTTTGAATAAACTTAAAAAAACAACAACCCCAAAACCAAGGCATAACTATGGCCTCTTCTTATTCTAAAGGAAAATCAGCCAGGCAGTAGTATATCTTCCTGGCAGAGAGGTGATCTAATTGAAAATGCAAAGATACTCATGTCCTTCCCTTTCTCATATTATCCCCAAATGTTGGGAAAAAAACCACAAGGTGGCCCCTGGCCTTAGGTGGACTAATTCAGGGGTGATGGGGCAGTTCCACTCAGTCTTCAGGTTGAAGGAGAGATGTATTGGAAGCTCCTGCTATAATAGCTGAGCTAAAAGTTTGCCCCAATTCCTTTCATCTTGTCTGGAGCTGAGCATTCCAAAACTGAAGAATATTTACCCTTGTCTACCACCTGGAAATGACCCATGAAAAGTGGAGACTCATGGCTAGGCCCAGAAATCTGGAAAACGTTGCTTTGCATGGCCCTTAATGCTTTCTCATAGTCCTCAATATGTTGAGTTGTCCCCAGTTGTCCTATTTCTAACAAAAGTGTGTTTTTGTGTGGAAAACATCCAAAAATAATACTTAGGCTTTTAAATATGCTGCAGGCCTCCCCCTGAACCAGTTAACATAAAAGAAAAAGTCCAGTGGTGTCACCCCAGTGAGGTAACTCATACTGTTACCCCATGCTTGCCTGGCCCACACACCACTAACCACCCCAGCTGCTAGCCAGGCCAGCTCTGCCATGGTGGGGTTGGGCTGCTGCCGCCACTGCCCAGCACCCTCCTCCAGGGCTGTTGTGATTTTGGTGTTTATGTCTTTAGCCAGGGGTCTCTGGGTGTTGCTCAGCTTGCTCCAGAAGATCCTCAGCAAAAGAGGCCAAATTCTGTGGGAACTTGCTGACCCCTTCTGGTTCATGATGTCCATGAAATGTTGGACTTTCTGGTTCACCTGCTGCAGGTCCACAATTATCTTCTGCAGGAGGTCCTGTTCCACAGAGTGCAGCTGCTTTCTGCAGCTCTGCCTGGTAACTTCAGGCCCTGTTGATGCTGTCAGTGATATGGATGCTGTAGAGACAGAGGAACAGACCTTAGTAGGAGGACTTGAGAAGCACACCACATGGAGAATCACATACTCAGGGGCATCACGGGGGGGGGGGGGGGGGGGGAGGGATGTGGGTAGTGTGGACTGCATCATGTGAAACCTCAGGGTGACATGTCAGAGGAGAGTGTCACCCAGTGCAGTGGTGGGAAGCAGTGACATCACTAGGATTGGTGTACCCTGGTGCAGTAGTTCATGGTGTCACCCCATTGACCTCCTCCCATACCACACAATACAGAATCATTAGTAGTTCTTTTTGTACTAATAAATTGTAATTCCTGTATATCACTGAATGTAATGGCAATAGTTGTGACATAAAACAAATAACAAAATTAAAAATATACCTTTAAATTACAATATCACATGCACAGCCTAACTGCATTCACATGTACACTGTTTCATGTGTTTAAAGTGAAAATTTAGCAAGATGTGATGTTAAGAAAATTTTAAAAGAGTAAAATTTTAAACACCTGAATTTAAGCAAAGCAAAGCAAAGCAGCTTCATTTATATACTGCTTCATACCATGCTATGGAGTGTCTAAGCAGTTTACAACTGTAAGCTCATTGCCCCCCAACAGCTGGGTACTCATTTTAGTGACCTCGGAAGGATGCAGGCCTGAGTCAAGCTTGAGCTCTGGCTAGTATTTGTTCTACTCATTCTTTAAAGAGGGGAAGTAACACATCTCTGTGTTTTTACCTAAGATAGCAGCTACAAAGTCACAAATAGTCAAAATCATGAATCGTTAGACCCACAAATGTGGAGGATCAACTCTACATCTTCAGACACATTTCAGTAAATGTTGGTGAATTTGAATAAGTGGAAGCACATGCTAAAATAAATTGCTTAGTTTCAAAAGCTCATTTAGATTCTTCTCCCACACTTCCCCTCCCTTTCTTATTTTTTTTTTAAATTTCAGTTTGGAGAAATGTAAGTAGTAAGAGTAAGATCACAATACAAGTAATCTAGGCTGTTGCCACACTGCAGAAATAAAGTGGTTTGACACAACTTTACCTTCTATGGCTCAATGCTATTGAATTATGGGATTTGTAGTTTGGTGGTGCACCAGAGCTCTCTGATAGAGAAGGCTGAATATTTCATAAAACTAAAAATCCCAGAATTCCATAGCATTAAGTCATGCCAGTTAAAGAGCTGTGTGGCAGCAGCTCAGGTCTGATGTGTGATCTATTAATATTTCAATTCAAATAGTGTTTAAAATTGCGCTTGTTTTTAACGTGCTAATTTTATTTGGCTGAAATAAAAGGAAATCAGACTCACAAAATATCAGTACATGTTAGAGCTTTGTCAAGATATAACTCTAAAACACAAACGTGACTGAAAATAAGACCAAATACCCCGTTAGTATTAATGAAAGAATACAACTCAAAGAACTCTGGGGGTCACATTTTATCTAATGGCAAGCATGCAGCATATTACATTGTACTTTCATTAAACTTTAACATTATTAAACAAGTTGTCTATATGTTTTTCTAAAAACTTCTTTCAAACAATGTTTATTCTGTTCTTCAGGTGTAACAAAAATAGGTAGCCAATCTAGATGACGTGAAAGAACATGCAATTTATAGTCAGGAAAGGATTTTAATGCAGTGCCTACAGTCTGATACTGTAATTAAGTATACAAAACTTTGTAGAAAGCCAATGATAGAAAATTGTCAGATATACATGTACCCCCAAAGAAAAGAAAGAAGGAGAAGGAAGAGAAGGAGAATCATAAAGACTTTTTTGTAAAGTATAGTAGCCTGTATATGCCCTTCTAATTACTTCAAGATAATGATCACAACTCAATGAAGAATCATGACTAGGGGGGACCAGGTAATAGATCTCTGCCCTCATTCTTTCAGGGATTGTACCTTTTCTATGCTCCCCAAGGCATTAGGGAGGAATCTCAATAGCACTGCCTTGAAAAGTATATGTATATGTACATTGTTAGATCTTTTATAAAAAATCTAAATGACATTTTCCAAGCCACTGTGGTTGATGCTGGATAAATTTCATCACCACAACTTGTGTTGGTGTGACATCACCAGTGGCCATCCCTTAGCCTCAGGTTTTGGTCTTCATATCTGAGACATGAGATGGTGCCAACTTGGTAACCCTATTCAGGACAGTTGTACCTAAAGCTCATTTATTTTAGTGACAGAATCCTTATCCTACGCTCAATGCATATTCATGAACTCTGTTGCATGAGTCATCCTACAGAACTCCTACAAAAGTGTGGAAATCTAGGTCTGTACAGTCATGTTTTGAATTGCAGTCTTATGAGTCTTTTTGGCTGTTGTCATTTCTATATAATAAAAATTAGCTCTGCTGTAGTGATTTTGCTTTTAAAATTAAACTTGGCCTCTACTTATATGGAAATTTCAGTGACTTTCCAAAACAGGAATCAAATAGATTTAGACATAGATTAGATTTAGCAAGTCCTCAAAATCAGCTACTCCTAATCACATACTACACCTAGCATTGCAATAGTGTTTTGTGTGTTGTATACCATCAAGTTGTTTCTGACTTATTGGAGACCCTAAGGTGAACCTATCATGGGGTTTTCTTGGCAAGATTTGTTCGAGAGGTTTGCCATTGCCTTCCCCTGAGGCTGAGAGCATATAACTTGCTCAAGCTCACCCAGTGGGTTTTATGGCCAAACTTTGGTCTCCAGAGTCATAGTCTAACATTGAAACCACTGTGCTATGCTGTCTCTTGTAAATCTCATTGATATTCTAGGTTTTATGAAATGCATATGATTGTTGCAACTCTGCTAACATGCAATATGCTGGAGTTTTGTAAGACAGAACAACAGTATCAGATAAATGCATGTTTCTCCATTAATTTTTTATTCATCATGGGTAGAGGGACTTAAATAACATGTATGAGAAAGAGAAAATATCCAGATTTGGTAAAGACTATCATTAAAAATATATTTTAATGAAGATTGGTTAATGAGAGTCTTCTGAAGGAAGTACACATAATTTAATCACTAACAAACTATACATTAAAATTCATACTTGTGTGTATACATTGTATTACAATTCCACGTGCCTTTTTGTTTGTGGCAGTATTACATTCTGTATATTAACTAACCAACATTTTTTTCAGGCACAAAAGCCACTCTTGCCTAAAAGAAGCTCAATAAAGTGTCTTTTTATACATTATTCATTCAACTATTCATCAGCTCCCTGTGTTCCTGTTTGCATTTTGTTTGCTTCTGGGTGGAATGGCTGGATGATTTCTCCTGGTTATTATCAGGAGAGTTGTCTTTTATCTTTTGAGAGTTATTCTCCAACTGCTCACCACTCTTTTGTCTTTTCAGTTGAGTGTGTGTGTTTAAAGTGTTAATATGCAACAGTTGTACTGTGGCCCAAATGAAATGCATGTGGGGAGGTTCATTTCAGTAGCTGGTGTACAGAAGCACACATTAAAACCACTACCTCATAAACTACTAATTGGCAATGTTTGTGGACAATTTGCACAGAGATATGGTAGGCAAGGTTGCAGACTGCCAGAAATAGTGCAAATTGAGTCTACTTTTAGGGTTAGGGTTAGGGTTAGGGAATCATGGGAACTGTATTTTATTGTGGCACCAGAGCTCTCTGACAGAGAAGGCTCACTGTCTCAGAAAAAAAAGCAATTCCCATGATTCCCTAGCACTAACCCTAACCCTAAAAGTGGACTCAATTTGCACTATTTCTGGCAGTCTGCAACCCCCCTATGTTCTGTCAAGGTCACACTGAAGAAAATATTCTTAAACACTTCTGATTGGAAAAGAACACCTCAGGACAGCTGATTTCAACCACATGAACAACAGGCTTCTTTTCAGCAGAACATAGATTTTTACATAAGTAAAGATAGCCATATTGGCTGATTAGAAAAAAATCCAAAATCCATATTATGACTATGCATTTATTAGACCAAACCAATGTCACAAAATGTCATGCAATTCTCCAGAAACCTTTATAACATTTAATTTGATGAAGAGTTCAGGAGAACACAAATGATAGTACACTATTTCATGGCACTTTTGGTTAGGCCAGTGAAGTTTTCCTAAATATGACTTTGGAAATGTTTTCATATAATAAATATAAAGGAAATAGAAAGCAATGCTTTGAAACATATATAATTTTAGAGTGCTTAACTTTGTCTTGATTTTTGTCTTAGGTAAATATAAATATCCATGGTCAGCTGCAGTATGAGTTCTTATTGAAAAAAATAAATAAATTCTTAAACTAAAGAGCATCAGGATGCAGACAGCTTGCTAATGTGTTATGTTCACATGTATTCCGAAGCCAAATCAAGGTGAATTGAACAGCATTTGACTTACCTACCTTATAAGACACGTATTAAAATGGCTGCTATGTCTGGAATGTCATGAGAATGTTATATTTCCTATGTCTGTTTCACTGTATATTGTCACCTCTGCAGCCCTGTCTGCACAGACAGCTGTGATAACTTAATTTCTCCTGAAACTCTCATCAATGCTGCAATTTCCTTTAACCCAGACTTTAGAATGCCTTTGTCTCTGAATTTACCTTCAAATATTCTGTTTCAGCAATAGTTAATCTTCAGACTGCCAAACAATTATGCATAGCTTCCCTTTCCTGAATAGGATTTGGAATTTTCTTCTGGCTCTCCTCATGCCTGATGGAGCATAGCTGTAGAGACACCAGGTAACTGAAGAAGAATAAGAAACTATCAGTCAGGACCCAGACTTGTCCTTGGTTATAGACTTATCCTGTATGGCTACATCTACCATACAAAATACAAACCTCTGCAAATTATAAACTATGAAGGACTATGGCAAAGTTTTTGCTTTTCTTCCTGTTTTTCCTCACCCATTCGAGGCAAGCAAATGCTTCTCTAACTCCTCTTGCAATATATTTTCAAAAACGGACAAGGTTATAGCAACTTTTGATAGCCAATTTTGTTTGGTTCTCATTTTTAAGTGAACCCATGTCATATTTCTCAGATAAACTGAAATACATTTATCTTTAGAATTTCATACAGGTCCAAATTTTGGAATGCAGTTCTTTGCTCACAAAATACATAACAGAAAAGTGTATACTAAAAAACCTGCACACAAAAATGTGTTTGTTAAGAAAGGTTGCACACAAAAACAAGCATGCATGGAGAAAATTTAAAGAAATTGATAAATTAAAGCAACTGCTGCTCAGAAATTGTTATACAATGGGCCATTCATTTTTGTGGGTTTAAAATTCAGTTTTGATTATTCATGATGCTAAACCCTTCCTCCTCCTCCCTCTCAGACTTTCCCTGCAGGGAAAAACGCCCAGGAGGGAGGGAGCAGCCAGGAAGAGTATGCATGCACTCTGCTTTGCCCCAGTCAAGGAAGCCATTTAAAGGATGGGAGGGGTGGGCTAGAGAAGCAAGTACACACTCTACTTCTCCCTCCAACCTTTAAGTGGCTTCTGCATGGGGATTATTTGTGGTTTTCCCACATTCACGGGGATCCTTTATCCCAAACGACCATAAATGAGGAGGGACCACTGTATACAAATACTGCTCACGATGTGCATGTTAGAGGAAAATGTGTCTGTAAGTAAATGTGAATTTTTTTTAAAAAATGTGAATGGATGTGAAATTTAGAATAAAAGGCAATATGACTGATTATATTGGAGGACACTATGGCTAGATTCCTTTATCAGTTTTTACTTAACTGAGGGCCTTTGCAGACTGCCAGAAATAGTGCAAATTGAGTCCACTTTAAGGGTTAGGGTTAGTGCTAGGGAATCATGGGAATTGGTTTTTTTCTGAGACATTGAGCCTTCTCTGTCAGAGAGCTCTGGTGCCCCAATGAAATACAGTTTTCATGATTCCCTAACCCTAACCCTTAATGTGGACTCAATTTGCACTATTTCTGGCAATCTGCAAAAGCCCTAAGTAGTTAACAAATTACTTTATTTGTTATTGTTGTTGTTAACCATCCTTGAGTTGATCTCGACCCATGGTGACCCTGTAGATGAGGCATCTCCAAGATTATCTGTTCTCTACTGCTCTGCAAATTCATACCTGTGACCTCTTTTATAGAGTCCATCCATCTAGC
>CM034708.1:45494816-45510705 GCA_020142125.1 Phrynosoma platyrhinos | reverse complement strand
TGCGGCTGCCCCTCCTCTTCAGGGCTCGGAAGATGGCTCTATTAGCCGTCTGCCGAGGCCCTATGTGAACAAAACCAGAAAATGGATTCATGGAGGAACCACGTTATTCCTACATGAATCTTCATGCATTTCATTCTACATTTTATGCCCCCAAGCTAAATGATTTTTGGCTGTTTATTGGGCTGGATCAAAATATTCTTGGAACAGAACCATTAATATCTGTGGGACAAGTTTGTCATGACCACCTTAGGTTCCATTGAGTACAGCTGGATTTCTCAATGAATTCTCAATTGAACTATGGAAATGTGTGTGTATGTCTGTGCATTTAAACATCTTTCTTCCATACTCCAAACCATAAAAATGGAGACACATCAATTAGTGACAATCTCTAATTTCTGGAATTTATCTGCCTATTGTCCTGCACTTAATCATCATTGTTTTGTCTCTCTGTTCAGTGTGCTGATCTGGCTGTGTGTCTGTAGAGCTGCCACTCCAGTGCTTGAAAAAAGTTACTTTTGTACATTACAGCTCCCAGAATAACCATGTCAGCACAGAAAGTGGCCATGATAGCTGGATGATGTAAAAGGCAACAGTTTCAAGCTCAGTGCTAGCCTAATTACTTCTGGACAGCTGTTGCTATGATCTGGGTCTGTCTATGAAGAATAGATGCTGGCAAGGAAAATGGTTGATGCAGTACTCATACATATGAACAGCCTCAGTATCCTGAGGGAATGTAATTCAGGCCATAACTCTTGAAGCCTTTATTGTGTAGGAATGGGCATGGTAAATGTCCTTTGTTTTATGCTGCAGTTCTGAACAGATTTATTCAGATGGAAGCCTTATTGGGAGTAAATGGAACTTACTTCCAGGTTAAATGTGTGTATGATTTCTGAGTTGGGACCTTATCACACGGGGCCAAAAGCAGCAAGAATCCACTAAGAATCAGGCGCTATAGCACTATACATTCCCGTGTGATTACATGACGTCGCTCAGAATCCTCTAAGAATCAGGCGCTATAGCGCTATAGTTTTTCGTGTGATTACATGACGTCTCTCAGAATCCGCTAAGAATCAGGCGCTATAGCGCTATACTTTTCTGTGTGATTACACGACGTCACTCAGAATCCAGCAAGAAACCGCTCGGAATGCAACATCATTCGCATTCTTTTGAATGTCGGTTTCAGCGGGCATTGCAATAGCGCGAGCTTATCCATAGCGCTATTATAGCGCTAGCACCATATTTATACTAGCGCTATAGTACTGCAATGATGCTCATATCACTTTCTTGCCACTTTTGAGAGCAGCGTGGGATAAGGTCCTTAATTGTTTTATAGTGGTGAAAAGGGAACTGAAAAGCACTCAACAAAGCAGCAAACTTACGATAAGACAAGCTCCACATGGTCTAGGATGGTCAACTATTTATTCAGTGTAAAAAAGGCCAACATATTTCGGCCTTCTTCAGGGGCCTTCAAAAGAAATCAGTGGAGTTGTAACACTCTCCAAAATACACGACCATAGAGATTAAAGGGATTAAAGTTCTGTATAGAAATCTTAAGGCCTTTACAGACTGCCACGATAAACTACAGTTCCCATGATTCCCTAGCACTGAGCCAGGGCAGTTAAAGTGGCTTCAAGCTGCATTATTTCTGTAAGGGTCCTTTTCTATGCAAAAAGTGTTGTTTTCTGTGCAGATCAACCTCATGTGAATTTTCCACAGAATAGGTTCCAAATTTCAAATATGCTTCAAAACCTGTGTAGTTTTCAAAATCTTTTTTTCAGTGAGAAGAAAATTGCCAAAATTTCTTCTTGTTTCTTTTGTAAAGAAATGAATTACACTCCTAATGTGTAGCTAGCTCAGAGTCAGGACAAAAGGAAAGCAAAAAGAACTATGGAATTAAGAGTAGGTTCCCCTGATTCTTCATATAGCTGCCCTTTTATGTAATCTCCTCTCTCAATATTTTCCCACTTCCTTTCATTCCTCCTGTTCAGACTCCCTTCATCTGTTTTCTCTCTCTCTCACTCACTGTTATCTACTTCTTCTCTGCTTGTTCACTTACTGTCAGGATCATAGTTCCTGCCATGTATGCTAGCCACATATTTTGATATACTTTATAATACAGGATGATGGGATGTGCTACACAATGGGTGATGCTGGGTGGAAGGACTGTTTATCATTCCTGGTGCTGTATAATGAGTAGATGTGTGGGGAGAAAAAACAAGCTGTGAGCTAACAAGGGGCCTTTGCAGACTGTCAGAAATAGTGCACATTAAATTGAGGCACTGCTCTGGCTCAGTGCTAGGGAGTCATGGGAACTGTATTTTTTTCTGAGACATTGAGCCTTCTCTGTCATAGAGCTCTGGTGCCACAGTAAATTACAGTTCCCATGATTCCCTAGCACTGAGCCAGGGCAGTGCCTCAATTTAATGTGCACTATTTCTGACAGTCTGCAAAGGCTCAAGGTCAGTTTCCTGAGAAAGCTTGGTATGAAGGGAAAAAGTAGAGGTAGTCCTGGGAAAGGGAATGTTTTGATTTGTAGACAAATGGGACGTAAGCCTGTGAAAACAGTTGAATTGCTATGCTCTATGTGTAACTGAAAATGCTTTAGTCCTGACATCGTTAATGCTGTGATCACAGTTTTTTGAATAAAGAGTTCTGACTTTGCTGAGGCTTGTGTTTCTGAACTGTAATTTGCCAGTACATGACAATTTTTTACTTGCTATTTGGCATTGAGGGTCTTTTGTCCCTCAGTGGGAGAAGTGTCCAATTTGTAATATCACCAGATGTTTGCCTCCCCTCTAGTTATATTGGGCCCACACTTTCTCTCCTCCTTCCCAGTGCAGCAAGAGAACAGGTCAGTAACACACCAGCAATAATATATGTATTTAAAATTTGATTTAATTGCACTTACTATCCATCTTTCCTTCAGCAGCAAAAGGGACAGTAGTCTCTCCAATTTTATCTTCATGACAGTCCTATAAAGAGACCTAGGAAAGATTCTTCCAGAGCCATGCTAGTTGGGAACTTCTGGGAGGCATAGTCCAAAAAAGTATCATTCCCATGCTTCTCCTGTAAGGTAGGTTAGGTTGAGAGGCAGGTCATTCAGCAAGTAGAGGAGTGAAGTGGAGTGGTGACATTTGCTGGCCCAGCCCTTTTTATTTGCTAGGAAGAATAAACAGTAACAAAAATGGCCATGCATTTGGGTTTCAGTCATGTTAAGGTCACACTAAGAATTAATACTGTATATAAATAAATAATTTTGTCTTTTGAAAACACATATATTGAATAGAATACTTAATGAACCTGTTCTTTAAATTTATATCACCCCCATGCAAAAAATCCCATGCATTTTCATAGTGATATTCTAACAAATGACTGTAAAATATTATTAATGGAGGCCCAGGTTGCATGACTGCAAACATACATTTTCCAAACAGATATGTTTTTTATTATAATTTTCTCAGCATTGAAACTTTTTGAGGTGAGTGACACATACATCATTTTAACACAGATATTGGAAGTGCAATATTATTATTGCAATATTTCTCATTGCTTTCTAAAATAATACTGTGCACTCTCCAAGGCTATTTAAATCATAAACTTGGAAGAACTTATAAGCCATCTATTTTAAGCCCTTTGGCCCAAAGTAGAATAACTCACATTATTCTTGGCTAATAACTGTCCAAAGTTTTCTGAAAACCAGGAAAGTAATTTGCATTATACCCTTCATTCCATGTGTGTTTCTAGTTAACAACCCACTCTAAAATGTCTAATAGACCTCAACCTTCCTCTGTGGGTTTAGGATGAACAATCAGTTGTCATATGAATAAATGCTGATAGGAAAGTACTGCAATGCAAGACTTCATAACAGGAAAACCTAGAACTGTGCAGTGACACACAAATGCAATTTGCACACATAGGGCATTTCACTAAAACACAGTTGCTTTCCTTGGGCTAAATCAGTGATTAATCATATCTAGAGTAGGGCCATTGAAATGAATGGAACTTGTTAGGTTTAGTTATTTCATGACAGGATCAATGAGTTGAAGCTAGTCAAATATTGTGTATAATAATTTGGTGATATAATTATATTTTTGTATTTAATTTTATTCTGCTAAACTAATGGCCTTTGACTAGCTAATAAAATTTGATTATTCCATAAGGATGAGTACTGAATTTAGCTCCTTGTGTGCAGACATACATGCTCTATTGCTGGAACTGAATTCCATGACATTTAGAAGCAAATAAAGAGGGGGGAAACCCTTAAAACTGGCAATTTGGCTAGGGATGGAAAAGAATGTCAGTAGTTTCAAGATTCTCATCCAAATTACCCATGTCACAACTCTTGAGATTTCATGTGAACCAAAGTGGAACTTAATTTGCACACTTTGAAGGTTTGTTGTATGGTTTGTACATTCAAAATCATGGGTACAATCGAACAATGCACACATTAGATAGTGATGAAGATGGTCAAAGATCTGAAATTAGGAAAAGTGTGCAAATACCTGCATACATTACAAGACATTTATATGAAAATGTACATATTTCCACGCAGGAAGGTAAAATACCTCTCACAACATGATAGTTAAAAGCCTTAATAGAAACAGCAGGGTGCAGAGGTCTACCAAGTGTATCTCCACATCTTCCCTTTATTCAAAGGTGTAAAAGCTATCTTTCTGCATCTGGGAACATCTCATACCCCACAGCCATCTCAAGGCTGGGGCAGGGGTGGGGTGGCCATGCAGCATCTGTGTGCATTACTGCAGTTAAGTGTACATAGAAGATAGCATCTTCCTCGACTTCTTGTGGATCTGTGCAGGTTTGGGAAAATGACATTTTCTTTATGTGTCCACATACATAAATGGCCATGGGGGGTTCTTGACAACAGAACAGTTTGTGCACCCATAGATTGTTATGCAAAGGTTTTACTGGACGGCAATTTCTGCAACAGCATTAAAAATACATACGCATGTATAATGCTTGCATATATCACTAATAGAATTCTGGCCAGTGTGAATCAAGTCAGGTAGGTATGCATGTTAGACTGGGAGAAATACAACAAAATTGAGCTGAGAGTTCTGCACATCACTAAATTTGATGACACTAAGATTGGCTGCCATATTGTGATGAAGCTTTATACATAAATATTCCATGTAGCTTTCTCCTTTATAGCTTTCCTCCCTGTTAAGGATGTAAAAAGGCTGTATCTTTCACCATGTAGAGGAACATTTACAAGAATAAATAAGGAAACTTACCAAAAATTTCCGCTATCTGTTTATGTATTAAGCATTGAATATTTATACCTTCATTTTTTAAATTCTTTTGATTTTATCCTACTTTTCTCCTACAAGTCTTTTCCCAAGATCTGTTCATATTATATGCACTTCTCTTCTTCAATTTCTAGCTCCCAAAAAGGACCTAATGTGATGACAGCCAAAGGGGAATGTGCAAAAGGCACACTTTGATTATTGTCTCCCCTATGGAAGACAACGGAAGTGTTATGACATCATGTGAAGGAGCACAGAGAAAGCTGCTATGATCTTGATCAGTATTGCCTTTCTTTTTTCTGTGCAGTGAAGTCCTAAATGAGAAAAAGATACTTCTAGCATGGGATTCTTTTATATCTTTTTGTGCAGAAGCAATCTATGTCTTTAGTAATACAATGTTTTCATTGGAGTTATTAATACTACTTATAGGAGCTGAATCTGCATGCCAAATAACTATTATGTCAAGTATAATCTACCATTGTATCATTTATAGCCTAATAAATAGTTTCTGGCATGGATTTCAGCATTCTTTTCTGGGCTTATTTATGAAAAATGTCTTCATTTTCTTAATGGTTTTGTACCTTGTTCTGGCTGTGTTTTTCTCAACTTGAGACCCAAAGTACTGCTAGAAGCCCAAAGTACTGCTCTGGCAACCAAATAAATGTATGGCTCAGTAATATGACTGGCAAATCAATACATGGGAAGAGAACATTGTTCTGATCCCAGTGAATAAAACAAAACAAAAGCCCTGTGAGTTATAGCCAGCAAATAAATTCATTTAAGAAAGGGATTAACTAGCTTGATAGTGAACCCAGTGGCTTGTGCTCCAAATTATAGTAGACACTCACAAAAGAGTAATTCCAGTGTGAATGAAAAGTGGATAAATTCCAGCTAATTTAAAAGTGTAGAAAATTATCAGCATTATCAGAAAATTATCAGTATTAGAGATTATTCTTCCTTATTCATTGTTCAATTAATCATGATCAACTGCAAAGACTCTATTGTCCCTATTCAATTTTCTTTGATGGGTTGTACCCCTGAACTTCATTGTAATACTTTGCTTTATGGACTGGCATGGTCACATCTTCCTTGTCCCATGAACTTGGAAGGTTTAAAAAATAAAATGTTTTTAATATTTTTATCAAGACAGCTCATTATGAGATGTGTTCATTATTTGCTGAGCTCATACTGCATAAAAGCAGTTGCTGAACCTATGGTTTAATTCAGTCCCCAGATATTTTCAGATTAAATGGATACTTTTTCATAGACCAGGACCAGCTCAAGTAAATTAACTGCCTGAGAAAAAGGATGAAATTAACCCACTATCTTGCTATATCCTATACAAAATGGAGCTGCCAGACTAGTGTAGGATGTACATTTAGAGGCCACACGACACTGACCTTACAAAAATTTTGCTGGTTGTCAGTTTACTTTCAAGTTCAATTCAACATTCTGGTTTTGAATCACACAACGCTAATTAGTTTGTGGCCCAGGATATCTGAAAGAATTCTCCCATATAAGAAATCCTCAGAGAAGGTCCTGTTGAGTGTCCAAATATCTTGTAAGATTAGGTCGGTTACCAAAGGAACTTAATCTCACTTCATTGGTTTTGAGCTTCCAGTGGTCAATTAAAACCGTTATTCTGCATGGCTTTTTATGTTTGAAACTGCTCTGTTTAAATTGTTTGTTTTGAAATTATATTTATGGAATATTCTTAGGCTATACTAAAGTATTTTTTTAAAAAGCATTTTAATATATTTTAAACATTTTAAAAACTCTGTACTGTTTTAAATGCATCACTTCAGGACATCTCGTGTGCTGGGAGGAGATATGTAAATATTTCACACACAAATGACAATTGAAGAGGCAGCTAGTGTGGCCATATTCCAGTTCAAATTTGTGCATCCAGTTTGCATATTATATAAACTAAACTAATTATGCAAATTAGACATATTAATTGTTTTTTTCTTACTAGTATGTTCCAAACCTCATACTATTTTTTATAGCAAAAAGTGATCTGAGTGAACTAGTATAGAGTAATGCTGAAAGCTCAATCATGGAAACCCACTGGGTGGCCTTGGGCAAGTGATGTTCTCTCAGCCTTAGACGAAGGCAATGGCACACCTGCTCTGAACAAATCTTGACAAGAAAACCCTGTGATGGGGTCACCATAATTTGGAAACAAGTCGAAAGGCAAACAGCAACAACAACAGTGCCTATACTTGGAATAGGAAAACTTAAATTGCAATCTCTACTTGGGGACATAATTTACTATGTGATGCTAGATACATGGCGAGAAGCAAACATTGTTCTAATATGTAAAGAAGAGAGAAATAAAGCTAAAGCTCAAAATGATAGACCAATTTCACGTCTCAACCAAGATTATAAAATCTATGTAGAAATCCTGGCGGAAAGACTGAAGAAAGTGCTTACAGCTACAATCCACATTGATCAATCTGGCTTTCTTTCTAAGAGACATATGAAAGAGAATATTAGGACAATAATAGATGCAATAAGATATTATAAGAAGCATATTGATAAAAAAGCAGTGTTTATATTTGTAGATGTAGAGAAAGCTTTTGACAATGTTAATGGGATTGTATGCTAAAGATATTCAAAAGAATGAAATTAAGCGATTGGATTGGATACAACAAATTTAACTTTATAAGTTATGAGCTTTTGCAGATGACCTGGCAATAATCTTGAAAGATCCGATAAGAGGAATCGAGAAACTAAAGAATAAAATGATAGAGTTTGGCAAATTTTCCAGATATAAAATAAATAGAGAGAAAACATCCCTTATAACAAAGAATATTACCAAAATAGAAGAAGAAAAAATTGAAAAGAGTTCAGGTTGCAAAATTATGAAAAAGGTGAAATATCTTGGAATATGGATTACAAAAAGGAACCCAGGCTTGTTTGATAACAATTATATAAAATTATGGACAGTATTAAAAACAAATTTGGAAAAATGATCCAAACTCTGGCTAACACTATTGGGACAAATCACAGTGGTCAAGATGACGGTACTCCCCAAAATAAATTTTCTATTTCAAAATATTGTGATTATAATAAATGAAAAAGCATTTCAACAATGGCAAAAAGACCTAAAAAAATTCATATGGGCAGGGTGCAATGAAAGACTTTAACAGATAAAATGGAAAATGGTGGCTATAACATCCCTAATTTAAGATTATATTATTACACTAAAGCATTGTTGTGGTTGTTGGACTGGATCAAACTAGAAAATGACAGAATATTAGCATTGGAGGGATTCAACAATCAATTTGAATGGCATGCATATCTGTGGTATGGAAAAGCAAAAGTCCATAAAGATTTTGAAAACCATATTCTGTTGGAATATGGATGGGATATACAGTCAAAGTGGAAATGTACAGATGTGTGAAAAATCTTTTTTGAGAAAAGTTTTTAAGCAAACAAAGAGGATTCAGCCTGCAGGTGTTTTGAAACCAAAACAATCTCACTCTGAACAGAATTAACACAGACATTGAGTCTGGGAAAGCAGGATGCTGGAAGGTAAACAAATGATCTCATCTGGTTTGCATAGGAACCAGGTCACATGGGGAGTGACACACAGCTAGGGGCTGGTCTAGGGGCTGGGATAAAGCTGATCATCCTATCACTATGTAGGTTGCCACCCAGGAGGTGGAGTTATGGGTTGGGCCAAGGGCTCCTTTGTTCTCTTTGTTAGAACTTGCCTTGCTTTTCAACTTAACAACAACAAGTTGTGATCCCGTGTTTCTGTCACCTGCAAGATGGATTGTACATAGTTCTTTTTTGTTTTTTTTACTATACAACAATAAAAGCTTTACTTTGGAATTACTATTGTGTCTTCATGAAAAACTGAAGCTGCTGGGAAAATGCAGGGAACAGCATTTCCAGGATGGCTGATGAAAGGAAGCATTCCAGGATTGGTGAGCCAGTCTTCTGATCTCTGCTATATCTACTTTACATCACACAAATCAACAAAGGTTATGGCCTCAGCCATGGCTTCTGTTGCACCAGAGAAGGGCAGAAAAGGCTCCTGGAATTCATCAGCTGTAAGTAAACATCTACACTTCTGGTGGTCTGCATGTTTTAAAAACTGTCTGGCCATTTGGCAGATGTGTTAGTCTCTTAAGTACTGTGCTCTGAGCCTGAACACACTCTAGACAGTGGAAGCAGGAAACTGGGAAGTTAGAAAGGCTGCAAGGACTCTTTTGAGTGCCAATTGTGTGACAATGGATGCAGTCACATTCCCTAAGCTTAATGATTCAAATTACAGCTCTTGGAGCACATATGCAGAATCCCTTTTGGTTAAGGAAAATCTGTGGGTGATAGTCCAAACTGGGCTTCCACAGCACTCACAGCAGCAGATGTGGAAAGAAATGATAAAGCCAGAGTTTCTATCCTGTGAAAAATCTCAGAAAGTCAAATAAATTATGTGAGAGATAGAACATTAGCCAAAAATATTTGGGAAGCTCTTAAGGACATACACCAATCAAGTACAGTGTTGGCTAAAATGATTTGGTGTAGAAAATTTATGCCCAAAAGATGGAAAAAGGACAATCTCCAGAAAAGCATCTGGAGATGATGCAGGACTTGTTCAATCAAGTGCAAATGAGAGGAGTCCAACTCCCAAGAAAACAAAAAGCTTATATTTTGCTGGGGTCTCTCTCATGAGAATTTGATAATATATTGTATGGCTTTCAGGGAGTTCCTGAAGCACAAATTATTATGGAGTTGGTAGCCTCCAGAGTTCTAGAAGAAAGGCAATGCCTCAGGTTCAAGGCAGGACTTCAAAGATAGCCACAAAGCAGCACCAAGATCCACAAATGCTTCAGAGGGAGCATCCAGAGAGATGCAAGCAGAAAAGGCAGCTGTGTCCAAAGAGAAGACATGTTTTTACTGCAAGAAAGTAGGTCATCTGAAATGGGATTGCAGGAAATTTGCAGCAGACAAGAAGAAAAGGATCCAACAAGATCAACCAACAGATGTTGGGACTAAAAAGGGCACTGCAGCTGTTACAAAGGGCTGTGACAGTGTGACTCAGCAGGTGGTCAATCCAGTCTGGATTTTGGACTCTGGTGCCACTGGACATATGGTAAACACTCCTGATCTTCTCAAAAGTAAAAAACCTCCAATGTGGCTTCAGTTGCTTTGGCTGATGGAGCTACAAGAAGGATCAAGCAAATGGAAACTGTTTTCATCCCTGGGTTTGGTAAAGACTTTGATAATGTTTTTTGTGTGCTTAAATTACAAAATTGTTTACAAAACATACCCACTGAGGGGCATGCACTGCAGTTTGTGGGGGAGGAGTGTGTGATCATCATGAATGGTGAGGTTTGTGCAAAAGCTGTGAAAAGGGATAGAATGTATTATATATTTGATAAGGCAGAATGTGCACAAGTCAATAATGTGCCTTTACATTCAGACTGTGCTCATTATTTTCACAGGGTGCTGGGACATGCTGGTTTCAATAGTCTTGGGAAACTGGGGGAAGTGTGTCCTGAATTCAAAATGTCTCCCTGTTCAAATCACTTGGAGTGCTCAGTTGCAGCAGGATAAAGTTGAAGGCATTTCCTGTGGAAAAACAAAGTAAACGCATGGCACAAAAAACTTTTCAATATGTTCATGCAGACCTTGCAGGACTGATGTGCAAGTTGCTAGGGGGCAACAAATATTTCATGGTAATTGTGGATTGTTTTACCAGGTTTTCTTATATGATGCTTCTGAAAGAAGAGAGTGAAGCAGCAGAGAGTTTCAAAGATTAAATTAACATGGTTGAAAGGGAGTTTGAATACAAAGTGGGGTCTTTGATCACAGACCGGGGAAGAGAATTTTTATCTCATGGTTTGAGAAACTGGTTGAGAAAGAAGGGAATTTGCCATAACACCACCAATCCTGCAGTTCCTCAGGAGGATGGTTTGGCAGAGAGAAAAATAGGTGTCCTAAAGCAAATGAAGAATTGTATGATGTTAGATCAGGGGTAGGCAATCTGTCCCCTTTAAGGGCCGAGGGACTTTAGCTCCCAGAAGCCTCAGCCATGTTGGCCAATAGTCCCATGTTGGCCAATAGCTCCTGGGATTCTGGGAGCTGAAGTCCCTTGGCCCTTAAAGGGGATAGGTTGCCTACCTCTGTGTTAGATGCAGAAGCACCTGAACATCTGTGGGGCGAGGCAATTCTTACAGTAAATTTTCTGGCAAATTGACTTTGGAATTCCACTGTAAAGAACATCCCATTTCATATGCTTTATGGACAACCACCTAATCTGAAATACTTTAGAGTGTTTAGGCAGTATGCACATGTGTATGTGCAAGCAAATTTAAGAAAGAAAAATGAGCTCAAGTGGGGGAGGTTGATGTTTGTGGGGTATTCTGGGAATAGCTACAGGTTTCATCTTGTTGGTGGGAAATCTTGCTATCCAGAAGTGCCAACTTTGAAAAGCATTCAGGTTGGGAGAGATTGCATTCCAACAAGGAAGTTTTTCTTCAGTTGGGGCAGTTGGAAATGAGTACCAGGAATGGAGGAGTGGTAAAACAAGAATCAACATCCTCAGACAGTGAGTCTAGCATATCAATCAACACAAACATGACCAACCATACCTAGGATGTCTGAGACAAAGAGATATAGAGGGCCTCTGCAGACGGGACCTTTGTGATGTGTTTGAGGCAGGGAAGGGGAGGGGCAGCTGCACACCAGCCACCCCAACCCCTCCCCGAAGACATCCTGATGCCACGTGCCCTTACGCATGGTGCATGGCATCAGGATGTCCTCCCGGCATAGCGTTCTCAGGCGCTATGCCGGAAGAGGCAGAGACAAGCTGTGTAGCAGTTCTTGGGGGCAGCCTTTTGCCATCTCTAATAGGAGCAGCATTTTGCCACTCTTTTAAGAGGTGGCAAACGGGAGAATCGGGGCCTCTGTGTGTGGTACCAGTGGCCCCAATCCTCTGCTTCCTGGAGCGGCCCAGGGCCATCTGTCTGCATCCCCCCAGAGATACAGAAGTTCAGACAAGCACTGACAGTGAGGATGAGAGAGGTAGGACAAAAATGTTTTTGCCTAGGAGAACACAACAAGCGAGAAATCCTCCAGATCGTTTTTTAGTACAGGAAGCTAGAGCTTGTACAGTCGTAGCTGATGAGCCTGAGAATTTCAAGGATTTGCAGTTTTCCTGATGAAGAAAGGGAGAAATGGTTTTCTGTTATGAAGCAGGAGTACATGTCTTTGGTAAACAAAGAAATGTTTGAAATTATTGAAAGAACCTAAGGTGATAGGGTGCAAATGGGTTTAGAAGAGGAAGGAAATGCCAGATGGTAGCCAGAAATACAAGACTAGATTGGTGGCAAAAGATTTTGCTCAGCAGAGGTTTGAGAACTTTGACAAAACATTTTCTCCTACAGCTAAGCCTGAGAGCCTGAGATTGGTTTTGGCTTTAGCAGCAAGGAGGGGTCAATTGGTGTAACATTTTGATTTTGAGACTGAATATTTGAATGCTTGTCTTGAGGAGGATGTGTTCATGGAACAACCTTTAGGTTTTGAACAGGATAGTGATAGAAAAGTGTACAAGTTGAAAAAGGCTTTGTATAGGTTGAAGCAAAGTGCCAGGAGTTGGAATCCTTGTATTCATGAGGAATTAGTGAAACTTGGTTACAAACACAGCATTGCTGATGCGTATGTTTACACCAAGGGTGATGTTATGTTGGTTATTTACAATGATGACTTGTGTGTTGCAGCAAAGTCAGAATGGGAAATTCAGGCAGTGAAGAGGGAATTGTCAAGAAATTTTGTTATCAAGGATTTAGGTCCTCTCAGATCCTACCTTGGGATTGAGGTTCAATGGACTGAGGATGGCAGATGTTTGTTGAGTCAGCAAAAGAAGATTAAAAGGCTGATTGAGAAATGTGGATTGCAAAGTGCTAAAATAGTGAAAAGCCCTATGTCTGTTGGTTTTTTCAGTAGTGAGACAACAAGTGAGTTTCAAAATCCGGAATTGTTTAAAAGCATAGTTGGAAGCTTGATGTTCATAGCAAACAACACTAGGCCAGATATTGCATTTGCAGTTGGTGTGCTTGGCAGAAAAGCAAATTGTCTGAAAGTTGAGGATTGGACAGCAGTCAAACATTTGGTCATATATCTGAAAGGTAGCAAGGACAGGAAACTTGTGATACAAGACAGCATGGTTGGGCTACATTTTTTTGTAGATAATTCATTTGCTTCAGAATTACATGTCAGAGTGTCAGTCACAGGATTGTTGATCAAGTTTGGAGAAAGTCCAGTAGTTTGGCATATTAGAAAACAGAGTTATGTAGCACTGAGTACAAGTGAAGCAGAGTTTGCAGCTCTGTTGCAATGGATTAGACAATTACTTCAGGATTTAGCTGAGAATTATTCTGGGCCTGTTTTGATTAATGAGGATTCACAAGCATGCATTGCCATGTCAGAGGCTGAAAATTTTAAGTGCAGAACAAAGTACATTGGTGTGAGGTATCAGAATGTCAGAGAATTGTTAGAGAAAAGAGTTGTGCATCTACAGTACATTGAGACACAGAACAATATAGCAGATATTTTCACAAAGGCTTTGGGAATAGAAAGACATGAACAGATGTCATGTCTAATTGGAATGGCACCTTAAGTGCACAGTTCTAGCTATTGAGCTAAGAAAAGTTTCAATACTGTAAATAACATGCCTCACATACCTATATATTTCGGAGGGGATTGTTGGAATATGGATGGGATATGCAGGGGTAGGCAACCTGTCCCCTTTAAGGGCCAAGGGACTTCAGCTCCCAGAAGCCTCAGCCATGTTGGCCAGTAGTCCCATGTTGGCCATTAGCTCCTGGGATTCTGGGAGCTGAAGTCCCTCAGCCCTTAAAGGGGACAGGTTACCTACCCCTGGATATGCAGTCAAAGTGGAAATGTACAGATGTGTGAAAAATTTCTTTTGAGAAAAGTTTTTAAGCAGAGAGGATTCAGCCTGCAGGTGGTTTGAAACCAAAACAATCTCACACTGAACAGAATTAACAAGGACATTAAGCCTGGGAAAGCAGGATGCTGGAAGGTAAACAAATGATTTCATCTGGTTTGCATAGGAACCAGGTCACATGGGGAGTGACACACAGCTAGGGGATAGTCTAGGGGCTTGGATAAAACTGATCATCCTATCACTATGTAGATTGCCATTCAGGAGGTGGAGTTATGTGTTGGGCCAAGGGCTCCTTTGTTCTCTTTGTTAGAATTTGCCTTGCTTTTCAATTTAACAACAACAAGTTGTGATCCTGTGTTTCTATCACCTGCAAGATGGATTGTACTTAGTTCTTTTTTTTTTTTTTACTATAGAAAGTTTTACTTTGGAATTACTATTGTGTCTTCATGAAAAACAGAAGCTGCTGGGAGAATGCAGGGAACAGCATTTCCAGGATGGCTGATGAAAGGAAGCATTCCAGGATCAGTGAACCAGTTTTCTGATCTCTGCTACATCTACTTTACATCACACAAATCCATGACCATTTCATTAGAAAATCATTACTAATAAATTGGATCATACTGAAAAAAAATTTTTATGGAAGAATCCCTGTTTGGATCTCTCCCCAAGAAGCATTTCAAAGAAGATGGAGACACCTACATAAATGGTTGAGATATGAGGACATATTGATAAAAGACCAGAGAAAGTAGATTAACATAAAGCCAATTGAAGAATTGGGGAAAATAGATTATAAGTTATATTGATTCCCATACCTACAATTAAAAGATAGATTTAAGATGGATATTAACTTGCAAGAATTTGAACATGAAAAAAAAAAGACTTACATAATATCATTTTCAGTGAAGAGGGAAAAAAATTCTAAATTCTATAATTTATTCCAAGAGAGAGCTGGAAACCAAACAAATTAAAGAAACAATGAACCAATGGGCAAACTTTCTTGGAAATAAGATTGAATTGGAAAGTTGGAAAAAAGCTAGAAAAAAGACTCAAAAATGTACATATTCACATGAACTGAAAGAAAACTTTTTAAAAATGACACAACACTGGTATCTTATACCACAAAAGATCTGAAAGATATATAAGCCCTAAGGATTTAAATGCTGGAAATGTAAAAAAGCAAAAGGTACATTTATCCATATGTGGTGGAGATGTCAGGAAATCAAGAATTTTTTGGGGAAAATATATATGACAATTGGCAAAATATTTCAAATTAACTTTCATAAGATACCTAAATTGTACTTGTTAAATATGACAAACAACCTACCAGAAAAGACAGAGAAGAAACATTGGAAATCAGTATTATATATGATACCTTCAACTAGGAAGGTCTGGGCAAAGTACTTGAAATCTGAGAAAATACCAACAGTAGATGAATGGTTATTGAAACTAGTTATGAATGGTTATTGAAATGTGTGGAATGGACAAACTATCTCCTGAATTAAACAAGAATTTGAATATTATTGGTAAACAATGGAACCCTATTGTAGAATTTTTCAAAAAGAAATGGGATAGCTAGACAAATAAATAAATTAGAGAATAATTTTGTTAAGGGCTGTGCTTAATAGATCTGAAGCTGTTAAGACTGCAAAAAGATGGGTGAATCAGAAGTTGTGAAGATTGAGCTAAACAAATGTTCTATGAA
>CM034708.1:45455493-45468041 GCA_020142125.1 Phrynosoma platyrhinos | reverse complement strand
TATATACCTGAACTGAATATTTGAGGCATACTCCTTTTGAAAAGGGCAGTTGAGAGAGAGAGCTTTTGATGACTGGAGTAAAAGAAAGGTGTGATATGAGTAGCTTAGCAGTGTGGTGAGATTTATAGGCTCCAACCTCTTTTTGGAAGCTGCCCCTAATTAGAAATGCCAAGTATGTGAAATGAAATTCAAACTATAAACATTTTGGCTCAGCTGTGAGATTGCCTCATTTAATTAAAACTTTATGATTCACTTCCATCACTGAGGGAAGATAAAATTTCTTATAGCATACTAAATGAGGTTAAGATGTGGACCTTGGGAAATAGCATTTGACATGAAAATGTTTCTGCACTGAGCATCTGAATAGTTAATCATTTCAACTATTTCAGAACAGATATCCATTATTTGTTTGCCACAAAATTCAGACTTGCGTTGATGAGTGCACAGAACATTTTTTCCTGTATATGCAGTAGATCTACCATGGTATGAACCTGGACTATAAAATCATCTCACATGGATTCACAGTTTACCTTGACTCATGAGAATTTAGCCTACATTTGTTCCCTGTCCTGTGGTTAACTGTGGTACAACTGAATAAGAAAAGTAAAACTATCTTTGAGATTGTGCAGATTGTCTTTCCCATCATCACTCAGATGTTCTGTTGATGCAATTAACCCCTGGTGAGGACTGCTGAACTTATGTTACTCAACAGGTGGTTAGAGTCCAATTTCTAACATCTAATTTAGCTTCCCATCTAGCTTAACCTCTTGAAAGGAATCATAGGCACAGTAATTCATTAACATCTAGAGGTCCATAGGTTCCCTAGTCCTGGGATGAAGTCTCAGTCACCTACCAAAGTCCCTATCCACATCATTTCCCTGCATGTATTTACTCTTCTGAAAGAAAACTCATTCACACATTTTGATATGATCTATTTTGGGTACCTGAAGGGAGGTACAAGGGAAGTATGTATGTATGGCTCCCCATCTGGGTTTGTTTTAAATTCTAATATGACCTAGAATCATAGAATTATAGAGTTGTAAGAGACCACAAGGGCCAGCCAGTTCAACCCCCTGCCATTAGAACTCTAGAGCTCTCATTTTATGAATTAATCCTCAGTGTTTGCAACTTTGTCACACATGTTAAAAATAAAATTTGATTCTTGGGATTCATAATGATTAAGCTATTAAAATAATTGAGTGTAAAGGACTGGGATAAAGATCAAAACCCTGAAAGATAAATTTTTAATTTGAATCCTTTCCCATTAAATAATAGTTGACCATACTGGAATGAGCCAGATGTTGGTATCACATTTTTTTGTCATTATTTATGCGTTATGTCCTCATTCTCTCAAAAGTACTTACCCAAAGCCTTCTGTTTACTATTACGTAGGGTTCCCTAGATAAGACTGGAAATTAATTAGTAATATGTTTTGAAGTTCTACAAAGACTCAGCTGCACAATTGTATTCTGACCACCAAATAGTAACCATATGACATTCCATGTTCCCAGTAACATGTCTTCCCAGTGTAGCACTTCAATTACTTCCTGGGCTATCTTCATTTAGCAAGTATGGTATATTATGACAGTGCTTATTGTATTGTGACCAGTAAGAAGAACTCTAATACAAAACATATTTGCACCCCATCTATTCTCTGGAGCATTTAGGATCATGTTCATAGGAATAATTTGACTTTTGCCCTTACAATACCAGGGATAGCCAACACATTTTTGCTGTCTGAATACAAAATGATGCCCTCTTCCATATACAGAAGCCAGCTAGACTGGCAGTTAAAATGTCCTTCAATATTGGTGAAAGAAGAGCACCCTCTACCATACCCTAAGGCAGAAGGCTAGCTTATGGGTGGGGGAACTTGATGTACACATCAGAGCTGACATATGTGTGATGAATGGCTGAAACTACTCACTTGTTTTCCATTAGTAGTCCTAAAATAGTACTTTGATGTTTAGCTTTTAGTTTCATATGTACTGTTCCTGGAAGATTCATGGAGAAAGAATACTTTTTTTAAACTAGGTGCAGTATCCCTAATACCTTGTTTTGCCCTTCCCATAATTTTCCCCTCCAAAACAAATCTAGGAATGAACTTCTAGCCACTTTGGATATGTAGAACTGTTACTACTCTTTTACAATAATTACTTTTTTGTTTTGGATGCTGGTATGGCCTATGGTGTGTCCTGGGTGGAAAATCTGTTCCTGGAAACTCAAACTGCTCATCTCTGTTTTAAGGTAAGTTGATATAGGGTGCTTTCAAGAACTGGCTGAATTAATTTTTCTCATGACGAATGAGTCTCTGTAATGGGGACTCAGTTGTACCCCTGCAGTCTGGTATGAATTTTGCTATGGAGCTATGCTCATTTTATGAATGAATGGCAAACAAGAATACCAGCTGAGTGAAAGTTAGTGTTAAAAATCTCCATCTGACATGATGAAATTCTATTTCTTAAGCTGGGATGTGGTGGCTCAATAGTGAAGATGCTGACTCTATCAATCACAAGGTCAGCAAGTCAGCAACTCAAGGATCAACTCAGCAGCTCAAGGATCAGACCCAGATTCTGCCAACCTAGTAGTTCAAAAGCATGTAAAAGTGCAAGTTGATAAATAGGTACCACTTTGATGGGAAGGTAACATCATTATGTGCAGTCATGCTGGCTACATGATCACAGATTTTGAATGAATGGCAAATAAGAATACCAACTGAATAAAAGTTAGTGTTAAAAATCTCCATCTGACATCATGATATTCTATTTATTAAGTTAGCACACCACATTTGATTTGTATGACTTTTTTCAGTGATGTGTTTTTGTTTATTGCAGCAAGTTATGTTAACCCCAGACTGTCTTGCAAGTCATTATGTAATAATCTGAAACAGTTACAATGAACAAAGTCAACACTTAGTCCAAGTATTTCTCTTTGAAGCATACTTCAGAACATTTCTAGTGCAGTCATTAAAGCCAGCTGGAAATTCTTTTATCTAGATATGTTATTTATTTATTTGGAAAACTTGTTACACTCTTCAGCCAAAAGTTTTTTATGCTATAAAGATAAATAATACAAAAGGGTGCTGAAAAGTTCTCGGCCTGACCAAGAAGGGAATGACCTAGAGCCATGAAACATATTCTATCCCACATTTTCACTCCACATCATTTTTCAAGTTTCTTTAACTCTTCCCAACAATGACAATGACAACAACAACAACCATTCTGATGTCTGCTAACTGATTTTCCTTCCGTTTAAACTCTTTTTAAGGTTCAGAAACAGGAAATATCCAGATGATCGAAGATCTGGTGAGTAGGGTGAATGGTATATGCACTCAAACCACAAATTCTTCAAAGCATTTATCATCTTGACAGCCCTGTGAGCAGGTTTATTTTCCTGTAAAAAAAAAAATTAACACCTTTCTGCAACTTCCCCCACTGTTTTTCCTTCAATATTTCCATTAATTGTCGCAGCAAATTAGAGTAGTATTGTTCATGAACAGTTTGGCCCTTCTTAAGATAGTCAGTCACCAAAATACTTTCCTTATTCCAAAAAACTGTGGCTTTAATCTTTCCTGCTGATCTTTGAGTCCTGAAGTTCTTCGGCCAAGGAGAACATGAGTACCACCACTGTAAGGACTGTTGTTTGGTCTCCAGATCATAGTGATGTATCCATGTTTCATCAGCAGTGACTGAATCTATCACTATCAGTGATAGATCACTCAAATCTCTAGATCATGTAAAATGCTGCAGAATCAACTTGGAGGTAACCACTTGATTTCATTTCTGGTCAAAATTCAAACATTCCAGCACTCACTTGGCTGGCAGCTTCTGCATAGCCAACTACTCATGAATTATAAACCTAATGTGTTCCCAGGATCTCTTTAGTGTCTCAGCACTTGTTTTTGCTGAGATTCACCAATCTGCTAAAAAGAGGCCATGAACATGCTTAACAATTTAAGGAGTTGACACTATTGAAGGACTCTCAGACCTTCCTGCATTTTTGTTCTCAAAATTGTAATGCCGAAAATTGTCACACCATTTCTACTCAGCTGAGTGTGATGGGCACTTTTCAATGTTCACATCATACACTCATGGATTTCCTTCGGAACTTTGGAACTTTCTTCTGCAGAAACAGGAACTTCCTAATGGCCTGGAGCTCAGTACTTGAAAATTCCACAATTTATGTTGACATGGTTCTGTCAATGATCTGGAAAAAATAATATTAGAAATTACAGGTACAATCCTGCAAATTAGCAATTTACACTACAAAAGAAGATTCTTTCAAGCTACAGTAACAAAATTATTCTCAGATTTTGGGAAGTGGGTTGGGCCAAGAACTATTCAGCAGCCCCCCATACAAAGGAATGAGTCATATTAGTCACAACTAGAGCACACTTAATGAGTTAGTGGAATTTATCACTGTCTTGACTCATCATTCACCAATTGGTTAGTCTAAGTGAAAATAAATTAATACTGCTACTACAACAACAACAACTACTACTAATTTCTTACCCGCCTCTCCCCATGGATCAAGACAGGGAAAACAACAATTAACATAAACAACATCAGTTAAAACACATCAGTTAAAATATACATCAATTTTTTTTAAAAAACAAGCAAAATATACACATATTAAAACAATCCACATTTAAAATCCATCATTTAAAATTACAATTTTAAAATCATTTGAAAAAACCTGCTATAAAAGATTGGTCTTTAATGTTGTTTTACATTCAAACAGTGTATCCAGCTGTCAAGGGACAGCTGAAGAAAAAAAATCTTCTGGCCGACAGTTGCCAACCTAGTCCTGGCAGACTGGAGTAAAAGTCCACCAGAGGATCTGAATGTACAGGACTGATTATATTGGAAGAGGAGCTCCTATAAGGTAACTAGGACCCAAACCATATAGGGCTTTAAAGGTAATAGCCAACACTTTGTACCTTTTCTGGAAACTAATTGGCAGCCAGTGGAGTGATTTTAATATTACACAATATTGGTATAATGTGATCACTTCTGAATGTCTCAGTAATCAATCTGGCTGCCATGTTTGAATTAGCTGAAGCTTCTGAGCCGGGTAAAGAGGTAGCTCAATGTAAAGCACATTGCAGATGTCCATCCTTGAGGTTACCAGTGTATGTGCTACCATCTTTAGGTCTCCCAGGTCTAGGTAGGGGCACAATTGGCATATCAAGCAAAGCTAATAGTAAGCACTGCTGGCCATAAAATGTATCTGAGATGTCATTTGGTGTGACGGTTCCAGAAGCACCCCCAAGCTGGGAACACAGTCTTTCAGTGGAAGGGTAACCCCATCTAGAACTGGTTGACAAACCTCCAACCCCAGGTTAGCACCTTTGATGATGAGCACCTTTATCTTATTTGGATTCAGCTTCCATTTAGTTTTCTTTTTTATTTATTTATTAATTTTAAAAATAATAAAGATAAAGCATAAGTTCTGCGATATAGTATTCATACATGTTATACCAATTTCTCAACTCCATTATAATCCTCAAAAAAATTGTCTATATAATTCTATATGGATATACATATTTCCTTTTGTATTTATACATATACTTTAAATATCAATAAAATCTGCTATTTTAACACAAAACTTATGGTATTAATAACTTCCATATGCTACTTATTGGCCAAAAGAGAAAAAAATTGTTTTATACTTAAGTGCCCACTAATTCTAACAGTTCTTCTAGATTTCTCAATATAAATATTCATAATATTGATAACTACTACTACTACTACTACTAATAATAATAATACAATCTTGCTTTGTGTTGATTTGTTTACTTTCCCATGTAATACGTTTGCTTTTGCTCTTGATTGAGTGTACTATTGTGTAATCTTGTTTATAGTATTGCTTATTCTGTTTTCACATACTCTATTTTCCCTCTTTACATATCTCCTTGGATTTTCTACACCTTTAGATTATATTTTCCCTTTCTAATTTTCCCAAATGTTCTCTATTAAGGACCATTCCTTTTTTACTTTGCTTATTTGTTAATTAATTGTGACAAAATGTCATGCTCTCTCATATCTGTGATTTTTAATTTCCATTCCATTATTGTCAGGAATTCTTCTTGCTTCCACTTTTTGCTATTATCATCCTGGCAGCTGTAACTAAATATAACATAATTCTCCAGAACTTATTTTCATCTTTTTAAGGCAATAATGAAGTTATGTTGAGCAAGTATAGTTCTGGTGCCATCGGATATTGTATATGTAGTTTTTCTTGAATTATCATATGAATTTTAGACCAGAACTTCTTGATGTATGGGCATGACCACCACATATGAAATAAAGTGCCAGCTTCTTTATAGCACTTCCAGCATCTTTCTTTGCTAGTTCTTTGAATTTTTTAAAATTTAACTGTTGTTAGATACCATCTGTTTGCTATTTTTATATAATTTTCCTTAAGATCTTGCGATGCAGTGAAGCATTGTGCTTTCCTCCTTGCTATTTCCCAACTCTCAAGAAGTATATTATGCCCTATATCTCTTGCCCATTTCACCACTGAGTTTTTTTTATTAATTCTTGTTCATTTTCCCTTTCCAACAGCAAGAAGTAAAGCTTAGATGTTTTCCCTTTTTCTTCGCTCCAGATTATTTTATCTATTTGATTTACGTTCACCTTGATACCTTCCTTAATTAGCTCTTCTTTGAACTTTCTCTTTTACGGGATTTTTACATTCTGTTTACAATGTATTAACATATCTTTATGTAAATTGTAATGTTGTAAGCTGCCCCGATTGCTCTGCAGAGGGGCGGGATATAAATTATTATTATTATTATTATTATTATTATTATTATTTAATTGAAAGTAATTAAACCAATCTATTTTCCATTCCTCATTGATATTTAAGTCTTCTCCTTTTTAAAGTTTCATATTGCCTTGTTCATCTTTTACTATAAAATCATTGTATTTTATCCATTTTTGATCTCTCAATCTGCTAAAAAAAGGCCTCCTGAGTAGATACCCATGGTGGAATTTTCAGGTAAAATTCCGATTTTATATCACTCCACACTTTGATTAGGGCATTTCCAACAAAATGATTGTTAAAATCTTTATTTACTGCACATTTGTTATACCATAAATAGGCATGCCAACCATATCTTAGTTGTGCACCTTCCAACGCTAGTAATTTATGATCCTTTAACTTTACCCATTCTTGTATCCAAAGCAAAGAAGCTGCTTGGTAGTACAATTTTAGATTAGGCAAGGCACAGCGACCTCTGCTCGTGTCATCCTGTAATATCGTCCATTTTATTCTTGGCCTTCGCCCTTTCCATATAAATTTTCTCAAGTCTTTATTCCAATTCAGAAAGACTTTATTTTTGATGATTATAGGTAGGTTCATGAACAAGAAAAGCATTTTAGGAAGCACCATCATTTTAATGACCCTGATTTGCCCTAGGAAAGATATGTTCTTTTTATTCCAACCCTGCAGATCAGACTGGATGTTTTTCCAGATTTGTTTGTAATTATTATCATATAGATCCACATTTTATTTGTCAATGTTAAACCAAGGTATTTCACCTTTTTTACAACCTTGCAACCTGATATTTCTTTTAGGTTCTCTTCTTCAGCTTTTTAAAGTTCTTTGTTAAAATTTGAGTTTTTTCTTTATTGAGTTTGAAACCTGAGTGTTTGCTGAAATTGTTAATTTCTACCAAAAGGTCTTTAATATTGCTTATTGGATACCTTAATATAATCACTAGATCGTCAGTGAATGCTTTAACTTTAAACTCATTACCTTTGATTCTTGTTCCTTTGATTTTGTTGTTGTCCTTTATCCTATTGATTAGAATTTCTAATGAAATAATAAACAATAGGGGTGATATAGGGCAGCGTTGTCTCATGCCCTTTTTCTGTTGGATTTCTTTAGATAATTCCCCATTTATAATTAACCGGGAATATTGTTCTTTATATATTTGTTGAAGCTTTTGACAAAGTGTCCTTTTATTTCTGTTTCTTTAATGCATTCAAACAAAAAGTCCTATCTCAAATTGTCAAATGCTTTTTCCGCATCAACAAACACCATGGCCATTTGTTTTTCATTGTGAATATGATAATATTCTATTAAATTTAGTATGGTTCTTGTGTTATTTCTAATATATCTCCCAGGAAGAAATCCATTTTGGTTTGGTTGTATTTTGTGTTTTAGGATATTCTTTAATCTTGTGGCTAGAATGTCTGCATAGATCTTATAATTGACATTCAACAATGCAATCGGTCTATAATTGGAGATATTTTCCAAATCTTTTCCTTCTTTGGGTATTAATGCTATATTTGACTTTTTCCCATGTTTCTGGTATTCCTTCAATAGGGATTTGATTAAACATACTTTGGAGTGTTGGGGTAGTTCATCTGAGAAGAGTTTGTAATATTTGGCTGAGAAACCATCTGGGCCAGGTGCCTTGTTTTCCTTTAATTTCTTAATTGTTTGCATTGTGATGGGTACATTCAATATATTGCTTTGTTGTTAGGTGATTTTAAAGATGTTTTTGTTTGATAAGTAATTTTTCAATTTGACCAGTGAATTATTTTCTTTTTTTGATTCCTGAAACAAATTTGTAAAGTATTCTTCAAAGATTTTTTGAATCTCATCCTGATTAGTTATTTCATGATTCTTGTATTCGATTTTTGAGATTATCTTTTCTTTCTCCTTTTTAAGTTTATAAGCCAGTCATCTTCCAACTTTATATGCTTATTAAAAATATGACTGTCTGGCCATTTTTATTTTATTTTATTTTATTTTTTCTATTTTTTCTGTTGTCTGAGCTTGGAGTTCTTGTAAAATTTGGATTTCCTTTCTTAAGGTATCATTCATTGATTTCTTCCTGAGTTCCTCTTCTTTTTTTCCCATCCTTTCTGAGATCTGTTTAATCACTTCTTGTTTTTTTCTCCTATTTTCTGAGGCTCTTTGAATTAACAGACCCCCTTGCTATTACTTTTCTGGCCTCCCACACCACCTTTACTTGGACATCTGTTGTATTGTTCTCTTTAAAATAGTTCTTCAAATCTTCTTTCATTTTTTAAATAAATGTTTCATCTTTAAAGATGTTGTCATCTAATCTCCAGGAAAATTCTTTCTTTGGACTATATATCTCAATTCGGATTAAGCTATGGTCTGATATCATTTTAGACTTAACTTCTGTCTTTTTGACATTTGTTAGAACGGATTTTGATATCAGTGCCATATCTATCCTTGACATGGAGTGATGGTTTTGCAAGTAAAATGTAAAGCCCTTTGTAGCTCCATATTTATGTGTCCAGATGTCTTCTAGAATTAATTCCTCCATTATTTAAAAAAAAAAGTCCTTGGTAATTTACCTTGATTACTTTTAATATATTTTGTAGAGGATCTATCTCTATGTGGCTCAATAACCCCATTGAAGTCACCTATAATCAGAAGATTTCTTTCATTGTAGTCAGTTAGCTTCCCATTGAGCTCCAAAAAGAGTTTTTCTTTTTTTCCCAGCAGAGCATATAAGCCTACTATAATCAGCTTTTTTTCTTGGGAGTTGGATCTCTACTATAACGTAGTGGCCATTATTGTCTTTAAATAATTCTTTAGCTGCTAATCTTCTGTTTATATATATATGACAACACCTTTTTTCTTTTTGTCTGATGCAGAATAAAAACTTGTCCTAATTTGGGATTTTTAAAGTAATAACTTTCTTTTTTCTTTATCCTTGTTTCTTCTAAAATCATAACAACATAGTCTAATTTTTCTATAATATGAAATATTTGCTTTCTCTTGTGGGTGGTATTCATTCCTTTGACATTCCAGGCACCTATAGAAATTGTCATTTTTTAAAAGTTTAATTGGAATTTGTTATTTCCAGTTGTTTGTAATACTTAATTTATTTCCTCTTCTAGTTGCTCCTTTGAGATTTCTTCTTCCTGTTTGTCACTTCCATTTCCACCTTCTTCCTCTGACTCTTCCAATTCGTTCATGTCCTCTTTGTGTTCTTCATCTTGCATCAGAGTCTTGCCTGCTTGCCTGCTTCCATCTTCATCTCTAATTCCAGATGTTCTAACTAACTCTTTTTCTTCATCCTTAGTTCGCTGATCTTTCCTTGTGCTATCCATAGTTGTTTCTTCTTTTTTCCTTACATTAATTTTTCTGCAAAAATCTTTAGCTTTCTCAATTGTATTAATTTTTTATCTTTTCTGTTTGTATGTGAATTATATTCCCTGTATTTTTCCCACTTATAATTTACATTTATTCTTCTCAATGCCTGAGTGAGGAATTTGTATTCTTGTCTTTGCTTCAAGATTTGTTGTGGTATGTCTTTAAACATCTCTATTTCATCGACCACCAGTCTTTTGTTGATACTCTGTTGGATAATTTTATCTCTAATTCTAATGCTAGTTAGATTCATAATTACATCTCTTGGTTTCTTCCTTTCTTTAGCATATGCAGAGTTGATTCTGAAGGCTTGCTCTATAAGGCAATCCATAGCTTCTTCTGTTAATCTAATATATTTGGCAAATATCGTTGTCAGTCTTTCCAAGAGGCATTCATTGGTTTGTTCAACCAGACCTCTAATCTTTACACATTTCTGCCTGTATCTAACTTCTTGGGTCAAAATCTGTTGCGTGTTTGTTTTTTGATTCTTGTCCATCTCGTTTGTTTTTTCTTCCAGGTCTTGCATTTGTTTTTTTTTATCACATTAATTTCCTTCCTCATATCTTTCATTTCTTTAGTTAGGTCATCAATTTTGGAGGTCAATTCCCCTATTTCTTTTTGCAAATCTTCTTTAATCTCTTTTCTATTTGCCTTCAGTTCCTCTCTTATTTTTTTTTTTTGAAATTTTTCTTAAATTCCCTAAGTTCTTGAGGTATAATAGAATTCACATATGGTTGTTTCGATGGGAATTTCGATGATCCTCTTCTTTGTGTAGATATCGTCTGGGTTTGTGTCATCACTCTAGATTTAATTCCTGATGCCATTTCTTTTTCTTTTTACAAACTTATCTTTATATATGTGTGACTTAATTATTACTCCCCACTATGCTATATACATATATATATATACATACATACACTTTGTTTTGTTAATTTGTTACCTTCTTTACTGACAAATACACAAAATTTAGTCAATAATTGTGCTTTTTAAGCTTATAGAATTCCAAAGTATGATAAGTCATGTTAACTCAATTTGCAGCCTATACAGGCTAAGAAAATTAAAAATTTTGTTTTCCTCAGCCAGACCATTACCTCCTCCAGGTATTCATTCAGAGGAGACACACTATCCTTATCTGAAGCTATTTTTAATGGCATGGAGAAATATATTTGGTTGCCATCTGAAAACTGATAGCACCCTGCTCCATGCCTCCAGATGATCTTTCCCAGTGGTTACATGTAGGTGTTGAATAGCATTAGTAATAGATGGCACCTTGTGGTATGCCTTACAACAGAGCAGCGATTCCCAAGAACCATAATCTGGAACCTGCCCAAGAGACAGGACTAGAAATACTGAAGCATATTCCATGATTCCCAAATCCCCCAGGCATTCCAGAAGGATACCATGGTCAATGGTATCAAATGCTGCTGAAAGATTCAAAAGCACCAACAGGGACACATTCTCCTGTCTCCTTTGCTCAGGCAAAGATCATTCATAGTGACTTTAGCAGTCTCAACTCTGTATCCTGCTGAAGCCAGTTTGAAATGGGTCTAGATAATTTGTACCATCCAAGACTCCCTGGAGTTGGAAGGCAACTGCCCTCTCAAGTAACTTGCCCCAGAAAAGGGAGATTAAGTCCAGAGGGTCCAGGGAGGCCTTTTGAAAGAGGTGGTCATTCCACTGCTTCTTTTAAGCCAAATGGAAAACTTCCCTCCCTAAGAGATGCATGAATAATACATTGTAGTTGAAAACTTTCTATGCTTAGCTTCACAAAGAGTACAATAGACACTAGGGCCTAAATTCTAATGTTAGTCCCAACTATAGTAGACTCATTAAATCAATGGAAATGACCTATGTGTTGTTTCATAAGTCGATAATTGTCTTGGTGGAACTATTCTATATAGTAATAATCAACAGGATTCAGACCCATATGTTCAGAGATAGGTGCAATTTCACAAACTTAAGGACATCTGTTCAAAAAAGGAGCTTTGTATAAAGTAAATATTTTAAGTTGCTTGCATCATTTTAAAAAGAGTATTATGGAAAGTAAAATTACATTGTAAGGGTATGAATTACATCACACAATGTTCTAGCATTATAGTAAAAAGGAATGAGATAAAAATATAAATCTTTACTCATAATTTTTAGTAAAATATAATTCCATTTATAAATCGTGTCAATATATCACATTTTCAAATGTTAGAATCATAGACTCATAGAGTTGGAAGAGACCACAAGGGCCACCCAGTCCAACCCCCTGCCATGCAGGAACTCAAAATCAAAGCATCCTGACAGATGGCCATCGAGCCTCTGTTTAAAGACCTCCAAAGAAGGAGATTTCTCTTGGAATTTCTGGACCTGGAACAATGGAAGCAAGCTGCAGGAAAGGAGATTCCACCTCAACATTA
>CM034708.1:45402622-45417997 GCA_020142125.1 Phrynosoma platyrhinos | reverse complement strand
AGAGCCAGAGGTGAAGAGCTACAACTCCCATCATCCCTGACAGAAAAGTGGATAGCAAACAAGGCTGGTGTTTAGCATACTCACTTGCAATGTCCTTTTTTTAAAACCTCATCTTGATCTTAAGTTTTCAACAAATTAATATTGTTGAAAATTGATTTTGTGATTTACCAGTCGTAGGTAATTCTATAAAATGTCCAACTCAATGTGGCTACAATTTCCAATGTGACCCCTCCATTGAATGCTGGAAGTTCAGTGGCCTGAAATGTAAGGGCCAAAAGAAGTGGCTTCCAGCTGCTTTTGGGTGTAGCATTCAGATGACACTCCCAAAGTGGCTGGAAGCTGCTCCAGTGATTTTTGGACCAGATCAATAAATCGTCTGAGGTTATTGTCCAGGGATGATAGGGCAGTTTCAAGACTGCTTTCTTTTCTGATTATTCTTGATCTTGAAAGCAGACTTTTAAATTAAACTCATTTCATTTATTGTACATAACCGTAGGTCATCACTAAAAATTATGAATATAATAAAAACATAATTAATAAATAAATAACACATTAAAATATCACATTAGATATGACATTAAAATCAGAACATGTATTAAAGCCTTCTTGAGTTTGAGTATCACTTATATACCAGTCTTTATGGCAATACATAGTATATTTTGTTGCATTTGAGTCTAGTTAAAAGTAGATTTGAACTGCAGAGCACTTGACATAGTGGATGACTTCAAATAGATGTCCAAATATAGGTTTATCCTCTGCAAAAGAGGAGTCCTGGCCACCCTATCAGAACCTGCAGCTACAATCTTAAAAGGCAGATATAGGTTCGATGCAGACCAGCCTAAAGGGGCAGCACAGAGCTGTCCCTGGGAGTGGCAGATTGGGGCCGTGGCAACTGCACGCTGTGGCCCCAATCCTCCTTTTTGCCATCCCCAAAAGAGCAGCAAAAGGCCACCCTTTCATCCACCATGGCGGTTTTTTTGCACCCTTTTGGTGCAGTGTGCACATACACTATGCCAAGAGGGCATTCTGATGCTGCATGCTGTGCAAACAGGTATGCAGTATCAGGATGGGCTTGGGGTGGAGTCGGGGTGGCTGGCATGTGGCTGCCTCACCCCAACTCCATCCCCATGCTGGCCCTTTAGGCCAGTCTGCAAAGCCCCATACTCTCTATGACTGGCCGCTTATTCTCAAGTGCAGCTCTCCTTTATTTGTTCCAACTGAAGTCTTCCAAGACCAGACATCCTCTTCCCAACTGTGTATCCCTCCTTGAAGCAGCAACATGAACTTTAAGTGCACATGATTCTGTGCTAGATTACAACCGAATATTTCACAGCCTTCTTTCAGTGCTTTAGGACTTTCAGTTCTTGGAGCTAAAGCATTTACAATAATGATCACAGGTTTGAAGTGAACTCTGGGCATGAATAATCATGAAAAGGATTTTTGAAAACATAGCTCTTAAATAATTTTTCATGTGAGACTAATTAGGTTTATTCATTAAAGCCGTATTTTCCAGAGAATTGATAGGGTGTGAAGCTGAGAATTATACATGCTTTTTGTATTGTAGCAAATATTTGTTGACACATGTTCCAGTATTGCAAAATCATTTAATTTAGGGTGCAAACTTTTGCTATTGACCTAACATGAGAAGAAAACTAAGGGTACCATTTCAATAGTACTTCATGAAGGTATAATTCATCATTACTTTTCTATGCATAACACTTAGAGATGGGATTAAAAAGTCTTGGAAAAAAATAAAACAATTGTAAATGGTGATATGATTTTTGGAAGGCTTGATGTGATCTTTTTCCCCTAAAGATGGGATGTTTCATGGTGGTCTCTCACATTCCTTGGATATAATGCACTTTAAACAGCTTTCCATCATTATGTCAAGGCAGAACCTCACAATATGTTTCATATTTTCTACCTCGTACATCAAGCTGTAGATCATTATACATAAAACACAGCTGTCATTGTGCAAATTTTTTAGCAAAGTTCGCATTTTTATCTGACATCTAGAAATACCTAAAGTAATAAAAAAAACCCTTTCTTTATTGTAAATTTGCTTTTTTTGCTCATTCTATCCCTGTCAGTCCACATACAGCATAGCAAAGTGATGGTCTAGAAAGCACCTTATTGGATTTTCTGCAAGAAAGGCATGAAACCTCACTTTTATGCCACATCATTATTTCAGAATTGAAGCTAGATAACTAGAGATCCAGAAAATATACACAGATCTGTCAGCCAGACATCCAACCATAGACTGATGATTTTAGGATACTGTTGAGATGACTGTTGCCACAGCTGAGGCACATTGTTTAGCCAGTAAGTCTAGGGAAAGATTGCTGCATATGGCTTTTGCTAGAAACTTTAAAAAAATCATATGGCTTTTGCTAGAAACTTTACAGAAGCAGCCATAGCTCAGCAGTAGATAATCTGCTTTGAATGTAGGTGGTTCAAAATTCAATTGTTAGCATGTCCAGTTAAGGCTGTAAAAGGATCCATGTCTCAGACCATGGAGAGCTGCTCCGCGTTAGAATTAAGATTATAAAGGCTATTTAGGGGGATGCAGACGGCACTTTGCACTGTCTTGGAGGCAGGGAAGGGGAGGGGCAGCCACATGCCGGGTGCCCCAACTCCTTCCCGAGGATGTCATCAGAGCGTGTGCCATTGCACATGGTGAGCACTTTGATGACGTCGTCCTGGTGCAGTGTCTGGACACGCTGTGCTGGAAGAGATGCAGAAGAGACATGCGGAATCTCTTTGGGTGCCCCTTTTGCTTGCTCTGGAAGGAGCCACATTTTAGCACTCCTTCCAGGGCTGGCAGAAAGGTGGATTGGGGTCACTGTATGTGTTACCTGTTGCTCCAACCCTTTACTTCTCGGGGCAGCCCATGGCCGCCCATCTGCAGTGGACCCTACAGACCTTCTTGTTTTTAAGGAGTAAGCGTGTCTTAATATGCCAGCCATCAAACTTTAGTAAGAGTGTATGTGAGGGAAATACCTCCTTGGTTTTTCAACTTTCTCTGGGTTTTCTACAAAAATCAGTGTTTTATGCAAAGAAATGTTGAATTTTACAAATCAATGTGTTCATGCAAAAATAATGTTTTTTTCTGCACATTTAGAATTTTTGCAATTTCATGTTCAAAAAGTATCTAAAAAGTATAAAAGTGCTCATTAACACACACAAAAATGTTCAGTGCAGGGAGAAAATCTTACATAGTCTCAGTCTCAGTCATATTAAAAACAAACTTTTTTGCATATTTCTAAAAAAAACAAAACACAAAAACAAAAAAAACAAACCCAAAAAACAAAAAAAAAAAAACACCTTCCTGGGTGGTATGGCTGTACATGGCTGCTGGTTACCACATGTGAATATCACAAAAATAAATCTTCATGGGTAAGGATTGTTTTGAAAACAAAGGACAGGCTGAGGTCTGGGCAGGATGGATTTACCATTAGGCGCACCAAGGCAGCATTCCTAGGCAACTGCTTTGGAATATTACAATGGAGTAACACAACCTGTAAAATATGTAGTTTATTGTTTTTCTATTTCTACTACCATACAGTAAGGTCCTTGTGCTTCCATGACAGCAACACTTGTAGGATTTTGTGTTTCAATTACACTGCTCCACAACAGAGACAGAGGGAAGGAGAGAGAGAGGCACCAGGCATGGTTACTAAGCATTATGACTTGGGGAAAGGAGGATGGCTAGGATTACTGTCCAATCCAGATGGCAAAATGCCTTGAGTTAGCACTGATTCTGAGGAGTGATGGGCTTGAGAACAGGTAATATATGACTTGGTTAGTGAGGGATATGTAATCACTTACAGCTGTCAGTCTGCAAAAGAATTTCCTTTAGTCTTCACAATCTGCACTCCCAGCAATGCTGAGTCTGCACTCTGGAAAACATCTAATTTGACACCACTAACTGCCATGGCTCAATGCTATGGAGTGCTGTCAACTGTAGTTTTGTGAGACATTTAGTCTTCTTTGTCAAAGAACTCTGGTGCCACAACAAACTACAGTTCCCAGAATTCCATATCATTGAGCTATTGTGTCAGACTGCAAAGTGGATGTAGCCTTAGTAGTGGTTTACTATGAAAAGGGGGATAGCCAGATTAGACTGGGTTGGTGATATGTTGTACATTCCTCTTTGAACTATTTCAAGCAGGCAAGGTTCAGTATTCTGGTCCAGCTCCTTTTTATCTCTGGGGAATCATTTATCCAACAAACAGAGCTGATGTGCCAATAAATGTGTAAAACTTGACTCTATAAATTATAGTCATTGTTCTGGATGAGATCAGCTACTTGCCATCTCTTACATAAAAATAGTACTACGGTACCTCATTATCAGGATGGCTGATCCTTAAAATCTGTTGTTACAGAAGATGTAACAAGACTTGATGTATGCTGGCTTTGCAGCTGACTCCAGTCCCACCGGATGGCCATACTTTATGAATATGATCTAAAATTGAACAGATCCCTATTCAAGGGTAGGGATCAACAGCCTCTAATCTGTTTAAGATTCACCAGTCTGAGCCAGTTTGTGTACAACAAATTGTTTGTTGAAGACATTCTATCTAACAGGAGTCATTTTTGCTTATTACTTATGCGGCTCTTGTGAATAAGGGCTTCTGTCCCTTCCAGCTTCCATCATGATTGTATGTGCTGAATTTCCGTCACCTCTTCTGTTAATTCCCCACCCTAATGTCCTATTACTCACCATAGTCCTTTTGTTCCTTCCTGTTCTGAAATCTCAAAGTTATATTATTTTGTGCTTTGTGTGTGGATTAATATTTCAAAGAAGCTTCAGACTAAAGGAGTACCCGTCTTCCAAGTTGTTGGTTTTTGTTTTTTTACTATTTTAGGAAATTGATGTCTGCAGAGTGTTTTTAGGGGCATATTCATATATAAGAATCAGAACCCAATGGGGAAATCTGAGTAATAGGTCGACAAAACTGGTTACACCTGATCTCTGTAAAACATATATATGAAGTTTACATATGTGTTATTTCTTAATGGTTATACTTTGTGACCATCAGTGGGTTGACCTGTAGTCTAGACATTTTACCACCCATGCCTGAAACCATATCTTTGACCCCTTCATTAATGTGATCCTTCAATTAATTTACCCTCAATTAATTTTCCACCCACTGGGTCTGCTCCTATAGCAAATAAATTCCCCTTCAATTAATTATCCCCATTAATCACTGTCTTAAAATGAAAAATTACCACTACATAAATGCATTCATCTTCAATTAATTTATTTCCCCAAATTAATATTGGGATGGACCATAGCTCAGTGGTAGTGTATATGCTGTGGCTGCTGAAAGTCCCAGGTTCAATGTCTGTCACTTCCAGTTTAAAGAATCAGAAAGCAAGTGTTGGATGAGACCAGTTTCCTGGGATACATAGAACATGGGGCCCATTAGTGCAGATAACAGATGTATAAATTATCTGACTTGGTGTAAGGAACCTTCCTGTGGTTTTAGTACCCTTAATATCTTCTTTAAAGATCATGCATTTTTAAAAAATTCATTCCCTAAACAAATCCCAGTGGTATCCAGTCTCTGAGGGAAAGCATTTGGAGCTGTTTATTCTTTTTCCCCTGAAACTGCTGCTTGTTGGGCCACCTTTTTCTCAAATCTCTTTCCTCCTCCCACCCTATTATGCAGACTACATGTACGATTGGATATTCCCCTCCATTGTTACTTGTGTGTAGTTGCCATCTACTCATGGCCACTTTCTTTCCCTTCTACTATATAGCTAGCTGCTGCTGAATTCTCCTTCTCTTATCCACTGTTATTTCCTCTCACATGGCAAATGACTGGCAGTGGCAAGCACCAGGCTTTCTTGAGCAGGAATCAGGCAGTTGAAAGCACTGGTAAGCTGTCAGAGTCAGGCAGTAGTCTTTTTGCCTGTCCTGGAGATATTGATACTTTAGGTATTCATCTTTACAGGTTAGAACAGAACATTTCAATTTCCACTTGGCTAACTGACATTTTCCCCCAATTTCCAGTTACCTTTAAATTAACTCCAACTCTGGCATTACTTTTTTCTGCTTTTCAGGTGCATTATGACACTTTTGCAGAAGTAATTATATATATTGTGTACATTTTGATATAAATAGGCCTCATCTGCACCTTCCAGATCAGAATTGAACAGGATCTGGGGATCCAGACCAGTTTTCATCTTCCCAAGATCCACTGCGAGATGCACACCCACATAAAACTAGTAGTACAGTTCTGGTTTTGTGAAAACATTTTGTGGGAGCAGAGCAGAGCAAACTATTGAAGTTGCACTTTGCATTAAAAGAGAATCAGACCACCAAACAGTAATTGGAATCCTGTTGGTGAGCATCAGCTAAAGTAGACCCATTGAATCAATTATTGAATTATGAGTCAACACATAAGTAAAGTCAATTGATTCAATGGCTCTGTTATAGCCAGGACTATTAACAGGATTTAGGCTAATGTGTGAGAAAGAGAGCATTTGGAAGGGTCTGGGAGAGCCCTGGACCTGAAAAAATAGCCCTGGGGCCATAGGTGTCTCACCATCTGCAAGTCTGTCACATGTGCTCATGACCAACATGCAAACCTATTGGGCATTGCACTTCCTGAATGTTCCAACACACTCTTGGAGAGTATTACAATGCATTTTAGGAGCTGCATTTTGAGGGGGAAACACCTTAAGAATATATGTATTAAAATGTCCCCAGATGAGGGGTTTTTTTGGGGGGGAGGGAGTGATATAACATGCAAGGTTACTTCCAGTCCATGGATTAAATGCCACGCCTCCAAGTCAGCCTGAATGCACCTCTTTTTGCCCATCTGTACAGCCCTTTAGTCACAATGCTGTAGCTATGTACTACTGGAAGATGTCTTCAAAACAAAAAACAAAACAAAACAAAAAACAAACAAATACCAAAAACTGAGGGATAAAGGTAGTGGGAGTATTCAATAGCTTCTTTCTGACTTTGAATTACTGAAGACATAGCTCTTAATCCACACCTATATATATATATATATATATATATATATATATATATATATATATTCTCATTCCATAACTTCAGGAAAGTTTCATAACTGTTCATAATCAACTTTTAATACTTTGGTATAGCTTCATTGGCTTTAAGAGGGATATATGTACCATGAAAACTTTCTGCTTCCTACCCAGAATGCAGATTTACAGTTCAGTTAGATTGCATATAACAGCTGTAATTCAGACCTTTAACCTCTCTAAAGTTGTACAGAATACCAAATAAACTGGATGTATTTGACGAAGTGGATAGTATGCAGTAAATATCAAATACTATTTTAAAAAACCACTGTAGTTGCATGCAAATGAGGATTTTAAATGAGAGCTATTGACTCCTTTTAATAATAATTTTAAAAAGAGTTCCAAACAGCTGTTAGTTTTCACTGGTTATTTCTTTTCTTTTGGGAAAAAAAGTACATTTGCTAGGGTACTAAGCAAGAATCAAACCTAATATGTAAAAGATAGATTTGTGCATATTTTAAAAATGTACTTCTTCCTCCTCCTCTTACGTTTAATGGAGAATTCAGTATCAACATTACTGCTAGAATTCACATGGATTTCTGATTGCAGTCCATTTGATTCACATAGCAATAGCATTAGCAATAGCAAGTACATCTGTTTTCATAGCTTGCCAGTTGCCACAGTCAAGATCCCACAGCTGACATGACACTTTTGATTCTGTTTCCAAGTTTCAGTTTACTTCCTAGTTAAAAAAAGGCCTCTCCTGGGGCTAAACTAGCTTAATGGTCAAGGAGAGCAGACATTCTCCTTTTCAAGGACATATCCAACATTTCAACTTTCTGTCCAGGAAGGATTTCAAAATATCCTCCATTTTGAGCATGACTCAGAAGCATGAATGTATATTTATATTAGTGTTTTTGGCTTTGAATTGGTAACATTTTACACTTTCCTTAAATGCTCTACATTTTGTGGTGCCTTGTTTTCCTTTGTGGTTATGACATCTGGTCATCCTGCTGATGGTGACCATGCAAAAGGGTCCCCATATTCCCTAGGGAATGTGGGAAGCATATCCATCATTTAAAAAAAAAAAAGTTTGTAAAGGTCAGAGTTATAGTTGTGGCAAGGAGTGTGATCTTCCAAAATCCCATGAGGGGAGGACAGTGCAAAATGTCAAAATGTGATGGCTGTCCTTGTCACCAGGCACCTTCCAGCAGCTGCCACTCCTATAACTGGATATCATTTTCCCAGACAAGGGGGAAATGGGGAAGACAGAAAACCAGGAAACTAGGTTCTAGGTCAGGAAAAGTGTTGCTTTGGGGCTACATGTGACTCATAGCATCCCCTCCAACTGTCCTTGTTTGGGAGAGACACTCCTGATTATTCATCTGTCATTTCTCTTTTTAAGCTGCTTTTAAAACATCTCACTTTCCCTTCACTTTTCCCCTTTGTCCTCAGCTTGCTTTAACTGGTGCAAACTGAGTTCAAATGGGGGAGGGGAAGGAAAAGAGGGACAATGTCTTATCCTTCCCAGTAGACAAAAGCAAACCTCCCCTAATATGTGTTCTTCTTCATAAATAACTTTCACCATCTTGTCTACACTCTGATGTGGCTTGGTCATATCTGTCTTGGTTTTAATCTGTGAAATGTTGGAGGGTGTGCTCTTACATCTGTTTTGCAGCCCTCATCCACCTCAGACTTTCCAAACCATCCTTTTGGGGTTGTTGCAGGGCCCCTCTGGACTCTTTAAAGTTAATAAAAAGTGCCTCTTTTTCAGAATCATATCAAGACTTGAGATCATCTTTTTTTGTTTTTGTCTTCTGGCATTTTTTTTTGGCAGTCTGTGCAGCTCTAGAGAATCCCATGAGCCTTCAGAGGGCCCCATTGGCCCCCAGGCACCCCATCATTGCTCATCCTAGGTACCTCTGCAGCAGTATTATCTTTTGCATTTGGAACCATAACCTTTTTCAAAATGCAAACAATCCTATCAATCTCATTCAGATGACAACTCACAACTAAATGCAAACTACAACTGTGTAGTGTCAAAGGGCCACTTTTCTATAGGTTAGTTAACTAGTGCCTGAGCAGATGAACAGGAAAAAGTGGCTCAATCCTGTTTTTTCCCAAAAGCAGGTCAAAACCATGTTGTATGGCTTACTTCCAAGGCAGGCCCATTGTGCATAGCCTGACTGCATGGTGTAGTATCAAGCCTTATTGCTGGGTAATTTTTTTTTTTGCTTCCCCATCATATATGCACACCATCACATGAACACACCACTAGCAACCCCTAGGTACCTCCCTTGTCCACCCAGATGTCATCCCATTGAATAACTATCCATTTGATCAGCCACACAGTCACATGTGTGATGCTTCACCAGTACAAGGCATCATTGCATCAGTGCGTGAGAGATACATTGGCAAAGCCTAATCATGGAGCCCCCCCCCCATACATGTCTCTTCACTCCCTTCACCCCATGCCCTCCTGTTGGAATATCTGGTTTGTGTATATTGAAATTACATCCACTGGAGTTTACACACTTTCATTTTCTTGCTTTGCTGAAGCTCCACACTTGCATCAGGGCGTTTATACTCAGGAGCAAAGATGTGCATCTTTCATGCTAATCAAACTATATCGGATTCTGTTTGCTCTGATTTTTAGCCCTGGAGTGCAGTCTCAGTTTGGTTTCTGCCTGCTTTGGAGGTGAGCATCATCTAAATATCTCCCCCTTCAAAGCAGTTGGAAACTACTTTATTTGGCCTGTCTGCTCAGCCCCTATATCTGTATGTCAAACTAGATGAAAGCATTTAGATCAAATTTCAAGGCAACCAGGTATCTTTGATACAGAGCACGTTGTACTGCTGAGGAGTCTGGTATCAATCATCCAGTGGCTTGTTTAATTAATAGCACTTAGTAAATTAATGTAAACCAATGTGCAAGCAACTGATATTTTTAATCAATTAAAACGATCAATCTATTTGAACAAAAATATAATCCTAAAATGCACACCCCTGTGGGGAAACAGACAGCATGGAAGGGGGGGCCTTTAAGCTGTCCCTCCTGATGATGGATTGGGGCCATGACAAACATATGCCATGGCCCCAATCCACCTTGCAATGATCGAAAAAGGAGAGGCAAGTAATGCTCCTTTTCTTGACTGGAAAAGGGCCTCATTCTGGGTGCATTCTGGGAACTCAGGGGATATGCGGCATGCAAACACCATGCCCCCAGAGCACCTGGAAGCTGGCTCACATCTGAGCACCAGCATGACTTCCAGGCATTTTGGGGGCATGCAACATCTGTACCCCATGCCCCCAAGCTGGCTGGAAGCTGGCTGAAGCTGCCTATCTGTTCAGGCTCTTAGTATAGAATTCAATTTTTAGAGGTCTAGATTTCATGATTTTAGAGTAGGCATGGAAAGAATATTCAAAACTATTTGAAAAATGGTAGAAAAACATGTTTGTCAAATGTTGAAAAACCCTGATGAAAAGAATCCTATTTTGGATGAAAAACATCCAAAGTTTGGATAAGAAACTTCACAGTTCAGAACATATTCTGTGCAAAATTTGCACATTGTTGCTATGCCCAGATAAAGGCATTTTCTCTGCAGAAATAGCATTTTCTATATGGAAAATAATATTCCAGCATTGAAATAGTAATTACTGTTCAGATGTTTTTTGTGTGGAAAAAAGCTGTAAATGAACATTTGTTCTGTGTAAAATTCACACCTAGTTGATTTGCAAAGATCTATCTTAACTATCTTTTGATTCTGTGGCATTACAGTCTTCTGGCAAATATTGTGTTCCTGTAGAAATGCTAAATAAAGAATTAAACCTTTTGAAATGTTCTTTACATGAATCACTTAAAGAAATCTCTATTTGGAAACTGGGCTAGTTTAGAAGTATCTGCTCTTAAAAACTTATGGAATGCAATGCCTGCTATGAAGTAAAAAAAGAATTATCTGTCTGATATTAGCAATGGAAATAAAGAGCATTGTCTCATAGTGAAAGAACAAAACTTGTCATTGTTTCAAAGTTAATTAGACTAAAAAGACAATAAATTATGTCTTATTAAAATGTAAAAGATTTGTGACAAATTGTGCTAATTGCATTTTCTTATATCTGAAGAGGTCAGGCTACTTAATAAGCAAGTTGTTAATGGAAGACAAATGTAGTTTTATGTGCTTGATAGGAATATTATGAATTACATTATTTATAACTCCTGTGGAACACTTAATGATTTTAAGCTTTGAATTAAAATGTTCATTAGCAGCACAGTGTCATGAAAGTAGGCTGTAAAAACCTGCTGCCAATGTAATATTAATTTGAAGGTATGGTCCATTCCAGCAGTCAAGTGATATTATTTCAAAACAACATAAATGCTATTAAAATTTGATCTCTCAATTTACCATCTACAGAACTAGGAAGCATTATTTTTTTCTTTGAAAGAAATCGATTCCCCCCTCCCCGAGTGACAATAAGGCAGAAGTAAAATTTAAAAATCCTTAATTCTATTACAGCTTGGCCAGACATCTCTAATGACTTACAGTTACAGAAGGAAATTAAAAATTGGACAAATATTTTTTTTTTGATCATTTGGAGTGGTTAATGGAAGTCTCACACTACCTTTGAACAGAATGTAGAAGGATGGTTATTGTTGTTAATTGCCTTTGAGTTGACCCAACTCATGTTGACTTTGTGGTTGAGTCATCTCCAAGCCCCACTGCTCTGCTTAGATCCTGTAGGTTCATGTCCATGTCCTTCCTGATTGAGTCTAGCATGTGGTCCTCCTCTCTTTGTACTGCTTTCTTCATTTCCTAACATTATTGTGCTTTCTAATGATTTCTGCCTTCTCAGGAAGTGGTCAAAATACAACAGCTTCAGTTTTGTCATCTTGGCTCCCAGGGAGAATTCAGGATTGATTTATTCTAAGATCCATTTGTTGTTGTTGTTGTTGTTGTTTGGCCAACCATGGACATCCATCAGCACTCTTCTACAGCACCACTTCTCAAATGAGTTGATTTTCTTCCTATCCACTTTCTTCACTGTCCTGCTCTCACATCTCTACGTGGTGATGGGTGGCTTGGATGGTTCTAACTTTAATGCTTAGTTGTACATCTTTACACTTTAGGATCTTGTCTAGTTCTTTCATAGCTGCCCTTCCCATCTCTAATCATCTTCTTGATGATTGTTTTTGATGACAGTTGAATGGAAATCTCTTCCTTTCTGGCTATACATTCTTCTCTAGCAAAAGTATCTGAAAGGGACTTGTCCAATATTCTAGGCATAGGTAATAAACTTTTGGGACAGTCTGTTAATATGTCACTCCATTAGCTTGAGGACAAGCAAGGGTCTTCCACCACTTAGCTTTCTCTTGAGGAAAGGGCTGGGTAGAGGATGAGAAGAATGGAATTAATATTAATTCTAATTAATATTATTAATAAATATTAATTGATATTATTAATTAATTAGTATTTAATTAAAACCTATCTGTGGCCTGAAGAAGTTTAGCCTATTTAAATTTGGGTTCCTTCCTACTGCCAAGTTGTGCAGTTCTGATCTAGGTGATGTTACTGTAATTGTGTATTCTTATATACAATGCACATGAAACATACACACATACATATGCTTTTATAATGTGAAGCTACACTGGATCTTTTGGTGGTGACTGAAGAGTTCCATAAAACACTCAGCTGTCTTTTTCTTCCACAGTATCCAACAAGGAATGTAATGCTGTAATTATCTTTAGAATTGAATTCTTCCTTTTCCCACTCCTCTCCAGCAGCTGAGTGGAGTAATTCAAATTGCCTTGACTTGAGAATCGCAGAATTAAAATGAATGGCTGATGGGCTGCTACATTTGTTATCTAAACAAAAAAAAAATGTTCTGAAGATCTAATTCAGGGGTAGGTAACCTTTCCTCTTTAAGGGCTGAGGGACTTTAGCTCCCAAAATCCCAGGAGCTATTGGCCAACATGGGACTATTGGCCAACATGGCTGAGGCTTCTGGGAGCTGAGGTCCCTCAGCCCTTAAAGGAGAAAGGTTGCCTACCCCTGATCTAATTTCTCACTGAAGTGCCCACACATTATTTCTTTTGCAAATTCTCATACCTCAGTCAAGCAGGTGTCAAATTTGAGAACTTGTAAATACTTGAGCTGAGCAACGAGAAAACAAAAAATCCCATATGTTTAACAAATAGCAGCAAACATTTGTCACACCTCTAATCACAACCTCATCACATCTCCCTGTTAGGACATACTGTGTTGGACTTCTTTCAGATAGGCATGTATGGAAGCAAGGTCAATAGCTTGCCTGGCTTCTGGGCTCATCTGAGCAGGGAATGACAGGATCTTTCTCTCCCTCTCCTACACACCTTAATTTCACCAAACTACCTGGAACACACCTGATACCATCTAGTTTCAGAAGCTAAGCAGGGCAGGCTCATTAGTATTTGAATGGAGAAAATATTAGCAATCTGTGCTATCAATCCAGGTTGACAATATGGAGTGAGATGGTCGAATGACTAGGGATAGAGGGTCCAATTTAGTATCAGACAGCTTCTTACATACATATGGACCTTTGCAAACTTCCAGAATAGTGCAAATTGAGTCCACTTTAACTGCTGTGACTCAGTGCTAGGGAATCATGGGAACTGTAGTTTATTGTGGCACCAGAGCTTTCTGACAGAGAAGGCTCAATGTCTCAGAAAAAATATAATTCCCATGATTCCCTAGCGCTGAGCCAGGGCAGTTAAAGTGGACTCAGTTTGCACTATTTCTAGCAGTCTGCAAAGGCCCATATATTTTGGCCCAGTACCTGAAGAAACCTGTCAATAAAACCCCATAATACATTTGCCTCAAGGTTGCTCTAAGTCAGAAATTGCTTGAAGGCAGACAACAATAGCAGCTGCGGCAGCAGCAAGCACCTTACCTGTCTGGGTCTCCTCTGATGCTCTTATTTGCCTCCTTTCTTTGCCTGAATCAAATGCTTCTCCTCTCAGACCCACATACTCTGGACCTTTCACTCTCCCTCCAACACCTGAATACTATTGTCTTTTGGTCTTCTGCAGAGGAGATCACTGCAGGGTCAAGGCTGATGACAGGCAATGTGAGAGAGGGGAAAGATGTTTCTTCCCCACTTCAGCTTGTTTATGCTGTACCCCTTGGAGGGAGAAGGAGGGACAGAAGGCAGAGCTTAGGGATTTGCACAGACATGTAACAAGAGTGCCAACCAGCTTCAAGTACCAGCATGTTCACCCTAAATTTGTGTGTCTAGAGGAAGACAAGCAAGATGGGAAAAGATGTGGAAACCAAGTTGTATGTGGAATGGTTGAGGTAATTTGCTGCGTTTAGTATTGGAAGTGAAAATTGAGTGATTTCACAGCCACCCTTAAACATTTGAAAGCCTACCATGTAAAAGATGGAGTGAGCTCATTTTCTGGTGCTTCAGAGAATAAGATGGATTCACATCATATGAAAGGAGATTCAGACTAAAATATTGGGAAGACCTTCATGATCCTATGAGCTGTAGAATAGATTCTCTTGAAAGGTAGGAACTTTACTTCTTTGAAATGTTTAAACAGAAGTTAAATAGCCACCTGCCAGGGATCTTTATCTGTGGATTCATGCACTGGCAGAGAATTAGATTAGATGACCTTTGGTTTCACCAAGTCCAATTTTATGATTCTGTGATGAGTTCAGATGACCCAGGTGATGGCCACACTTGGAAGTGATAATGATCCTCTGACCTCCTTGTCTGACTACCTCTGAGTGCTTCAGTTCTTTAGGTATATGTAAATATGTGCCTTCAAATTGCCTCTCACCTTATGGCAGCCCCATCAATTTCACCGGGTTTTCTTAGGCAAGGACTACTCAGAGGTGGCTTGCCATTGCCTTCCTCTGAAACAGCAGCTGGTATTCTTTGAGTTTCCACCATCCAAGTACTAGTCAGGCCTGAGACTGCTTGACTTCCAAGAATAGATGCAGTCTGTTACCTTCAGGGTAAGTCCCTAGCATTTTGAATATAATGAAAATAAGCAAACAAGCACTATACTTGGCAGCAGAGGTTCTGTGTGTAATTTAATAGTTCACACACTCCTTCAACTGTTTTGGTTTTGCAGGGATGGCCCTGGTTAACACTCAGCCAACCCACTTTCTCAGTTGCTTTTAAAATGTCCTGTTTTTCTTTCTTCCTCCCACATTCCCCCTTGGTCCTCATCCTTACATGCTGCAAACTGATTTCAGTGGATGAAGACTGATTTTAAAGTGAAAATGGTATTTGCAGTCAATAAACTCAGCAGAAGGGAGAAGAGAGAGATGATGTCTTGTCCTCTACAGTAGGCTCATTTGTGTGTCCCTCTTTTTTCCAGGATTTCCTAAA
>CM034708.1:45391276-45402522 GCA_020142125.1 Phrynosoma platyrhinos | reverse complement strand
ATCAAAGTTTATTGCTTCTTCCTGACTTTGCTGTTTCCAGATTGCCTTGGGCCCATTAAAGTGTAACCTGATGCACCAAATTTGATATCTGTTGTGCTGACCCTTTTCACCATAGCATCTCAACACAATGTGCAGACTGTATGACTCCAAGATCCCCTTACCCCTTCCCCACCTACTTGCTTTGCTTGCCAAAGAAACCTGTGGTCTCAAAACCTTGCACATAGATTTTGTGCCCTTTTGCTTGGCTTAATAAAGGTATTACCCCAACATGGATTTCCTAATTTGTCTTATGGTCAACACAGCTACATCTGTATTAAGCACAGTTTCAGAGAGATGTCTCTGCCACAAATGGGGTGGAAGGAGCAGTATATTTGCAGTATATATCTTGTCTAAGCATCTCCCCAGATCTGTGAAGGACATAGAATGAAAGTGACTGAAATAAAAGAATATAAGACCTACTGTCAGATGCAAAGCTGGCTGACAGTGAGAATTTAGTAAGACATGGAAATACAGAACACAAAACATAACAATCTAATAATCACAGGAGAAAACTAGAGCCACCTGTTTCCCAGGATTCAAAACTGTCCATGCTTGTGAAGACCATATAAAGTTTTGCTGTACTCAAGTGTCTTGGAAGTCAAGACATTTATCTTTGTTGACAAAGTGGTTCATTTGGTCACTTCCATCCTTCATTTTTATTTATTAATGCTACCCCACTACATTTTCTGTGGAGTGAAGAACAAATGAGCAATTGAATGAACAAATAGTCAAGCTGTAAGGGAATACGTACAGTATTTGACCTTACAAGAAGTCTGAGCATTGTGCTTTTTGAAAATATGTCAGGACACATTAAAAATAATTGGAGTCAGCTCAAACAGCTTTTCTGAAAAGATATCATCCAGTAGTGGCCTAGAGATGAGACTTCTTAGGGATTTAACAAATCCAGCTGGTATCTAGGAAAGTTGAATTGAATTGAACTGAGGGTATTTTTCAGCTATTAAATAGAAAAGCTAGAAAAGGGAGACAAGAATGTTATGGACAATCATAAATACCTGAAAGCCATCCTGAAGTCATTCAAAAACAGCCATGGACACTTTAATATAGTGATAATAACCTTCCCCTGAATTAAAGCAGTTGCATAATAGATGGAATATGTTGGGATTTGGGGTGATTTGCATAACTCAGCATCCAACACAGGGATCTTTGTTAATGCTGACCTCATGGAGAAATGCTATGACAGCCTTCAAGATGTATCTGAGATAATTATATGACATTCCTTTCTGACTATAAAACCTCTATGTGAAGGCATGCCAGTTATTGAGGATGAGGATATATACAGACAGCAAACATATGTATGCATATCACAAACAAGATGTATACAATTGAAATCCATGCTCGGCTTGAGAACATGAAGTTTAGCCATTGAAACAAGACCTACACTGAAAGAATTGTTATGGCATGCCAATAATATCTATCTAGTAATTTTCTGTAAAAAGTACCCTTGGGTTTATCCCTCCTGTATTCTATTTTCTCTGTGTTTTTCTTCCTCTTCCTCCTTCAAGTTATACTTTATGTTCCATTCAGTATTTCCTGTTTCCTACCTCACAGGAATGTGGTGGCTTAGTGGCTAAGATGCCAGTTCTGATGATTGGAAAATCAGTTCAAGGCTCAAGTGCTCTTTGATGGCGTGAGTTCCCATCACTAGTCCCATCTTCTGCCAACCTAGCAGTTTGAAAGTGTGCAAATGCAAGTAAATAGAAAGGTACTACTTCTTAGTGGGAAAATAACAGTGTTTGGTGCAGTCATGCTGGTCACATGACCACCAGAGCAGTTCTCAGACAATGCTGGCTCTTCAGCTTAGAAACGGAGATGAGCACTGCCCCCTACAGCTGGCTACAACTAAACATTCATGTCAAGGGACTACCTTTACCTTTACCTTACAGCAGGGGTAGGCAACCTTTCCCCTTTAAGGGCCGAGAGACTTCAGCTCCCAGAAGCCTCAGCCATGTTGGCCAATAGCTCCTGGGATTCTGGGAGCTGAAGTCCCTCGGCCCTTAAAGGGGAAAGGTTGCCTACCCCTGCCTTACAGTAACCAGATTTATTTCCCTTTCAACAACTCCATATTTACTTGAATTGTTTTCTGATCTCAGTAAACTAGTTGTTAAATCCTTATCCAGTCCAGTTGCCTACAGGAAGCCCATGCGTAACAGAGTGTTCTCCTCATGCATCCCATTAACTGATGTATTCAGACACGATACCTCTGTCACTGACATATATATGCTGCTATATATCCATCATGACTAATAGTCACCAGTCCAATTCAGATATTTACCTGAACATGTGGAGTGGTAAATGAGTGGTGGGGATGTAGGCATGTATGTAGACCCTGTCCTCAAACATCCCCATGCACCTGGAAGAGTACTAGATACCAGCATATTGAGCATGAAAGTTTGCAGAGGACTAAACTGTGCTCAGTTGAATGCATGAAATTCTAGTATAATCTAGGTGCATGGAACCATTTGGTAGTGGAGGTCTCACACATGTAGCTCTCTGTGTATTCACATTAATGCCTTGAAGTAGCTGCTGATAGTATGGATTTTTTCACTCAAAAATGTCATTTTTGTGACTATCACTAAATCCACAGTTAAAGAATGCATAAATCTTCATTTTATCTGTTCTGAATCCTCCATCATTTGGTTTCACTGGATAACCCTCGCTTCTAGTTGTATGGAAATGAAAGAAAAGCTTCACCTTATCCAGCATCACCACAGCGTGACTAATTTTACATCCTTTTGTTATATCTTCCTTACTTGCCTTTGTTGTAAGCTATGTATTGTGTTGTGTGCCTTCAAACTGTTTCCAATTTATGATTACACTAAAGGAACACATGGAGTTTTCTTGGCAAGATTTGCTTAGAGAGGGTTTGCCTTTCTTTTCCTCCAAGGCTGAGAGAGTGTGACTTGCCCAAGGTCACCTAGTGGGTTTCCATGGCTGAGCAGGGATTTAAACCCTGAATTCCAGAGTCATAGTCCAGTACTCAGACCATTGCACCACAGCGGTTCTCCATTCTAAGATAAATAGCCTAAATGTTGTAATATTTCTTCACAGTTGATTTGCTCTGAAATATTCCCCCTTTTCCTTTCTTTCTTCCCCCCCCCCCTTTTTTTGTCTCTCTCACATTCATACCTACTTTTACTCTGCAGTGTTTAGAATGGCTTGCTATAGTCATCATATTGCCTCGTGGCCCTGTCATGAAGTCTAACATATTCTGGAATGAAATAGTACATATATGTGTGATGTGCGAAAGAGGAATAGAAGCAAATTGTGTGAGCTGTCTAGCATTTGTAGAAGTCCTTGCAACCACTAGTGTACAGAAATCTCTTTGATTTGCAGAAATTTTCTGAATTATAATAAAGCAACATTTGTCAGGATTTAGAAAGTATGCTGACTTATTGTCATGGCATTCTTCCATATTTTCTTCAGAATGTTTTTATACATAAATTTAACTATGTTCTTCAGAATGTTTGATTTATTTATTTTAACAAATTACTCTTTGGGGTGCAAATAAAGATAAAACTAGAAACTGCTGCAATGGCTTTATTATTTCATATTCCAATCTCCAAGAGGGCCACTCTCTCATCCCACATAGAGTTTGGGTTTTGATGTAATCTAAAGTGTAGTGATAATATTACACTTTATTCATTCAAAGATTGAGAACCACCATGATAAAGTGGTTTGAGCATTGGACTACAATTCTGGAGATCAGGGTTCAATTCCCTGCTCAGTCATGGAAACTCAGTGGCTATGAATCACAAACTCTCAGCCCCAGAAAACCCCATAATAAGTTCACCTTAGGGTCACCATAAGTCAGAAACAATTTTAAGACACACAACAACAACAACATATTATAGTGATAATAAATAGTTAAGTCCTAATCCTGCATTTTAACTGTCACCACCCAGGCCTTGGAGGGAGAGAAGAACCAACAGTATCTGCTGGACTTGGTTTCCTTCTGCACTGCCATTCTCTTCTCCTTTGGTGTCATGTCTTTTAAATTGTAAGCCTGAGGGTGGAAACTGTCAAATTAGCAATTTGTAATCCACTCTGAGAGCCTTTGTGACTGAAGAGAAGGGTATAAATACTAAACAAATAAATTAATTAATAAATAAGTCAAGCAACTTAAGCTGAAATTAACCTGGAGGTACTGTTTTCTTAATTTTTCAGTGTGATATATCCCCCCCTTCTCCAAACCAGTGCAGTCTGTGAGGACTTATATTTTGAAAATGTGCTTCTTTTTAAATACAACAGAGGTGAGTAGTTCTAAAATTCATGGGCTGTAGGTATTGCCAGAATGAAATTAATCCAATACCTCTTCAAGCCTAGTATCATTTATCTCTGTTTTCTTGAGTCCTGCTTCACTGCTCATGCCTTTTGCAATACACTCTTCTTGATTAAAGAGAGAGACTAAAATAATCTTTCTGATTAGTTCAAATAGACAAGAGTAATGTCTAATTCTATTTTAAAAATAAATCTATTGATATATTTTGCAATGGTCTGATGCTGTCAGAAGATGAATTATGGTTATTAACTGCAAATATAGTCATGGAGAATGTAAAAGTTTTTTTTTTAAAAAAAGACAAACAGGAAAAAAACACTGAAGAGGTACTGAGAGGGGTCATACATAAAATGATGCATTTTTGGATTACTCATGTAGAGTTGTACTCTCAATCATTGAATAAAAATGTAGTATTTTAATCATCTAATCACATGTTGAGATTATCTGTACTTCAAAGTAGTTTATTAAACATGTGCTTAACATAGAACATATTGGTCACCATCAAGCAGAGTTATGATTACTAAAGCCCCATTGATTTCAATGGCACTTGTGTGCACATAACTATGAATGGGGTTGTCTTTGCTGTCTGCAATGCATTAGAAACATCCTGGGGTTTTAAAAGCCTCATTGCAATGATGGGAAGCCCTGAATTCAGTCATCCATTCATTTTAATCACAGAAATCTACAAATTAACTGTGTTCATTGGCTTTGAAGAGATATTGATTGCAAAACACATCTGGCAAATTAAAAGCCAGAAGACATATAATAGAGCTTAATGAACATTCAGCTTTTATCTAGGGATGTACAAATTTAATTGCACCATCACATGTACCACAGTGTAGTCTAAAATCATCCAGCCTATGAAATTGTTAATTTATTTTATTACATATTGGGTTCCCCCCAGGTGTTCAATGTGATATATATAATTCTTTCCCCTCATTTTATCATCACAACCACCTTGTGATGTAAACTAGAGTGAGAGATAGTGAATGATACAAGACACCCCCTCCCCAGTAAATTTGTGTCTGATTTTTATATAACCACTATAGCACAAGGTATACTTGTTTGATAACATCATGATGATCTCTAACCTTACCATATACAGGAATATCAATGGGTTCTTTTGGTATTTCCAGCCTTGATCCTATTAGTAGTCCCAACTAGAGTGGCCCTATTGAATCAATTACAAAAATAATGTAAATTCCATTGATTCAGTGGGGCTGCTCTAGTAGGAGCAACCATAATTTTCAGGCATGAAGCTCCATCTGTATGGGCCAATAGGCCTGTTCCTCTCTTTAAGGCATCAGTCTTTTGATTATGAATAGCCCAAACCCTGGTTCTGGTGCATGCAGTGGTTAATGTCCAGCAGGTTGCACACCAGAACCAGAGAAAAACACTCTTAAAGTGTTTTTTTAACAAAATATGCCTGTTGTTCCAGATCTTCCAGGAAGACCAGACACCTCTGTTCCCCTGACACCATGGCTGTCTTCACAGACATCCTCCTGAGCTGCCTAGCACATCTACCACAACTGTAGGCCACTTGTTTTGAGGTCAGCATGAGAAGCCTAGCCAGTGTGATTGCTGAGTGACCCATAGTGGTAGTGCTGAGTGGCTTGGGGGATACCTGTGCAGATGGCTGCCACAGTGCAGGGCCAGGTAGCAAGGGGATATAGGGGCAGGTGCAGACTTGGCCTATGCCTACAAGAAAGCATCTGAATGTTGTTTAACTTCCGTTATAACATGAAGCATTAACAACCAGCTTCATCATTCTAATAATGTAATAATCACAAAAGACATTGGAGAAGAGGTAAGTCCATCACTTTTCTTCTCCTGTATGATTCTCCTGTATAATTAAGGGATGCAGTGGCTCAAGTGGTTAAGACACTGATTCTGTTGATTGCAAGATCGGCAGGTTGGCAGTTCGAGGCCTGGGTGCTGAATAATGGGGTGAGCTCCTGTCACTAGTCCCAGCTTCTTCCAATCCATCAGTTCAAAAGCATACAAATGAAAGTAGATAAATAGGCACCATTTTGGTGGGGAGGTAAACAATGTTCTGTGTAATCATGCTGGCCACATGATCACAGAGTAGTCTCTGACAACACTGGCTCTTTGGCTTAGTAACGGAGATGAGCACACACACCCCATGGTTGGACATGACTTGATAACCTTGTCAATGGGGAATACCTTTACCTTTTATGATTTTTAAACATACTTTGCCAGATGAAGAAGCTAGTGGAGCTTGAAAAACTTTCACAATATAATAAATAATAAATAATAATATTTATTTATATCCCGCCCCTCTGCCATGCAATCGGGGTGGCGTGCAACACATTAAAACATCACAGTAAATTAAAATCAATCCAAATCCCATACCATATTCCCACACCCACCCACCCCTTAAAAATAAATTAAACTGAAACAGATTAAAATAACAATTGTTAAAATATACAATACAAAATACAGTAAATTTTTCAAGACAGAGATACAGAGTGGTGTTAATCAGGTGGTAAAAGGGCAATGGTCAGATCTTATGTCTTCTGGGCTGGGATGTTATTCAGGGAAGGCCTCCCAGAAAAGATCTGTCTTAACTGCTTTTTTAAAGCTGTCTAGAATGGTAGTAAGATGGATCTCGTCCGGCAGGCCATTCCATAATCTGGGGGCAGAGGCAGAAAAGGCCCTCTGGGAAGTCACCGACAGCCTAGTTCTCATAGGCTGTAACAGGTTCCTCCCAGAGGACCGAAGTGCATGGGGAGGATCATATGGAAGGATGTTTTGTGCATTTTGGTTGGCCAATAATGGTATGGATCTTTTGTGGTTTTGGATTTTGCTCTATTTAACTACACCACAGTTTAGTATCTGGTGAAAAATCCTACTATATACTAATAAATCCAGACCAAAGTTCAATAGTATTCACAGTTAAGATACATGAGCATTCTGTTTCAGTTTGTTACTGTGATGATTATGGCTGGTTCTGAGCTGTTAAAATCTGAGTTGTTTTTAAAGTATTTCACTGGCAGACATTACCATTAATTAGTCCAGCTTTCAAGAATGTTCACTCTTGTCAAGAGCAAGCGACTATAGTACAAGATACAAATATTCCCATGACAGTATTTCCACTCCTTAATTGACCTACATGGCAACAAAGGAAAATTAAAAGCCTCAGCAAATACCCATGAGGCATCATTCTTTTTGAAAAACACAATATTACATACATCTGGAGATATTTGCCAGATATCTCCTGCTAGTACCATATAGGAATACACAGCATAAAAACAAATCAGTGACAACTGGCAAACAAACAGAGAAAGTAAGTTATAAAAGTTTTACAGTAATACAGCTAGAGAAAAGAGACATTTGAATCTGCACAGAACAAAATGTCTTTAAAATGCGATCAGTCTGCACTGCAGGGTATGATCTAGGACAGATTTCTATATTGCGACAGGTCTGAAGAATACAGCTTACCATTGTCTTCTCTGGACTTGACATCACAATACTACTGGCTTTTACCACATATCTATATTACACAGTTATAGTAATGATACCACTTTAGCTGTCATGGATATAGTGTACAGAATTATGAGATCTGCAGTTTGGTGAGGTACTTAAAATTCTGTGACAGAGAGGTCCAGTGCTGCATTCTAGTGAAGTTCTTGAGAGCTCTGTGGCAGAAAGATAACCTCACCAAACTACAAATCTCAGGGTTCCATAGGATGGAGCCATGTCCGTTAAAGTGATATCAAATTGCTGTAACTGTGTAATGTAGATTGACTCTTAGGCAGATGGCAATTTCTTATTGGACTCTGTGTGAGGCAAGTAGACTACTGTGCTTGACATGTCTGCTGTACCCATATTTGTATGACAGTGTAGAGGTGGGAATGGGACAGTAGGCATAATTCTCCTTCCTGTTCCACAAATATATTGTATGTGAGTTGTTGTCTGAACAAAGTGAAGCAATTGCATTACCAAATGCATGCAAACAACTATAAACCATTATCAGGATGTGCACCTGCACTTCTTCATGGCCATTTTCACTGCACATTAAATCTACAATGTGTCAATGTAAAACAGAATTTACTGGGGAAAGATTTATGCTTTGCTCATTTTCTTTTGTTTTCTATCCAACTACTGATTAGCTTAAACACTGCATTTGTTTGATTGTGGATATCCTGTAAAAATATTTCCTTGGCAACTTGTGTCCATCCAGATATTGTTAAGCTGAAGTTTCAAATATCCTTCACCATTGACTATGATGGTTAGGTCTGATAGGAGTTGGAGTCCAACAGTATTTGATAAGTCATAATGTATATTCTGCTGAATTTGATTTGGCAAGTTCTGCGTTAATGTATGCATTTATTTCCTTGCATACTCTATTCAGAAGCAGAACAGATTCTTTGATTTTTCTATTGATACCTCTGGGCCTCAAAGGGGCCAGTCAGAAACTCCACTGTCCTGCCATCTTTTCCCAGCTTGGCAACCCTGCAGCTATTCTCTAAGCTCATCCTCTTATCCTATTTTCAGACCTGTTTCTGGCAGGCGGGCAGCTCAACCCAGTTGTAACAAGGACACTGACAAGACTCATCAAGCTCACCAACCATTGCCCTCTCCTTCTGATCCATGTGGGAACAAGATATGGGCAAGCTATAGCCTTCAACATGTTGCAAGGGGCTATAAATTTCTGAGTAGGAATCTGCAGGATGTTGTGGCATGGTTATTTCATCACTTCTTCTTGGTGAAGGATATGATCCAGGAAGAAAGAGAAGAATCCTGAAAGTGAGCAAGTGGTTCCACACATGGTGTAGGTGGGACAGAGATAGTTTCTTGGACCATGGTCTGCATTTACATGAACAAATATGTCTAATAAGGGATGGATTGCCTTTCACAATAGTTGGCAAGAAAGTAATTGCTAGAGGTCTTGCATATTAAATCAAGGATTTAAACTGAAATAAACAGAGAACAAAGACAGTGTTCCAGTGGGTGGTATACACAAAGTTCTGGGAACAACTGTCTCAATGATACAGGGGAACTGGGGCAGTAGTACAATAGAAGAATAGTACAAAAGCCCACCAATGGTAAGGATTTTAAAAAAAGACATTAGCTAGAAAGAATACAACCATGCCAGCTTAGGTGTTCCATACCAATGCACAGTGCAAGGGAAATAAGATTTTTATTTATTTTTGATTCTATAAGTTTATATATTATGATTCTGTAAGATGAACTATTAACACGGCAAGTAAAATTTGATTTAATAGGCATCACTGAAATCTAGTGTGATCAGTCTCATGCTTGGAATGTAGTAACAGAAGAGTATAATCTATCCCAGAGACACAGATGAAATAGGAAAGAAAGAATAGCATTATATATGAAAGATGTATACACCTATGAGGAGATTCATGACTAAAAGCATACAAAACAGGTTGAGAATATCTGTGCAAAACTTAAAGGGAAGGGAAACAAAAGCGATAGCAGATCCCCAAGTGACAACAGACCTTTCCCTCAAGTGAGACTGAAGAGTTGGATGATGTCTTCCTAGAAGAGATGACCAAACATTTCAAAAGGAGAGATATAGTAACAATGGGATACTTTAACCCTAGTAGTTGTCAAAAATAAAACTCTACCAAAAAGGTAGCATCTAATAAATTCCTCACTCCATAAGACAATTTTATTGCTCAGAAGGCACAAGGGGAATTCAATATTCTGGATCTGATCATAACTAACAGGGAAGAACTAGTCAACAGAGTGGAAATAGTAGAAACTTTCTGTGATAGTGTGCTCTTGGTATTTGTTGGACAGAGGAACAAGGAGGTCAAATGTAATTGGACACTTAGGGCTGAAACAGACAGCTGAAAGACAGCTTCCAGCATCATCGGAGCACAGAATGTGCATGCTGCATGCTCTGATGACTCCCAGAAGCTGCCTTGAAGCTGGGTGGCTGCCCAAATGTGGGAAGCTTCAAGACACTCTGGTGGCTCAGCGTTTAGATGCCACATGCCACTGGAGCATCTTGAAGCCACCCTGGGGTTGCGGTGGGGGTGGTGTGTTTTTTCTGTGGCTCCAATCTGTCTTCGGTGGGGGCGGCTTCAAGTTGCCAATGTTTTCTGGTCCTTATTCTGAATTATAAGAAATTTGATTTCAGCAAATTTAAGGAAATTCTTAGTGAGCTCTCATGGTCTGAAATACTGAAAAGGCAGAGACAGATGGATGCTTAATGAAGGTGAGATGTTGAAGGCACAATTGAAAAAATTTACAATGAAAAATAAAAGTGGGTGGAGTCTAAATAATGGGGATGGATATATAAAGAATTTCAGATCAGGTGAGATTTAAAATGCATATGTACAAGAAATGGAAGGAGAGAGATATCACCAAAGATTAACACAAATGAATAGCCAATACATGTGCAAGAAATTCAGAAAAATTAAGCTCAGAATGAGCTTAAGCTTTCTAGAGAGATTAAAAACAATAAAGAGGGATTTGGGGGTTTCCCCTAGAGCATGAGGAAGAACATGGAAATTGTAGGGTCACTGTATGAAGTGATAATGAAATACTCATAGTAGACATAGGGGATTATCACACAGTTTACCCCTCCTGAATTCAAGTCTAATTTGGGCTGCATCCAGGTCCTATTGCATGGCTCCTCCCCCGAAATCACCACCCATGTACACCCCGATTACAGCCTGGGGCCCTTAACTCACTTTGGCAGCGATTCTTCAATGCTGGAAAACTCCCAACCTTGACAAATGGCCACTGAAGTGAGTTAAGCGTTGGAGCCTAGCTGTACTCGCATGGTAGTTTTGGGGAGGAGGAAAGCCAAAGCCATGTGACATGGCCCAGATGCAGCCTGAATTAAACTTAAATTTGGGAGGCTTAGGAGACCAGGTACATCAAAACTTCCCCTCACCCCACCCGAGACCAG
>CM034708.1:45343698-45353757 GCA_020142125.1 Phrynosoma platyrhinos | reverse complement strand
TATTATTATTATTATTATTATTATTATTATTATTATTAAATTAAATTATTGTAGTGTCCTGCAGGAGACATAGTGTTTGGTGACTAGTGAAGTCACAGGTAACCAGAGGGGGTATAAGATACAAAAGTTTAATAAAGATTCTGTGAGAACTTAGTTTGTAAGGGAACATATATAAAGCTATAAGGAAACAATTACAAAAACAAGCTAAAGAAACTGTTAAACTGTGTAACTAATAAAGTACGTATACACCCTATCTATTGTAAACACCATCCACTAAAAGAGATACTGTATTCAGTTTAATTTGTAAATAAATTTATTACTTTATTTCAACAAACAGCTGTCTGAAGTGATTTCAGTAACACATTAAAATGCTACCAACATTGAGAAAAGTTTTTTAAGTTTGGGACACATTAGATAGTGGTTGTGTGTCTGTCAAACAATAGTTGGTTCCAAGCTGGGGGAAAATCTGAAACCCAGAGTGCTGGCATCTAAAGGGAGTTATAGTACAGGAGATACTTAAGAGAGTCCTGGGTTCAAGTCTCGCAGTGAAGAATTGATGGGATAGTAGCCATCATCTTCACATAATTGGTGGCAGCAGTAGCATCAAAAAGACCCAGTGTGCTACCATCCAAAAAAAGAAGTTGGGTGGGTGAGTCTCACCTTCACAGTGGCCAATGCAGCAACATGAAAGAGAAGAACTTCATGTTGAGAAACAGATACCCAACCAAAGCCCCCAGAGCACTCTCAGGATTGTGTGTGAAAATGACTTCCTATTATTTGCTACCCAACCTCTCTCTCTAGAGTAGACCACCGGTATATAAAAATCTCTGGTTGCATCTGAAAATCCTACCCCTGCAATGTGGAGTCCTGTGAAGAGAATTTCATGGCACAGGCAGTGCAAAGTGAATTCCCTAACTTCATTATCTTAACAGATTTGGAGGGCAGGGAATTGATGATCACCACTGTGGCCATATTGTCACACGATAGATGAACCAAGGCCCAGCAGGCTAGGCCCAAAGGTGGGCCATGTGTACACAATAAGTTCTACAATGAATGGGCTCTAATACAGATAGGCCCAAAGGCAGTCTATGGGGCTCTGCAGACGGGCGGCCATGGGCCGCCCCAAGAACCCGTGGATTGGGGCTGAGGTAGCCGCACTCCTCAGCCCCAACCCTCTCCTTTTCAGGCCCTAGAACAGGGGTAGGCAACCTGTCCCCTTTAAGGGCCGAGGGACTTCAGCTCCCAGAAGCCTCAGCCATGTTGGCTAATAGTCCCATGTTGGCCAATAGTTCCTGGGATTCTGGGAGCTGAAGTCCCTCGGCCCTTAAAGGGGAAAGGTTGCCTACCCCTGCCCTAGAAGGAGTGCTAAAATAGCACTCCTTCCACAAGGCATGGAAGGGGCACCGCAAGAGGCATTGGGCACCTCTTCAGCGTCTCTTCCGCGGCAGCATGTGTGGACGCTGCAGCGGAAGTACATCATTGGAGCGCCTGTTGAGTGGAGTGATGGACGCTCCGATGACGTGTTCAGGAAGGGGTTGGGGAGCCCAGCGTGAGGCTGCCCCTCCCCTTCCTTGTCTCCAAGATGGCGCAAAGCACCGTCTGCTTCCCCCCCCCCATGTGTAGTAGCCAGGGCCTAACTAGTAACTGAGGAGATTATTGGACAGGAAATCAATCGTGGATTCCATGCAGTTTCTAACCATAAGAGAGAGATCATACCACACTGCCTCATCCCTTGGTAATAGGCAGCCTGAATCCAGAGCACATGCTGATAATGAAGCTCAGATAAGCTTATTGCACAGCACTTACAAGAATGGGGATGGAACGGAACAGAAGGGGGCAAAAATGCATTTTACTGCACGGGAGAATACCACCAATGCTTCTGTGAGTCCCCAAGGCATTCCCCAGCCATTCCTGGCAGCTGATTTTGAAGAATGATTTTGTACTGTCCTTCAAAAATTGGCTGCCAGGAACGGCTGTGGAATTCTTTGGGGACTCCCAGCAGCATTGGTGGTGTTCTCCCGTGCAGTAAAATGCATTTTTGCCCCCTTCTGTTCTGCATCGGTGGCATTCTCCCATGCAGTTTTTGCTCCCTTCCATTCCCTTATGTTCTGTTCCATTCCCGTTCTTTAAGTACCGTGCGATAAGCTTATAACTGTGAGTCAAAAATCAAGCCATCTGCAGGTGACTAAGGATTAATTAGCTAGGTATAGCAACCAGAGTCTGTTGCTATCAAGTTACCTGCCTGACCTGTCTGAAGTTTCAAACTGGGGGAAAGGCCATACCAGGGCAGCCATGCCTGCTGTCTCCAAGTCCATGCCTGTTGGTGTGCAAATCCCTCCTCACTACTTGTGGTAGGCATGGTGGGCAAACTGAATGTCTGGCTGGGAGGCAGGTTCCATGGATTGCAAGGCCAACTAAAAAGCCCTATAAGCCCAGCAGCAACGTTTACATTTCACCTGAACTAGCAATAGGAATACAGGTGTCCTCAGACTCCCCCAGGTCTGCTGCCAAAGCTGGAGTCATGTACATCCTCCTGAAACACGTTCCCATTGCTTCCTCCTGATTTTTATCCTGTTCCAAAGCATCCATACAAGCCAATATCTCTTTAGTCAGGCTAACTTTAATGTAAGAAGCCTTGGTGTTTTTCTTATGGCCTGACTTGTTTATTCTTATCTAAAACCTGTAACCTAGCCAGTACCACATCCATACTATCCACCCACCTTTCCTCCTCTGACAAAGAAGACTCCTCTGAGGAGAGAATGCTTGGAAGGGAGCTTCTTTGCACTTGCCCTTAGAACCACCCTTCTTGGGGGCCACAATCCCTATCAGGTTCCTATAACAACATTCAAAACACTTAGGCAAAAAACCTCAAGGGAGGCCCACAAACCTTTGAAGGAGGGAGGTGGGGCCTAAAACTGCACTCATACCCAGACTGAAGTGCAATCCTGCTGACCACTAAAAATAGGATGGTATTCACTACACCATCTGTGTCCACCTGAACCACCAAGAGACTCACCCCACTATCCTATTCCCTTGACCATACCCTTGCCTTGCCCCAAAAGTAAATTAATTAAATGAAATAAAGATTTAAATTAAGTGATGCTGCATAAATTAACTGAAAAACAACTGCAGCTCCCAATGGCCAATGCAGCAAAAGTTCCCCATGCCTTCCCTGGGCCACCAATCCACCACATTAACTTAATCCAAGAACTTAATATTCTAAATAACTATTCAAAAGAAAGCATTTGTTTCCAGAGTTTGGTCACGCAGCAGTACCAGCAAACCCAGCATTGCTCTATGACCAAGATCAGCAGAACCAAACTGTCACTTCAATGTTCACATCACCACTTGCTCTCAGAGCCTCTTTGAAAGAAATCCAAAAAGAAGAAGAGGAGGGAGTGGCAGGAGCTTTTAAAAGCTTATGTCTTCATCCCTCATTCCTCCATCATGGCGTCCAGTGCCCTGATGTCACTGGCCTGGCTTCTATTTCATGGAGGTGAGTAAATGTGCGTCCTTCTTGCAAAACTGTGCAGTGTGAAGGGATCCAAAAAATAAAGATTTTTTTTTTTTAAAAAAACCCTATAGATATACACCTGTAGTTATTGTTAGGGAAATGAGATGTGTAATGAGATAGGCTGTGCATCACAAAATATTGGAACAACACATGAATCAGAATATATTGGATGTGTTAATTTGATACCAAAGCAAAGCAACTGTGGCCAAATGTAAATTATTGTTATCCTTTTTCCAAGTCTGACCAGCAGAGAGCACTGGAAAGAGAAACAGAAACTGTGTTTAATTACTTGTTTTTGTATTGTTTGGGGAGAAGGACTGATTAGAAAGGATGCATGAACATAGCTACTCACAAATGAGTTAATCTTGCATGGGGAAAACAACAAGTTAACCGTGAATTTTTCAGTGGATGAATTAATTGCTCATCCTGATCAATAGTGAAACATCATTTATAAAACATGCTTCTTATCTTCTGAATTCTGAAGGAACAGAAGCAAACAAAATCTCATCTTTTAAAGAATCATACTTATCTAGGTCTCCTTGGAGACATTGTCTTGGAGGACAGTGCTGTAATTATGCAACAAAACATTTGCTAGCAGGTCTAAATTTAATTTGATTTTTATGGCTATAGTCCACTGCTGACTCAAAAGTTTCAAGTCAATGCATTGAACACAGAGAAAATGGCTTGTGTTTCCCTCCACCAACTCCATGTTGCAAGCTCTAACTACATGACTTCATTTTTCATTATTGCTGTCTGGGCAGAATATTTATTAGATAATTTCTCAAAGAAATCATGATGACATAGAAAGTTCTATGAAGCAATGCATTTTTTCAATGCAAGTTACGGTAATTAAAATTATATTAAAATCAACTGCAATAAAATAACAGCTCTACTAATAAACTCATAATAAAAACAGGAAACGTTCTTGGTAAATAAATTGATCCCAGACACCTGGTAAAAAATAAATAACAATTATGCCTGGCAGACTTCTATGTAGCAATATTTTGTAAATTATTTTGAAAAAGAATCAATATAATGACATACTGAAGTCATCCTGGTTTCTTGAGCATCTTCTTACCAATGCTCAGGTTCTTCTCTGTCCCAGTTATTAAGAAATTTGCAGATTTGGAAAAGCCTAAAATTAATTAAGAAACCTGAAATCAAATGACATTTTTACTCCATATACAACAGCCAAATCAGGCACGGTTATTCCCAGCATGGAGAAGACCATGTTGTGCCTGCTTTCCTTGCAACTATTAAAGATAGTCTTCTCCATGTCAGAAAATAGGCAAAAATGTCAATTGAGTACCACATAATTTGAATCAAACCCAGACACTTAAGAGCTAAGCATTCAGAAATTTGGTGAATTCTCATCTTTGATCTGAACAAATTTAAAACAATTTTAAGATTGTAAGCCTGAGAGCAGGGAAATGTCTAATTAATAATTTGTAAGCTGCTCTGAGAGCCTTTTGGCTAAAGAGCAGGATATAGATACTCCAAATAAAATAAAATAAAATAAAAACAGGACTTTGGAAAGCTTTTTTAGGGGGAAGGGGACTGCATCATGCTGGCTAAGTGATTATGAATACAGTAGTACAAAAATGTAATTTTTAATGATCTCTTGTTGAGGTACAGATGTAGGTTCTATTTGGCAAAAATAATAACTAGCTATCAAAATGGGCTTTAGCTGATTATAATGCATGGCAATGGACTGATAACCACTGATTATGTTGTTACAAGGGAGCCACAAGTCCTGTAGAAGTAGCCCCTAATAAAATATTTGCCCATTACTGGGGAAAATCAAAGAGGAAAGTGCTAAGGCAGGTTTACTGTTGAATATTAAAAATAGAAATAATGACCATGAAGGATTTACATAAATTCAAGCTAGATGACAAGGAAATTGAAATATCTAAAGATATTCTATATATTGGATCAATAATTAATCAGAATGGAGACTGTGGTGAAGAAATCAGAAAAAACTAGGACTGGGAAGAGAAGCTATGAAAGAACTCAACAAGCTCCTTAAGTATTAAGGTGAAAACTGAGCAGAAAAGTTAGAATGGTCCAAGTCATAGTATTTCCCATCTCCATGTATAGATATGAGAGCTGGGCAGTGAAGAAAGCTGATAGAAAGAAAATAAAATTATTAGTGATGTGGTGCTGGAGAAGAGTGTTGAGGATACAATGGATGACCAAAAAGACAAATGAATAGATTCTAGAATAGATCAAGAACCTGAGCTCTCCCTGGAAGCCAAGATGACTAAATTGAGGCTGTTGTACTTTGCCCTCAGCATGAGAAGAAAAAGTTAACTAGAAAAGACAATAATGCTAGGAAAAGTGGAGGGCAGTAGAGAGAAAGACCATATACCAGATGTATAGACTCAATCAAGGAGGACACAACTCTGAGCCTGTAAGACCTGTCAGCAAAGCAGTAAAGGCCAGGGGTTCTTGGAGATGTCTCATTTACAGGATCATCATGAGTTGAAGTCAACTCAAAGGCAGTTAGTAATAAATAACAAATTATTTTGAACTAGTTGAAGTTTCTGAACATTCCATAAAGACAAGCTTCATGGAAGCAGTGCTAATAGAATCAAAACAACATTGGAACTAATGCCTGTATTGTTTCTGTGGCCAGATCAGACATCAGTAAGGATGGGAGTGGCTGCTTATTTGTTTTAATAAACAGTAAAAATATATAATTCAGATAGCTTTAATTTCATTTACAAGTATTTACAAAGTCCTACAGGGCTTAGTTTCATGATCTCACCTAAGAAAACAACATTTGCTTTTCTCTATTCAATTACAATGTTTAAGATGAAGGTGTCCTTTTCCCAAGACCATGTATGTAGAATCTTCAGAAAACAAGGAGGAGTGAAGAATTGGCCTAGAACAGTTATCATTCTGTTCACCACAGCAACCAAGCCTTAAAATGCACATCAACAAATCATTTTTTCTGTCTTCTTTCTGTCACTGTCTTGTCTCCTTATTTGAACAGTAAATACATTTGGAAATCTTTAAGACAAGGAGAGCAGAAGAAATAACAATTGATTGTGACTGTAATGTAAGATCCTATATGTCAACATAAGAATTTTACCTTATGGGCTCTCACTGAGCAGTGACTGTGAAATTAGTGAAGTCTGAAGTTCTAGTTTTAAAATCCTTCAGGTCAGACAGGAGCTGGCATAGTAATTCTGTTTCCAGGTATGGATAAGTAATAGAGGCACTATGTTTTTACTTAGTAGAATTAGGAGGGGAAAATGTTTCCATAAAATCCATATTTAAGAGTGGCTAGAAAAGACATTTCAAAGCTTAATTTTAGCTGCCTTGAGCTTAGTGCTTTCTTTTCTTTGCCATTTTGTATCCAATGTTTTCTCCCAAGTGTAAATTTGCTAGTAATCAGAGGTTTCTAGTTGCAAAATGATGATGTTGAGCTCCCATAAAGCAGTGCATTGTTTATAGTGCAGTGCACAATTAAGTTCCTGTGGTTTGATTCGGTAACTTGCATTATCCTGCTAAATGACAAGTGATATTTTTTTCAACATATTTGTATAGTGGAAGTGGTGCATAGAGTTGTTTGTGTGACATGTGTATTTTGATTATGACAGGGCCAATACATCTAGTTCCAGTTCATTGTAATAATCCTCATGCTTTTAAATACACCTAGGGCTACTGTACTACAGAATCATCTAGAACACTATTTAAATGCTGACCACAGTTTACTGATCAGACACAAGATATGGAATTAAACACCACTCTTGCATATATAGTCTAGATGCAGGCAGGGTGACACCTTTGCTTGTATTGGAAAAGAAAGCAGAGAAGGAAAAAATGATCGGTATCTTGGTGTACTGCAGAGAAAACGAGGCAGAGCCTGAGGACTTTATAGGCTGCTTCATTTCAAACTTTCCCTATTCAACATTGCTCATCCCATCTACCCAACTTTTAGGCAGTGCAGGCAATTGATTCAATAGGATCCAGTTAGGAATTTTATCATCCATTTCCAGTTGGCTTTTTGTTTGTTTGTTTGTTTGTTTTTGCTTACCTAGAATCATAGAATCATAGAGTTGGAAGAGACCACAAGGGCCACCCAGTCCAACCCCCTGCCATGCAGGAACTCCCAATCAAAGCATCCCCGACAAATGGCCATCCAGCCTCTGCTTAAAGACCTCTAAGGAAGGAGACTCCACTACTCTCCAAGGGAGTGTGTTCCACTGTCAAACAGCCCTTACTGTCAGGAAGTTCCCCCTAATGTTGAGGTGGAATCTCTTTTCCTGAAGCTTACATCCATTGAAAAGAGATTCCACCTCAACATTAGGGTGGAACTCTTTCTGTATGGATTAAGGGACAACTGGAATTGAATGTGGCAGTAAGGTAGTCATTGGCAGATGGGGGAGTGATGGGGAGTGAACATGTAGTAATGGTGAGCCCCCTAGGTCCCTGTTTGGTGTAGGAGACATCTTCAGACTTGGAAGGGCATTACTAGGGGGTAGCAGACTGCACTTGGTGACACCCCGGTGTGTGTGTGTGCGCGTGCGTGCGTGTGTGTGTGAATACCTGATGGGGAGGTTGCTCACTGTCCCTTCCAACTACTCCAGTGTCCCCTGCCACCAACCAGGGAGTCTCTGCAAAAGGAGCAGATGGACCAGGGAGATGCATGAAAAAGGAGGAAGAGGAGAAGGGGAAGGGGCAGCAGAAGGAGAAGAGGCAGCAGGCAGGGAAGAGTTCTCCATGTGCAGCACCCACCTCCTGATTGCCTCACTACCCTCCTTGTCCCAGCCAAGCTGCCTGGCAGTGGCACACACCCAACCACCATCTCTGTCATCCCTGTCACTGTATCCCGGTAGGGGTAAGTGACTTTATTTTTGCATGTGATAAACTCCTTAATTGAGTAACAAGCTGACCCCTGTATTGTATCAGGATTGAATAATTTTATTTTTTGGAATTATAGCATGTAAGATACAATAAATCCTTATGTATCACTATAATTTGAGGGGAAAACATGAGAGGAAATAAGATACTTAGCTGAGATGAGCATGGGTATTGACTTTCAAAAAGACACACTGCCGCAAAATATTTCTATCTTTCTGATCTGTCCTGGTTGTAATTCTTGATTTATCATTTCTTCTTCCATTTCTATTCCTGGTGTATAATGTTGATTACAATCATCTGGATATGAAATGCACCCCAGTTATTATAAAAACAAAAAAACAAAAATGGGAGGGTAGCTATGCTAACCGTAAAACAAAATCCACATGGCAGGAAAAACTTTTATTAGGTCAACGAAAAGGTGCAAAATACACCATGCCAGCTTTTGAAGCACTCTGGTTTCTTCGTGGTAAAGATGGCAAAATATCATGCAGGAGAAGACTAATTATGGTGTCAGAGTCACAAATCTGCATCTTGCTTGGGTGCAAATTCCTTTCCTTAAGGTGGAAGACAGAGAGGATCTAAGCAGAAAGAAAGGTCTGGCCACATGGCAATGAGATGTCTTGGAATATAAGTAGTAAACAAAATGCAGTAAATATTGCATTCTCCTTTGGCATCAGCATAGTACCTCCCATTGGCAGGAAACAGGTGGTGGTGGTGGTGAGAAGTTGTCCAGTTAGAGACTGTGACTTAAAGCCAAATATGTGTTGTGGCATCTTGGTTTTGACCAGTTTCTCTCTGTGCTAACTATGGATCTGTACAATGTTCAGCATATTTGTTCAGAAGCTGGTCCCACTGAATACAGTTAGATTTACTCAGTCATCAATAACTTTAGGATTGCATTTAGATTTGTCAGACTGAAAACTGTAGAGGGCTCCTATAACTTTAATAGCTGTGTAGAAGGGGAATTTTAGCTGTTATAGCTTGTCAGACAACTAGGTAACAAGATACACTCACTCAAATTTCTTTTTCTACACAACCATTAAATGTACATGAGCCCTCTCCAGTTTTTAAGCTGCAACACTAATTTTAACAATCACATTTTCTTTGATATTTTCAGATTTGTTGCCTCTTTCTATACTTGAGAGCATTCTTCTTGGTTGGAATATACTTCAGTCCTGATGGAGCATTTAGGAAATCTCTTGTCATCTCAAAACAGAGATATGCTAGACTCCTTAGCTATTGTTCTTCTCTTCTCTTGGCAACATATTCTGAAATTTATTGTCCTGCATCCCACAATAATGTAAGTTATTTGGTAAAGACAGGGGTAGGCAACCTTTCCCCTTTAAGGGCCGAGGGACTTCAGCTCCCAGAAGCCTCAGCTATGTTGGCCAATAGTCACTTGTTGGCCAATAGCTCCTGGGATTGTGGGAGCTGAAGTCCCTCAGCCCTTAAAGGGGAAAGGTTGCCTACCCCTGGGTAAAGACATTAGATCATGGATTGCTTGAGGCATCTTTTCATACAATTCTGGATACAACAATACCATCTCCTACAGATTCATCCCTATCTAGTCCACTCATTTTTCTTTTTCTTTCTAATAGCTGATACATTGAATTATTTTAACCCTGCTCTTATATTTTCTTAGGCACCAAGCAGATGGCTTATTAAGCCGTCCTTGG
>CM034708.1:45311096-45331848 GCA_020142125.1 Phrynosoma platyrhinos | reverse complement strand
TATTATTATTATTATTATTATTATTATTATTATTATTATTCCAGCCCACCCTTAACAAAAGTGTGGAAAGTCTATTGATGTATTAGAGGAGAACAAATATGAACAGGGAGAGCTCTGACTTGCAGCCAGGATAGTGGTTTGTTGTTGTTATTTGCTGTCAAGTTGATGTTGACTTATGCAAGCTCTATGAATGAGCCCAGTCATCAACTGCCCTGCTCAGATCTTGTAAACTCAGAGCCATAGCTTCTTTGAATGAATAAATCCAACTGTAGTGTGACCTCCTTCTTTTCCTACTGCCTTCCACTTTACCAAACATTATCATCTTTTCTAATGGATCATGCTATTTCATGAAATCTTCAAAGTGTCAATTTAGTCATCTTGGCTTCTCTTATTTGCACTTTTTCAGGCAATACCTTGACTACATTTTTTCCCAGCCTTGACTGCATTCATTCTTATGGCTTTATTCTATATACTTTTAGGACAGGGCCAGATGGGTCAACTTGTCCAAAGCCTCTCATCCTGACACAAATATGTGTTTGTTCTAAGGATGGAGGTGATGAGGGAGCTTCTTAAACAACATAGTTTGACAATATATGTATTCTGTTTAGTGGTGGATAGTTGTTTTATTCCCATTTCAGTGAGGTGGTAAATCTGTTCTAGATTGTAGCATAAGATTAAGAAGAGTAATCCAAGATGCTGAACCTCTATCCAGGATATAATTAAATACTTTGGATACTTTCTTTAAAGTTTGGACTAAACCCTAGAGTGGTTCTGTTGGGATATACAGACAAGTGGGATCTAGCATACACATGCAGAAGTTGATGCATGTAAGCAGGAACACCTAGAAGGTTGTCTCTGTGAAGAGTCTTGCTCCAGATGTCACAGGAAAAATCCTCCCACATACAGGCTGCTGCTCTCAGCTTGGAGAAATGAATTGCTGGACAATGAGACTTCATTCAATGAGGGCTTTAATCTTTGTTGCAAATATTTACAAAGATACATAGAGTATCAGACATCCATCTTGAATACTCACAGCTATACAGACTAACAACATGCTTTGCCAACCACCAACCACAACTAACCAACAACGGAGATTCTGACCCTCTCCCATATATAGGTGGTCTTCTTGGGAACATGTGACAGCCATGCACTAATGAAACCTGGCTGGTTTCATCTCCAGTGCCTGTTGCATCAAACCTTCCATGATGCATACCTGGCTGGCCTTACACTGTGCATGTTGCATCAGACCACCCATGATGCACAGCTTACCAAATGCTGACTCATGCACTTCCCACTTTAACTGTAGTAACTCTGCTACTATTGCTCCAGTTCCTTTCAGTGGCCACATCCATCTCATTTTCCAGACCAGAGTGCAACATGGTCTTATGGTCTTGAGAGGGTCATTGCTCCACTGATGCAGAAACTGCCAGTCATGACTGATTTTGTACATACATACACACACACACACACACACACACACACACACACACACACACACACACATATGGAACGTACACTTCACAACATGTATCTGCTAGGGATTGGTTCCAGGAGCCACTGTGGATAGCAAAATCCATGGATGCCTAAGTCCCATTAAATACAGTGGCATAATAAAATGGTGTCTCTTATATAAAATATAAAAATCAAGTCTTGCTTTTTTGAATTTATAGATTTTTGAATATTTTCAAGCTGTGGATGCTTGAATCTGTGGATTAAAAAGTTTGTGGATACAGAAGGATGACTGCACATTTCACAATCATGGCATATTAGAACTCAGAATGATTAATATGAGTTCTTGCTTGAATAAAATAAGACATTTTGGCTGCCCTAAATAGGATTTTTAATCCAGCTCATAATGAAGGCTTAAGCCAATACAAAGTCTGAAGTAGTAATGAAACCAAAGAAGCTCAAGCAAAGCTTTTCCCCACATTTATGCCACATCTGCCAAAGAAGAGCTGAGGAATGCAGAGGACCAGTTTGGAAATTTCTTTTCCATCTCACAATAGTGTCATAAAATGGGCATCATTTCTATAAACTACCATAATCTCGTCAGGAATTTGCCGGGCACTATTACCCTTCAAATGCAGGAACTTTATCACACTGTGAGCCTCAATCTTCTCCATCTTATACTTTAGTCACTTCTGGCACAAGCTTTAACAAAAATAAAGGACACAAAGAGCTGATTATCTTCTTTTTTAAAAGTTCTTCTCTTCCATTCTTATACTTCTTCCTCTATCCTAACCTTATTAAATTACTAAATACCTTTCACTCTTTTGTTCATTCCATTAACTACTTCCACTCATCTTCTACACTTACCTCTAACCCTCTATCACTTTCTTTTTCCTTCCTACTAAAGATTCATTCATTCCTCCTTTCGTATCCACATTCATTCCAACTTCCTCCTTGTCTTAACTGTGTTATTAAGTATACTGTAGTTGGCCTTCTTTAAACCTTTCCTTTGTTTTATACCTTTGTAATAATCTATTAACATTTTAAAGTGTTGATTATTTATCAAACTTCTTATATTTTTGTCTCTTCTTCTCTCCTTGTACCATTTGTGACTAAAATTTATCATAATATTATAATTATATTCCATTTAGTTAGGTATTATTTGTTGTTTCTTCCTATCTTATATGATACAATGGGCTAAAAATTTTGGATATCCTATTGAATTGGAAAAATGGGAGTGTGTATGGACCAAATGAATAAAATATATGGAATCACAGAATTTGAAAGAAATTTTTTATAAAATTTACTTTAGATGGTAGCTAACTCCGGAGAAAATTTCAAAAATTTACAAAACAAAAAATAATTTGTGTTGGAAATGTGAGAAAATTCCAGGCACACTATTTCATTGTTTATGGACATGTAATTTGGTCAAAAAATATTGGATAAAAGTAACTGAAATTATTACCTGCATAATGCAAAGCAAATTACAGACTCATCCAGAAATATTTTTATTAAATATGTGGGACAATGAGACGGATAAAAAAATTGGGAAGATATTATTCTATTTAAGTACCACTTCCAGGATTTCTTTAGTGCAAAAATGGAAAGTAAAAGCTACTCCTAGTGTTAAAGATTGGTTATTAAAATTATACGAGGCTATTGAAATGGTCTTACTTACAAATTATTTGAATGGCAACATTATAGAGGAAACAATTCAGAATGGATATCAACTTTAACATACTTGAAAAAACAATGGGGTATTATAGCTACAATCAGTTATGAATAAGCTTAATTAAGGAATAAATTAGAAAATTGGAAAATAAGAGAGGTGCTAGACAAGTAAGATAGGAAGAAACAAAGAGCTGATTTTCTCAACATCATACACTTAGGAATGAATGATGACACTGACAGATTTTCATCAATCTATCATAATACCTTCCAGGTGATAATTATTACTTTACAATACCCCCTTGTATATGTTTAGCATTATGGCCCATATCAGGAAATCAGAAGGAAAACTGCTATGTGTAAAGAAATGAAAAATAGATGTGCTTGCTAGATGGACTCAATGGTAAGTAAAGAGGATCTGATCTCTATACTTGAGAGAGACAGATGCTCATGAACATCATTCACTCATATTGCACTTATGCAATCCATAGTGCATTAAATTCACTAGTTTCCATTTGTATTTCAAAAAAGGAAAAATTGTATTGGGTTTATGTTCCTTTAGGGCATGCTGTTTGGCTACAACTTCTGAAAAGTGAACTTCACATCAACACTTAAGTGTGTCATGGAAATCATCAATGTTTCAACACACCGAGTGAAAACCAGAACAATTTTCACTCCACTTATTGCACTTTTCTAGAGATGATTATTAACTACATTTGAAGCTACTGTAAACTGCATAATGGACTTTTTCATTGCTTTTCTCTGGGGTTCTTTGTTCAGAATCTCATAATGGCTATAAAATGCTTTTTAGAAAGTGAAAGAATGATACTTATTCCACAATAATTTTGGAAATAGCTCTAGCCATTTAAAAAAGACATATTTCTGAAACAGCATCTTACTCTAATGAACTTGCAGAAGTTCCATAGTATATTGAACAAATGAAACAATCAAAGTGGAAAGTCATTTTGAAAGATGGAAGGAGAAAGATAAAAGCTAATAACAGTTTTGTTTTATATATAAAGCTTAAACTAGCCAGTTTTTAAACCTAAAACATAGCAAAGGTAAGGACATCAAGAAAAACCAGGCTGTGTAGATGTTGTTAAAACTCCTGCTCTTAGATTCATGAAAATGAATGTTTACAATAAAATCATCTTACTTTTTCAATTTTACAAACCCACAATTTAACAAGCATAAATGTGTTGAACTAAAGAGGACAAATTGCAAAAGATATGCAAGAGCTACAAAACTGACACTTACATACAGTTATTTTAACATTTTCCAGAAATGCCTTTATTCATGGTGCTTGGATACTCTATAAAGCTGTAATGTTGTTATTTCTGTCATGATGACTAGAAATCTGATGGATCCCAACACTCTTGTCAGAATCAGTAATCCTCTTTTCCTTTTGCAGTCTCTTCTACACCCTAAAAATTTCTTCTGGAGGACCAGATCAAGCTCTGGAGCAGGTCTCTGGCACCACACATGCTGATAACACAGATTCAGTGTGCAGTGTTTTGCTCAGATTTCATCTGCTTTACCCCACACTGTAGAAATCTGGAATCAAATTGTATTGATAGCCATACATTTCTCCTGGCTGATTTCAGGTTGGTACAAAAGGGGTTTCCCCCCCATGAACTTGTTCCTTCCCATCATGCATAAACCAATAGCCTTTCTTGTTTTTCTGTCAATCTTACCACCCACCTTGTGCTCTCACTGGATGGGTCCTACATCCAGTTCCCCCTCTGCTCTTCATGCCCCAGTGAGTGATCATGAGTAAGTGAGGGAACTTTAAATATCTTCCAATATACACACAGAGGAATGTGATGGAGGATGGATGGTACACAGATCTCTGGAATGGTCAGAGAGAACAAGACAGTTGGAGGGGATGAGAAGAGATCTGGGTTGGATGGATGAGCTGAAGCCTTTGGCCATGAGCTGCTTGATTTCAGAGTAATTTTGCAAGTGGGGCTCAGCTGGGGAGCCCTGAGGAGAAGGAGAATGGATGAAATGTTTCTGTCTCCTTCTTGGGGCTGCTGTTGCTGCCTGCCCAGCTGAGCCTAGCCATGTGATCAACACTGTGGGGTTAGATCAGGCATACTTGGTTGAACAGGCCTTCCTGGGTTCGAAGAAGTGAGTTTGGTGTAGACTGTATTCCTCCCTTTCCTCTTCCGATCCCAGTGATGAGTGAATAAGAGGCCTGGACACCCTGCCAATTTGATATCCTCCAGGCAACCAAACATAATAAAATTTAGCACAAACACAGAGTGACATACACAGACACATAGACACAGCAAGCAGAGAATCAGACATACACTGATTATGTTTTTTAAACTGGTAACAACACACTTGATGGATGGAGAATGCCACTCACCACTGTGTTCCACACCCCCAAACTATTCCACCTCTTGATGCTATGCTGATCTAGCAGGGCACACTTTGCAAAAAACCCAGAAAAGAAAGATTTTTTTCCCCCTGGAAACTGTTGTGTAAAAAGAGGATTTAAAAAAAAATCATTTAAACCTCTTAGATATCAAAAACAAATGTTTTCACTTTGAATACAGAGAAGGCCTGCATGACATATGACCTGGGGGCCACATGCAGCCTACCAAAGGATTTTAGGTGGCCCATGAGGATGTGGAACAACTTCAAGGCTCCTCCGCTGCTCAGCCTCCTCCTGAGGAGAAGGTCATGTGTGGGAGGAGGAGGAGGATGGGTGAATACTTGCCCTGCTAAGCTCCTCTACTGCTCAGCTTTCTCTCAAGATGGGTGGTGATGGTGGAGTTCTTCCTTTATTCTTCTTTCCTCAGTTTTTATTTTCAACTGGTTCTCTCTTACCTAAATTTTGTGTTCTAACTTTTTTATATGTGCCTCTCTCTTCCTTTTTATTTCTGCTCCCTTCTTTTTTTTAAAAAAAATCCCCTCATAAAAGCCCAAACCAAGAAAAAATTAAGTTGAACTTGAGCTTCTTTGACAATATTATCATTCTTTAGGAGGTTATAATTCAATCTCCATCTGAATTCCTTTGACCCATTCTTCATAACCATTGCAATTGGATTATGATCTGACCATATATTTGGGAGGACTTCCACCTTAGATATTCTTTTACATAATAATGTCGAGACCATGAACATAGCTATACTTGACCAGGAATTATGACATTGTGAAAAAAAGTATATTCCTTTGCGTTGCCATATAACACCTTCCATATATCTTTCAAAGACATACTATCTATTAAATAAAAACAATAGACAATTATCCTTGATTCAGTCTAATCTTCTTTCCAGAAGTTCGATGCATTGGTGAATGTATTACCCTATTCCAATCTCCTATAGTAACTATCAATTCATTGTTGCAACTCTCCAGTTTATTTATTAATTGTTCATAGAATTTCCCTTTATTTACCAGTGGTGCATATATCCCCACTAACAACATTTTCTCCCCTTTCAATATTATTTCTACTACTAGATAGTGACCATGTGGGTCCAAAATATCTCTTTAGGTTCAATTTTTGAGTTGATATACATTACCACCCCCCTTTTCCTATTATTAGAGGCTGATATATATTCTTTCTCTAATTTCTGATTTCTTAAATACTTTACATCCTTCAGTTTGATATGGGTTTCTTGAAAGCAGATAATATAAAATATTAGTTTTTGGAGAAATCGTCTGGGACCTCATCCTCTAATGTTTCTGACTCCCTTCTATACCTCCAATTTTCAGCTCCTTGTTCTTCCTGTTTTTCTCTCTACTTTATTTCTTCTTCCTTTCTATATCTACCTTCATTTCTTTGCTTTATTCTTTCACTATCATTTTCTTGACTTGAAAACTCATCATCTTTATTTTTATATTTATCACTATCCCTTCTCCATCTTTTTTCTAGATCCTAAAATCTTCTAACATTGGCTACATTCTTTATCACTACTCTTGTCTTTCCAAATCAACTATATGATATATTCTCTTGTCTGAGAAAAGCAGTCAAAAAGGTATAATCTTTCCTTTTTCTCAAAAGCCTCACTGGCACATCTTTAAGAATTTGCACTTGTCTTCCCTCAATTTCAAAAGGCATATCTTTGTGACATCTCAGAAGAAGATCTTGTACCTGTTTTTGAATAAAATAAATGACAATATCTCTTGGTAATTTTTGTTTGTTTTGCAATCATCAAATTAAGTCAAAATCCCTTATCAATTTCAAATTGAAACTGTTGACTATCCTTGTCAAGAAATTGTGCCAATTTTGGAACCAGTGTATCTACCAAATTTTCATTCTTTTCTTCTGGCAATCCTCTTATCCTTATGCATTTTTCTCTTAATTTTTGTTCCCAGACTGCTTTCTCATCCAGATCTTGTTCCCTTTTCCCCCTAATGTCTTCTAATTCCTCCCTGAATCTATCACTCCTTTGTTCCAAATTTTCAATCCTATGACTTACTACAGTCAGTTCAACTGTTATCTTCTCTGCTGTTTGATTTATCTCCTGTAGTTCCAGCCTTATTTCTTGCCATATCTCTATTTTAAAATCTTTCATTTCCTGTTTTATCTCTAATCTTAATCTTTTTATTTCATCCAAAATGACCAAGTTTGGGTCTACCACTTTTGGTTGATCTATGGAGGATCTCCTTGGGAGCTGCATCTGACTTTGAGTTTTGGATGACTGGTTTCTTGACATCACGGTCTACTTTCTCAACCTATTACTCTAGATCAGTATATTTCTAAAAGAAAAGTTTTGCTATAATAGTTCTAACAATGAAACAAAGATATTGCAACAGTCTTACCCATGTCTATAATAAACACAATAATTTATTTCCTTTATCTTCTCATTTACAATTCTCTATATTAGAGTAAAGAAAAATCTTAATTAGTCTCTTATCTTTATATTAATTTTTTTTCTTGGTGCTCCTATGACTATTTTTATCTTGCTTTCCCTTTCCTTCACCGGAGAAGTCAAATTTAGATCTCAGTAATCCCTATTCTTTCTCTCTTAATATATCGTCAGTGACCAAACTCCTCCTCTCCTCACCAAGTCACTCCAAGGACATGCCACCTCACCCATGTTATCTCAGTTGTCCCATGCAGGTAAATTAACTCTTTATTTACCCTCTCCCTGCTGCTTTTAAAAATTTGGAAGTTTAGGAACTGTTATTATTTCATCAGTGTCCACGATAACAGTGCGGGGGGGGGGAATCTCGATCTATTCCATATATGTCCCAAAATTATTTATTATTATTATTATTAAACTTTATTTCTAGAGCGCTGTAATTATACACAGCGCTATACAAAGTAAAAAAGTTACAAATATAAAATATAAAAAAGCCTGCCCACGGCGTACACTCTAAGAAATAAAATAAAATAAATAGATAAACAAATTACCATATAGAGGAAAGAAAATTAAAAGATCAAATCAAATATCAAGATCAAATCTCAAGCAAATCACAACACAATTAACACAACACAACACAATTAACAAAGTAAGGACTTCCATAAACTTTTTAGTATTTTTAAATACTTAGTCTCTCAAAATTAATTTCATCATTATATTATATAGGGTTGAAAAGAAAAATTCTTATCTCAGTTTTATCTTCACTTTCTAGTTATCTGTATATCTATTAGAGAGCTCCAGCTTTTACTTTGTGCCCTCAGTTTCTGCTTCTTTTATCAACATACTTTATGTATAAAGATGATCTCTGAAGTTATTTACCCAAGGCCATGGAGAGACTTCCAGAATATTTTAGCAGCTTTTTAAAATCATTTACTCATACAATTAAAAAATAGGTGGCGTCCCAGTCATCCTACTTGATTCTATGACCACACAGTCATGTTTTGCCTTCAGATCCTCTCTGTCCTTCTTCCTTCTGATTTCCCCATAGGATCTACATCCATCAGGGTTTTTAAAATCTGAGAGCAGGAATCTAGACTCACGCTAGGCTCATCAGAACCCCCAATACCAAGAGGGTACTTCCAGACCACTCAGATGGTTTCTTTTAGTGGTCCTATAGCTGTGTTGCCAGAGTTGTCCCTCAAGGGCAAACTGAGGGGCTTCTCAAAGGGATGCCACAACAACCAGAAATCACACTTTTGTTGTTGGCCAGAGGACCTTGGTAGCTGCACGAAGAATATTGTAACAAGAAAGAGACCATTCCTTAACTGGAAAACAAGCCATTACAGGATGTGTGATTGTCCCTTTCCTGCCAAAAATAACTGCTCAGTTGTGAATGCTCCAGGACTATAAAACTAAGGCTAGCCCATCCTGGACATTGTAATGAGCCAGGAGATCCAGACTCACTGGGAGGTTTCAGCCACTTCCTCCGTAGAAGAGCATCAGTACAAGGGGAAGAACACCTTGTGTCCTTCACTAATGGAGCAAATGGAATCAAGAAAGGAGTAGACATTCCAATACTCACATTTCTTTTTATTTTTAGTATGTCTATTATGTCACGAGCCTATTCTTATTTTCAAATATCTGTATAATGCTTAGAAAGACTTTGTAAGGGAATAATATTGGCTAGCATTCCATTGGGAAATTATGTCTTTGTAAACTGAGACATAATTATGTAAAAATATGCAGGGGTAGCTGTGTTGGCCATTTAGCAAATGCAAATGGTGATACCTTTATTAGCCAACTGAAATGCACAATTTACCTTCCTCATACCATCTTCACTAAGGACAGAAACAACAATATGCAGGCATCTTACTAAAATCTCCAATTTTTCTCCTGTTCGGTTTGTAACATATTGCCTGATGAAGAAGCCAGTGGAACTTCAAAAGCTTGCAACACGTATATTGTGCATTTTGGTTGGCCAATAAAGATATCACTGTTTGGTGGATTTTTGTTTGAATAACTATGTAAAGTTGAACTTTGGCATTGCATAATGCTGTATTCTCAGGTGAGGAGCAGAGACAGAGCTATGCCATTTGGACCATTGTGCAGGTGAAAATGTCCCCATGCACTATACTGATGAGTAATGTATCCTGATGCACAAAGTATCCCATTTTTCAATGGGAGTTCCTATTGTGCAATGAGACCTCTTGCATAGTGTGCCATTGTACATCATTGAGGTTCAGTAGCATGGTTGCATGCTGTGTGAGAGACTTCGGGCCTTTACAGACTGCCAGAAATAATGCAGCTTGAGGCCACTTTAACTGTCCTGGCTCAGTACTAGGGAATCATGGGAAGTATATTTTTTTCTGGGAGAGTGAGCCTTCTTTGTCAAAGAGCTGTGGTGCCACAATAAACTACAGTTCCCATGATTCCTTAGCACTGAGCCAGGACAGTTAAAGTGTCCTCAAGCTGCATTATTTCTGGCAGTCTGTAAAGACCCTTAGACCCATCATTTTGAAGTTATACCTCTGATATAGGAACTTGGTCAGAAGAAACAAATATTATCACTTATTTTGAGAAATCATTAAGCAGAGTGACACAGCTACCTCAGACAGCAGATCTGAAGCACCACAAAAAGGCAGCAAAATGTTAACAATTTTTAAATTTTTATGTTGTTACTGACAGGGAGGGGAGAGATACTTACGGGATACTCAGCTGTATGTGCAAAAATGATTGCCTTGGATACAATACACTTGGCTGAATGGGATGCCATTTTCAGCTTTGTCTCAGGCAGTTAAACATGTAGGGCCAGACTTGGAGGAATTTCTCCCATGTTTTCCAGTGCCCTATAAAGTGAACTCGTCCACTTTACTAAGGGCCAGTACAGACCGGCCAAAAGGGCTAGCCTGGGGTTGGAGTTGGGGCATGGCAGGCAACGTCAGGATGCTCCCTTGCTGCAGCATTTAGTCATGTTGTGCCAAAGGAGTCCAGAAAAGCCATCACTGCAGCAGCAAGGGTGGCTTTTTGCCATTCCAAAAAGGAGCGGCCAGTTCTTTTTGGAGTTGCCGCAGTCCTGATCCGGCACTCCTGGGCAGCATGTAGCTGCCCCTTAGGGACTGTCTGTAGAGCTGCTAGGATTCTCATCTAGGCTTTCTTTTTAAAATATTTGTTTGGGCAAATCATCTATGAAAGAAATATATTGGTCTTTTTTATTGCTGAACTGCTTGCAAACCAATATCATGTTTTATGCTGCTGTGCTTAGTTAAAACTAAGCCATTCTTTGTTAGTACATGATGTTGGGCTGTGTAATTTGATTTTCAACAAATTTTGACATTTCCAATGATATCATTGTAGGTATCAATTTACCTTTGAGTCCATCCATTGGCTAAACTTAGGATTATTATTATTATTTTTTAAAAAAACTATAATTTAATTATTAGATTTTGTGCCATAGGACTTCTGCTTCCAGAAACTAGAAAACAAAACAGTGAATACATTTTAAACAATTGCTGTTGGCACATGAACACTGAGAAGATGTAAATAGTCAGATGTAGACAATTTCAAATGTATGTATGGAAAAATGTACACTGCACATTTTATTTTACTTCTGTTTCTTTTTCCATCCCTTAATTTGTTTTGAATTTTCCAGAAGTGATGAAAAGTTCTGGAGAACTTAAAAAGTTGCACACACTTGTGGTGCTTTGGTTTATATCCTATGAAAAGCATTGCCCAGCAGCTGATTTTTTTTAAAAAAAACAGTAACACATTTATGGATCAGCAAAGTTACTTTTTGTTTTTATATGTGTGGTGTAGAATTCCTCTAAGCAAAATGAATGATTGTGAAGTCCAAATCGCATTTGCAAATGTACTAAAAAGCCAAAATACCTTGGGGCTCATCAATACCACTTGAATTGTAACCTGTAGTTCTTTTACCTTGTCCATAAATCCTGCCATACCATTAATTATTCCATCTAAAGATTTCCTGATACTGGTCTGGCATCTAGCTTCTATGCTTAACCTCCCTCCAGCATATTTGTAAGTTCAGATTGCATAAGCATCACGATTCATGCCTAGAGCATGGCAGTCATGATTGGTTTGAGCCAACTCTAGGCTACCAAATAAATGAGAGGACTTTTCTGATGGCCTGCTTATTAATTACTAAGCTATTTAAGGTGTGTAAAAGGATTATAGCTCCCCAAAAGATAGGCAAATGGAAATGAGTAATTTGGACATTCTGAATGGATGAACAGCAATGAAATTTAGCTGTAAAATATGAATTGTTCTTATTATATAGAATAATAGAATCATGTAGTTGGAAGAGATTACAAGGACCATCCAATCCAACCCTCTACCATGCAGGAATACAGGATCAAAGAACACCTCACAGATGTCATCCAGCTTCTGTTTAAAAATCTCCAAAGGAAAAAGGGCCAATGCAGACCGGCCACAAGGGCCGGTCTGGAGGTGGAGTTGGGGCGGGGAGACTGCATGCCACTGCCCCGACTCTGCTCTTTTTGGAGTGGCAAAAAAAAAAAAACAGATCGGGGCAACGGCATGTGGGTGTCATGGCCCCGATCCAGCGCTCCCAGGGGTGGCACAGAGCCACCCCTTAGGGGCAATCTGCATTGCCCCAAACTCTACTATACTCCAAGCCAGCGTACTCCAATATCAAACAGCTCTTACTGTCAAGAAGTTTTTCCTAATGTTTAGGTGGAATCTCTTTTCCTGTAGTTGCATCTGTATTAGCATTAACCAAGAAGAAGAACATGTGGCATGGCAAGAGAAAATATCTATAAAGCTGTTAATTGACTAGAAGCATTAGGCGATGTTGTAGATGAGAGGAAAGGGAGGGCAGAGATATATAGGGCTACAGCTTTTGAATGAGCACAGAAGAAAAAACATTAAATTGGAAGAATCTGTAAATTTAGGTTTTCAAGTCCATCTCTTTCTAGATCAATTTTTTTATCATTTTTATAGACATATCAAAACTATGGCTGTCATCCTGTACTGCAATTACAGATTTTTTTAAACCTAGAGTTATGGATTCACAACTGCTCCATTTTCAGTAATACTGTGTAATATTTACAATCATGGTACTATTCCCACAGTCATAAATGCCCCTCTCATGCCCCTACCGTAACAGCCAGCAGCTTCAATGAGCAAAATAGGCTTGTTCTGTATTTATAAGTAAGTTTTGATTGATTGTATTCCTGTTTTATTGATCATAATAAATTTTACTGAAGTTATTAAAAATACTTTTCCAAACTATAAGCCCACTGGTAATCTGACTTGTGCTCTTGACACTGGGCATTGGTTTATGGAGAACACTTTTTTACTGAGGACTAGTAACTATCTTGAAACTGTACTGAAAGGATGTTTCACTTCCCCATACAAAACTTCTTTTATTCTGTTGGAATTAGCAAACTTCCATGTCTATACTCACTAAATGATGATTTGAAAATATTCTGTTTGCTTTTACATACACACCTCTTTCTGCATCCCTCTAATTTGTAGCCATTTTCTCTTCTTCTCTCTGTTTTTCTCTCCCTCCAGTACACCATGTGTTTGCTTACAAGCAAGTTGTTGTCCATAAAGCTACTTGCATATGTATTATATGTATTTTAGATGTTTTTAGATGTATTACAATGAAGACTAAAGTTTTTTTCTTTTTATGGTAGACACTGTGTAGGTGGTAGGGCATGGGATTGGTTGTCCAGTTTCTTATCAATTTGATTACTCTGCTTGAGAGATCTATTTCTCTCACTCATATTGCCCAACATATTTTAGTTTACCTGCCCCATAAATCAAGGTAGATATTGGCACAGGATGCTCTTGCCTCAGAGTTCCCAAAGGATCAAATCATTCTTGAAAATCATCTGATTCAGTGGTTACTCAGCTGGCAGACTTCATACTACAACCGAAGTTACATTTATGTGAAGCACAGCTTAGTCTCAAAGCCTAGTGGCTGTAACACAGCCCTTTGTGATATGTGTACTAAGGGCTCCAGAGTTCGGCTGGGCAGAACTCTAATCCAACAAACACGTGGCACCCTACAATGCTGAATCTCAGCCATGATAGAGGTTCAGAGAGATTGCATGAAATGATCCAATCTTTGGGTGCTCCACATGGGGAAAATTGCCTAAGAGCCTGGAGAATGGTCTCGGGGCTAGATGTACAAGTAGCCAGAAATAATGCACTTTGATACCATTTTAATTGCCATGGCTCAATGCTATGGAATTCTGTGACTTGTAGTTTTGTGAGATATTTAATTTTCTCTGTCAGAGAGCTCTGGTGTACACCAAACTATAAATTCCAGGATTCTATAGCATGGAGTCATGGCAGTTAAAGTGATGTCAAACTGGATTATTTCTGCAGTGCAATTGAAGCCAAGGTTTATGTTAGTCTTTTATGTTCTCTTTTTGATATCAGCTCCAAAGGATAAACTTCCTCTCATGTCAGTTTCTTTGTCTCAAGGAGACAGGATTTCAGTACTAGGTTGTTTTCCAAAGTAAGCTTACTTAGAAGTAAATTGCATTACAGTGAAAAGGATTTATATTTTCATGAAAATATAATTGGGAAATCAGGATGGAAAATGTCTAAATTTTGTTTGCCTCTTTCTGGAATAAACCTATTTCTAGTTATGGGCAATGTACTCCAGATGCCGTAGTGTGAGACTGAGCACACACATATAGAAGCACCAAATATACATAAATATATTTGCTGTGGAGAAGAGACACTGCAAGAATGACCACAATACATATCAGTTGGAAGGAAGAGGCCACAACTTTATTGACAAAAGCTGTAGTGTAGGGTTGGCCCGCAAAGCATGAGGTTGGATCTGTCATCAACCAATCCCTGATTGGCCAGTGAACCAATTTGCTTGGTCATGGCCAAGCTACAGGATGACAAAAGGGGTTATTGGTTAATTGCCCATTTGAATCTCAGGTAACTGGTTGATCACATGTGCACATCTCTACACCTTGTCATCAGGAGACACTAAATCAGTGTTGCCCCCACAATGATCCCAGAACCCTATGCAGCCCTGGAAATCATGCCCACCAGATCCAAGACTTATGCTACCATTACTGAAGGCTGCCCCCCCCCCCCCCGGGAGACATTTTCCACCAACCCTATGAAGCTGAGATCCCACCCTGAAGAGATTCTTGAACAAGAGTTCATTCCTGGGTGGATGTAGCCCACATAAGCCTCGGATTTCCACCTGTCCAGTCTTTTTATAGAGTCCACCAGCAAGCTGCATCCTGCAGCTGTAGTAGCAGCCCCAATGCGGAAATAGTGATCCCCAAAGTCCTCGGGTGGCAACTCCACATACTACAAGGCCAAATGAAGCATCAACACCATCTGAAACTGTGTCAGCCATCCGACTTGGAAGAAGGAACCAGCTTGCTCTCATAAAGCTTCTTCACATGCTGGAGGCATGCCCTTTCAGCTCTTTGCTAGTTGAAGGTAGGTATGTTCTCTTCACCCCCTTCCATGCCTGCTGCAGGAGGCTTGGTTGCTGAGCCTCCTTGGAGACCACAGCCTCTGCTTGAGCTGGCAGGGAAGAACTAGGGCCAGGCTCAGGTTCAGGCTCAAACTGAGGCTCTGGCTCAGCTTCATCATCCTCTGCATGACAACAGGACTCCCTACATCACAGCAGATTTCCAGCATCCCACATTTCCTTTGGGAAGGATGTGGGTGAGGGGTCTGCTCCAAGCGCCAACTGGTGAAACCTGGCTTCCTGGAAATTAGAGAGAGAGTCTCCAATGTTATTTTAGAGGCTTGGCACAAACAGGCCTTGAATGTGATGTTATTGTGGAGACATCATAGCACTAAATGGCAGACCAAAAGCATGACTCTCAGACCTGGAGCTCTGGTGGTTAAGGATCTTGATAACTGCCTTGTTCTCATACCCAAAGCACACCGTCATGTTAGCAAAGGCCCCACCCCAAATGTGAACTGCTACCACAATGGGAAACAACTAGAGGAGTTCATGCAGGATCCCTCCTTGAGCCCAGTAAGCAGGACATCATTGTGTGCACCAGTGCCCTTGGAAAAAGACCCCAAAGTCCAGGCTCCCAGCAACATCAGAATGCACCTGAAGTCTGTGACCTAAGTCCTATGGTCTCTGCCAAAGGGAGACCCCTTTGTAGTCCCCGAGGAATATCTCCCACATGCTAAGGTCCTGCTTGATGCCCTTGGTGAGGTAGATGTGATGGTGAGCTGCTTTGACCCCTATTGTATTACTGGCCAGTCGAGTACCTGGAGAAAACACCCTGTATGTGAAATTGAGGTGACCCAAAATGGACTGAATCTCTTTTAGGGTGACCTTATGGGCCATGAGGGTGGTCTGCATCTTGGCATGGAGGGCCCAGAGCTTGTCCTCAGGCAGGCAAGAGACACCAGCCACCAAGTCTAGCTGTATACCAAGGTAAGTTAGTGATATGGCTGGGCCCTCTGTCTTTTTTGCCACTAAAGGGACACGCAGCTCAGCGGCCAGGGCTTGGAATGTGGCCAAAAGCTTGGCACAACCATCACTTCCAGCCTCATCCATGAAAAAGAAGTCATCCAGGTAGTGAGTGACCAAGGGGGAGGTGGCCCTGCACTTGACCTCCCATTCAAGGAAGGAACTGATGGTCTCAAAGGCAGCACAGCTGATAGTGCAACCCACTGGCCTGACCTTGTCAAAATACCACTGGCCTTCAAACTTGAAACCCATGAGATAAAAATCATCAGGGTGGACATGGAACAGTAAGAATGCCAACTGAATGTCACACTTCACCAAGAGGGCCCCCGCCCACAAGACCTGACCAATCTGACCACATCACTGAAGGTGGCATAGCAAACAGAGGAATTATATCTGGGGGAATGGTATTGTTGATAGATGATCGATAGGACAGGTGCTGAATGAGGTGAAATTCCCCTGGACCTTTCTTGGGCACCACCCCAAGGGGGGGGGGCACCCTCAGGTTGGCCATTGGTGGTGAAGAGAAGGGGCCAGCCACCCTGATGGCCCCACACTCTTTTTGTATCTTGGCCTTAAGGACATGGGGCATCTCCTGGACTGACATGAGGTTCCAGGCATCTGAGGCTGAGGGAGGGCCCATAGCCGGGATTCTGAAACCCTCAGTGAATCTCTCTGAAAGGAAAGTGGTGTCTCTTTGAAGGGGTAGCTGTGAAGCAGGGGGATCAGTGCCTCAGAGCACATGCAGGTTGGGGCAAGGTTGAAAGGTGGCCGGGCAGCCTCAGCACACTCACTTTGGAATCCCTAACCCTCAGAACTGGAGGCTCCATCTTTCTTGCTGGAGGCTGCCAGGGTGGGATGTCCTGAGTGAAAGGGCTGGTGAAAGGGCTGGTGGGAGCCTGCAGGATGGCAAGATGTCAGTTTGGCATGCAGGCTCATGCAGAGCTCACAGCAATTATCAAACTTGCACTGGGGGTGGACACACTTGCCCATGTTGAATTCCCAACAAATGAGCCTATGAGGGTCCTTTTTGCCCACCCACTTTTTGTCCACCACCCCTCTTAGCCTGGCATGTGGACCAACTTCAAGCAACCAGATGTCACTCTCAGTGAGGTCCAACCTCTCAGAATCACTCTGGGATGCTTGCTGGTGGAAGACCATGTTTTAAGCAATGGCAGCTGCCTCCCCACCCCCCACCCCTGGCCCTGGCCCTGGCCCTGAGGACTGTGAGTATGTGATTTCTCAACTGCCAGGCCCACTCAGGGTAGGAGATGGCAACAACACTCCTATAAACCCCAAAACCTTCCATCCAATTGACAAAAGAATGCTTCTCCAACTGGACCTTGATATCCTTTTTGCTTTTTTTTGTGTGTGGAGGTGACAGCTCCAGCCTCCTCTCCCTTGGGCCTTAACAAGGTGAACATATCCATGTAACATCCCCTGAGGATCTACTTCCTCACTTTCTTGGACAGGTGGAGGACTTGACCCTCTCCACATGCACAATGAGGGCTGTGATGGTGCAAGTCAAACCCACCAGTGTATCCTCTTGTGGAGATGGGAAGGAAGCTGGTAGAGCTGGGGCTGCGGGCACTTATGGGAGCTGCTGCCATTTTGGCCTAGACGGTGGCAAAGCAGGGACTGTTGGTGGTGCTGGGAGCTGCTGCCACTTTGCCCTGGGTCAGCCATTCTGGCCCCTAGTGACAGGACAGGAAGACCCCACCACTTGCTTGGTCCCTTTTGGGGGCATACTTGGGCAGTAGGGTTTCTTGCCCGAGGAAACAAGTGGGGGTAAGGCAAGCCAGCAAGCTGCATTTACCAGGCCATGAGAGGCACTGCTCCACTGCAGCCATGTGGTGGCTGCTATATTTCTGCCCCTGCCATGGCCTCTAAAACAGCTAACAGCACTGGTGGATGCAAGGCTAGCAGTGCTGGTATATGAGTCTCTGCAGTTCCTCATCCTCCTGCGGCTGTTGCTGATCTTCCCCCTTTTCCTTCCTCTGCTTGGCCATTTTCTCCTGTGAAAAGCTGAGTTGAAATGGAGCTGTCCCTGTGCATCACATGGCCTTATCTAGGCCCTTTAACCAATCAGCGACTGGGAGGGATGAAGGTTCCTCCCCCTCTGGTTCCCCCACCAATCACAGGCACCTCTTGCCTTCAGCACCAGCCAATTGGGCTGCACTTCTGTACTCAGAGCTGGCTTGGAAATGTAGTCCCGGCACCAGGATGGAAGTACCACCCTCTCCAGCCCCCACAGGATAATCCCAGCCCAGCCAGCCCAGCACAAAGCCTGCCAGGGCTCAGGTGGGCTGGAAATTGCCCCCAGCCAACAGCTCTCTCCCTAGTAGCAATCATGTCAACCTGGTGAGTCGGGCGGCTTAATGTGGGTTCTCAGTCTGACTCACAGGGTATAAAATATACTGCAGAGTTAACTCTGGGTTAATCTTGTCCTAAGTTTAACTTTTGTTGTTATTTTTTTAGCTGCTGTCAACTTGGTTTGCTCTGTAAACACTGAAGTGAGAGCAAAGCTAACTTTTCTGTCGTGAAAAAAAATACTTCAAAAATTGAATAAACAGAGTACTTCAGGTTTGTTTATTTTTTTAAATGTTTTTTTTTCTTTTGATACATCCAACATTACACTTCTGTGTAATTTTCTCTGGATGAAGGATGGGCTATTTTAAAGAAAGATAGGGAGAAGGAGAAAAAAAGAGAGAAAAAGAGTGGCAGACCTCAGAGTCAGATGATGATGATATATGAAAGGAAGCATCTGGAAAATGTGACAGATGATCTTAACCTCGATTAATGCGCTTTAATTGGATTAAACTATATGAAAGAGCTTTTCTTCTCTTTCAACACCTTCAGGGCCTTTTGCTGCACAATGTGAGCATACAAACATCTGGCAAAAGGGCACTCCTCCAGCCTTATGGACATATGCTGTACTTTCTGACACTAAGTTAACATAAACAGGGCTTATCTCCAGTGACATGGCCCTTCAGGTACCAGAGAGTGGTGGCCATCAACTGATAATTGGGCAGTTATACAATTTGCCCGCAGCTTTTGCCAAAATGAAAGCTATTTACATCTGACAGAGCTCTCTCAACAGTGCTGGAAAACCTGTCATCTCACATAAGCAGTCTTCATACTATAAATAGCAACAGAGATGACAAAGGGTCATATTCTGCACTTACTCTTAATTTACTCTGTAAAGAGTCTTGGCAAAAACCAGGAAGACCTTAAGGTATAAGGAGAGGTTGGTTAAGAACAGAAAGAATATTTTGGAATCAATCAGCATTCTTTCCATGCAACAACCCTCCACCTTTGTATTATGCGGGAAACCTCAAGAGGTTTTTAAAAGACTATCTGTGTTCTATTCAATTGTTAACTAAGGGCCTTTACAGACTGCCAGGAATAATGCAGCTTGAGTCCACTTTAACTGTCCTGGCTCAGTGCTAGGGAATCATGGGAATTGTAGTTTTTTTCTGAGACATTTAGACTTCTCTGTCAGGGAGCTCTGGTGGCATAATAAACTACAGTTCCCATGATTCCCTAGCACTGAACCAGGGCAGTTAAAGTGGACTTAAGCAGCATTATTTCTGTCATTCTGTAAAGGCCCTAAGTAAATAAACAGTCAAGATTCTGTGTTAGGAGATGTACATGTTTCATGTAGCTACATCTCTGTAGTTACATCTCTCAATGCTACCCGGTAAGCTATGTAATTTCTCCAAACATTTTTGGATTGCCAGGGAGTTAGAGAATAAGTAGTAGGTCTAGGACAATAAAAATAACATAATTCACGATCAAGAAGGAATAAAAAGGTGCTGGATGCAATACACAGAAGAGTTATACAAAAGAGATGACAAAATGAAGGACACATGGAACAAAGAGCTATATGAAGATGAACTCCAAATTCTAAAAAGTGAGCAGGAAACTTCAATAAGAGAAATAGCAAACAACAACAACAACAACTACTACTACTACTACTAGGAGCAGATGATATTTGAATTGAACTGCTGCAATCCACACTGACAGAGTCAACACTAGTCCTTACCAACATATGTGAACAGATTTAGAAAACAAAATGCTAGCCAACAGTTTGGAAGCAGAAAATATACATCCTTAACCACAAAAAAGGAGATACCAAAGACTACAGAAACTATAGGACCATAGCACTGATCTTCCATGCAAGCAAAATTCTGCAACATAAACTTCAATATACATGAAGAGAGAAATCCCAGAGGTCCAAGCAGGGTTCAGGAAAGGAAGAGGCACCTGGGACCACATTGCAAACATACAATGGCTAATAGAGTACTCCAGGGAATTCCAAAATCAGCATGTGCTTCATAGACTAGCAAAGCCTTCAATA
>CM034708.1:45248184-45264670 GCA_020142125.1 Phrynosoma platyrhinos | reverse complement strand
AAGGAGATGTTAGATCACTGAAACATTCATTAACCACATCACTGCTGCTCTATTCACTGAACTTGTTGCACATAATTTATAGACTTGGAAATGAAAGGAGATCTAATCTTTTTGGAGATCATGGATCATATTTCCAAATTGATTTGCAGGAGAAGAAAATTAATTGCCACTCATTTTCAATCCTTTTTTTATCTAGCATTTCAGCTTTTCCTTATGTGATATATCGTTGGAGTGTCCCAGATGAAAATAATTTGATGTTTGTAAAATTCCTTTTTCCTTTGAATTAGGCTTTAGTGGCATAGTAAAATGTTGCTTGTATTACTTACACAGATTGCTATGCATATATTTCTGTTCGATATACATTAAAATCCACTAAATACCCCTTCAGTCCACTACCTAGTTCATCTCAAATGCTGGCAATTGCTTTTTAAGATTATGTGAGGAATCAAATTTGAGTCCAAGGTTTGATAGGCTTGTTTGATCCATAATTCTTCAACTATTTGTGTGTGCAGTTAGCTTTGCATTATCTCACCTCACATTGATGGATGGCTGAGGGACTAATGTCCAGATTTGAAAAGTATGCATGGAAACAAAAAACACTCCTTAAAAACAGTTTTGTCCATGGGGAAAAATAGATCTAAGCAATGTATACAACTAAAATATGCAGAACACATACATATTTTTTGGGGAAAAACAATCATAGAAAGGAGTGGATCACATTTTGTTTAAAAAACACCCTTCTACACACTTGACAGAAGTGGGCAGAAATGTTTACGCACACTTTGTAGATGTACATATCCTGTTTCTTCTTTGTCTACAAGCAATTGTGTTGCTGTCCCTCTCAAGTAAATTGTCATTGCAAGTTGCTATCCCCTGTATTTTGCACATGCTTTTGCTTTTAATCTTTATTCCAAACATATGAACCTCTTCATTATTTAGGGAAATGATTGTCTTCCCTATAAATCTTGGCATTTTCCTTTTGTAAGAGATGTCTTTTTACAGATGTTTATCACCTCAAAAGAAGTAGGACATGGTTGTTTTTGATCAGTTCATCTTTAGATCTATTCTAGATTCTGTGTTTAGTAGTTATATTCCCTTCTGGAATTTATAGTATACTGATAATGCTCTTGGAGGCTGTCCTTTTCTGTTGCTAGCCCTTTGCACTCTAACTAGTCCCATGAAACATGTAAGATCTAACAGTTTTGTATATGTGACATTACAATTACTTGTTTTCTTGTCTATCAGAGTATACTATAGTACTGCATGTGAACAAATTTCTTTACTAGTGATTTATGTTTATCTATTGACCTGTAGCTTCTCTAAGTGCTGTGTTTCCTCCAGTATTTGCTTTAGGGTTAAAATAATCTATGGAGCATTTTAAGCACCCTCCCCCATATCCTGTGTCTATGAATCGCTTAAAAAGATCAGTCTTCTCCTACATAAACAAAATGCAATGCCCTTTTCCTGGCATGATGATTATCTGTAATGCCAGAGGTCAGATAATGTTTCCCATCCTTTTCCTACAGTATTATCTGTATGTCTTCAGTCAAATTATAGGAATATTAATAAACTTTGAGCTGCCATTTTGAAACCAGAGAAGTCACACTTAGAGATTATGCATCTGACCTTCTATTGAAGAAATCAAGATAGGTTCTTCCCCCATCGGATCATTATTTTTTGCCAATTTTTTGTATGTTGCTAAGTCTCTATTTCTTTCATCTCATCACCAGGAAAACTTGCAAACTACACAATTACAGTATCAGGATTTCTTTTATAACTGTCATGGTTGCATCCTATAGCATTCTTAGATTTGCCTTTTGGGAAGGGCTATAATGAATTCAAGGCCAGGGAGTTCTAATGCTTCTCCAAGAAAACACCAGGATTGCATAAGATGGAACCATGGTAGCTACAGTGGAAGTATATTTACCTGTGTAATGTAAATGAGCCCCTGATATATTTCTGCTCATGCATGACTGTTCATCTACTTTTAATGATTTTAAATATAAGTGCTCTAAAAAATCTGCACATGGGTCCTTCTTCATCTAGTTTTCACTTTGTTAGATATTGTTTTTCTCTTCAAGAGACAAATGTTTTCTCTTTCTTTAGAGGATGTTTCAATAATATAAGAGTTTCTGGCCTTGATGCTGTTTTTATCTTAGGGAACAGGGATGTGCAATATGATGTTGTCTACAGTCTGCTGGCAATGTGAAGAAGCAAACTTAGTATGCCTATACTAAATAGCACTAGTTTTCATGTTTGTCTCTACATACCATGTATTCCTGTCATTTCTTCTTTGTTGATCTTAGCCACACACTTTCTCTCCCTGCATCAGTTAGTCTGTGGTTGGTTTGAGTTTGTTGATCTTCCATTTTATTGTCTGCAGGTATCTCCATCTTCTCCATGTTTGAAGAGAAATAAACCTACTTTATTTCACCGCTAGATCCTGGGTATGGTATTGGAGGGTGGGACTGGCTGCTGTTTAATTAGTCCTTTGTGAATACTAATCTTCACTGTGCTTGGAAGATGTAGTAATATCACTCATATTTGGCAAGATCATATTTTGTCCTTTCCTGGATAAATACACAGGGGAAACATGACTGCCTCTTTTTCTATACATTGTTCCAGATAGGTTACCATACTGTAATGATGTATGGTTGTGTTTGGAGCTTTTTCACAAGTAATTTCAACCCATGTGATGGCCACTGCACTTTTTTTTTGGCTATTCCAAGGATTATGACATTTTTTTAAATGGACTACTTCAAAATTCAACAAACCATTTCTAAGGGCAACTTTTTTTGTTTGTTTTTAATTCTTTAGAATACTCACAAGAATGGTATGGAATGGACCTAATGATGAACACATACAAAACACTGGTGGCTCACTGGTTAAATGCCTGTACTGCAGCCACAAGGTTGTGAGTTTGATCCCAGGGAGGCCTCCAAGGTCCACTCAGCCTTTCATCCTTTTGTAGGTCAGTAAAATGAGTACCTGGATTGTTGGGGCAATTAGCTTACAGATTGTAAACTGCTTAGAGAGTGCTTAATTCACTGATAAGTAGTATAGAAATGTACTTGCTATTGCTGCTATTGCTATAAATGCAAGCTGAATAAAATCTGTTCTATCCGTCCTTAATTAAAATGAAACTGGCTGGTTTGGTTTTAAAAGGTACCATGCTGTACCATGACAAGACTGCCTGAATCATTTGAAGAATTATGTATTGAAAATGTTACACACTTTCAGAGAAAGGTTAGTTGCCCATCAATTTGAATATTCTATCTTCACAATAAAAACAGACCCACAATCCTCCCCTCTCTCATGCATACAGAAATAGCTCAAGCTCTACCATTACCTAATTTGTTTTAGTGCCTAAAACTCTGTTCCTCCAAAATATGTTGCAATATGGTAGGCATGTCCTTAAATGCTCTATATAAATAGGTAGCTTAAAAGCTAATCACTTCACAGAGATGCATTTTTGCAGAACCAGGAACTGCAAGAAGACTTGCAGTTTCTTTTGGATTTTGGAATCCATTTATATTATCATAGAATCATAGAGTTAGAAGAGACCACAAAGGCCATCCAGTCCAACTACTTCTGCAAGAACACACAAACAAAGCACTCCTGACTGATAGCTATACAGTGATGAAAACGGAAATGTAAGCTATGTTGTGGGTGTTCAAAATGTTTGCAAACATTGGAAATAATGGTTCATTATGGTAAAATTATAAAATAAACCAGAGTTTAGAAAAGTTAGTCTTGGAACTACAATGTCCAGAATCCCCAGTCCATTATTAAAAACCAATAAATATGTTTGAAATTGGGTAATCTTATAGTGTTCCCCATGCCAGATTTCAGGGAGCAGGGTCACATTGTTTCCATACTGCAAACCCTTAGAACTTTCAGACTTTGATATGGTAGAATGCAGTTTAACTCCACTTCCTTAACTAGGTAAGCATCACTGCACTTGTATAATTTGTTTGCACACAGGCTTACTTCTTTGCCCCATTTTGTAATTTGAATTTTCTATTATTATTATTTTTTGCAAAGTGCAGATCATTATAGTTTAGTTCAGGTAACTTCAAGAGATTACCCCCCCCCCCAACTCCACTCAACATATTCAGCACTGAAGTTATTTTATATGTCCTAGCCAATTAAGAATAAAACAGGCTATCAAAGGGATGGCATGTTAATATTTCAGTTTGCAAGAGTGGCAGATCCTATTTAAAGCTGACACAGAAGACTGCAAATAATGGCCTGCTGAGACAAGGTGACAGATTATTTCATGCACTGTTTCATGTGTAGCCCAAAAGCATTCTGTGAGATCTGGCTAAAGCCGTAAAGAGGAAAGAACATCTTATCGTGATATCCATCTAAAGCAGGCAAAGACCTGGAAGGATACAAAAAGAAAGAGACTTATTCAGAAATGTTACTTCTCTTGCCTTTACTCATAGTTTACAGCAGATGCAGGTAATTTATATTTTGTAATTACTTAGGAGACAAGCTGATTCCTTACACTGGACCATTCCTCATATTCAATGGATGCACATAAGACAGAGCAGAGGAAACTGGTACTTTCCATGGAAGTGGAGCAGTTAATCCATTTTGGGTTTTGGTCCAAACATTTCAAGGGCACAGAATTGTACCCCCCAAAATGTTCAGCACCTTGGATAGTTCCTTTAAATTTCATGTTAAATGTCAGTTGCTATTCCACTGATATGGAAATACTACCTATCCAGTATGTTATTTTCTATGCAGAAAATGGCATTGCGGGGTGTGTGTGTGTGTGTGTGTGCACATCTAAACTGTGTTGATTCTTACCTTAGGATTTTCATTCTCAGCAATGAACTCCAATTTTTAACCTTTTTAAGAATATTTTAAAACATTTTCCCATCCTTACCTGTAGAACCAAGAGGCACGAGAGTCACATATTATATGTGTAGTAGAGACTCATATGTCACAATAAGGAGATGCCCCATTCCACCACTCTGTAATGAGCTTGCTTCTGAATAGACTATGGGCTGCTAATACATATAGGTTTTTGTCACAAATCTGCAAAGACTAAATTCTTAATCCAATGAAGAGGTGGCTCTAGCTAAATGCATTAAAAGGGTTTGGTACTGTGGACAATGCCATCTCCATTTCCCAGTGCATACCTGTCTTTCCTGAACACCCTCCAAATTCAGACCTTTCTTTATTGAATGATAAGGTCTGAATGGGAATTCCACTCACACATTACTTAACATAAGGAGATCTCTTCTGGTGGGGATCAGGAAGTCATTGCTATAACAGAAATTCTTAGTTGAATGGAGAGCTCTATTTACATGAAAGTCAACATGAATAGAATTTAAAATTGGATTTTCATGCTCAAAACATAAAACTGAAGGGTGTGGCATGTGTGGCCACCCTACTTGTGCATTTTACCTCCAATGTTCAGTGGAATGTCTTAATAGGGTTCAAAGATATAGCTATGTTAATCTGTAGAATCAGTATGCAGAGAGATACAAATGTTTCCTTCCTTTGTCCCTTACTGTGAATACCAGCTCTGAGCATGGATTACAACTATTCTATGATTGAAAAAGCCTGCGCAGCAATCTCCCACTCAGAAATACTGTCAAAGTTTACATGAGAGTCAAGGTGCTTTTGACATTTATATTTTATGCTTTCTCTTCCTCGCTCATTGAGAATAGAAGTCTGTGCATTTATCCCTTACTCTTCCATCTATCTGTAGCTTCTTCTCTGTCATGTATTTTTCCTGTTGGTTAGCTGGTAGTGCTGATTATGCTACCATTGCTATATTATTAAATTTGGGTTGGCCCAGACATTATGCTTACCACATGGAGCCAACTATAAACAGCAGTCTTGTCACATCTTCTCTGGGACTCTACTATAATTGTGGGCCTTTTTTGGCCATTGTAGAAATTCTATGCCAGGAATGTACATTTTTAGCACTGAAGTGAAAAAGAAAATGCTGCAGTACATGAAATTTAAAAGGCAATATTCTTGAAATCTATTCTGCAACCTGGCCTTCAGCAACTTTGGATCCTCTAGGTGACTTGGACTATAGCTTCCATCAGTCTGTGCCAGCATAGCCACTCATGAAGGATGATGAAGTCTGTAGTCAGAAACATTTAGAGCTAAAGAAGGCAAGGGAAAGCAAAGCAGCTTCATTTATATTCTGCTTCATACTGCACTATGGGGTGTCTAAGCGGTTTACAAATGTAAGCTCATTGCCCCCCCAACAGTTGGGTACTCATTTTAGCGACCTCGGAAGGATGCAGGTCTGAGTCTAGCCTGAGCCCTGGCTAGTATTGAACTCACAACCTTGTGGTCTAGGAGTGAGTGGCTGCAATACAGGTATTTAACCACTGCGCCACCAGAGAAGTTATTTTCAGTCCTAAACAGTATATAAAAAAGTCATAATGATTGTTGTTCTTGTGTGCCTTCAAGTTGTTTCTGACTTATGGAGACCCTATCATGGCAAAATTTGTTCAGAAGGAAGTTTTGCTCAAGGTGACCCAGAGGGTTTCCATGGCTGTGCGAGGATTCAAAGCCTGGTTTCCAGAGTCATTGTCTAACACTCAAATCACTACACCATGCAGACCAAATGTTACAATAATGTTACAATAATGATATATCAGTGTTACAATAATGATATAACTTCTTAGAGCTGCAACACAACTGAATTTAATTGTTATTATGTCAATTAATTTGCATATATGTGCATGCCAGTAAAATAACATTTCTTTTTTTAATTTTTATTCATTTATTTAAAAATAGACCAACACACACAAAGACAAATAACAACAACATAACAACCATACAATCTTACAACATTCCATTCAAATAAAAGAAAAAAGGGAAAAACAAAAACAAAAAAACAAAAACAAGCAACCCTCTTCCTGAGCTTCAACTAGAGTGCTCAATTCACTTTCTTATTTTCATCTTTGAAGCTATGTTGTTATATCTCCTAATATTTCTTTTTTTTTTCTTTTCCCCCTCTGGTACCTTCTTAATTAGCAAGAGGTCCTTTATCAGTTTCTTATTTCTAAAAACAAACAAACAAACAAACCTTTTTTGCTAACTTAACTTTCTATAATATTCAAAATCAAAGTTTTTTGGGTATGCTTCACAAACTTAGGACATAACTATCAAAGCCAAAAAGAGTTCACATGTAAAAGAAAAGTCCACTAGTATTTAAGCATAATCCTATATTCAATTGGAAATTGTTCCAATTTCCCCTCTTAAATATACAGTTATTTTATCTGCAGTCACACATTCCAGCAATTTATCTATCCAAACTCTAGGACTAGGATAATCTTTATATTTCCATCTGGTCGTGTATACGATTCTTGGAATTACAGTTATGTAAAATAACAATTTACCATATTGTTTCTCTAATTCTTTGTTATCTATCATTCCTAATAAATAAAGTTTGGGATCCATTCAGTCTCCTAGTGGAATTATTTGAGTAACAATTTCATGTATGCTCTTCCAGTACTGCATTGCAAATCTGCAATTCCACCATATATGTATGAAAGTGCCCTCTTTTTTGTGGCATTTCCAACAGATCTTGTTTATGCCTTTACACATTTTTGCCAATTTTACAGGTGTTAAATGCCACCTAAATTGCATTTTATGAAAATTTTCCCTGAGATCATAACTCAGGGAGTGCTTAACTCTGTGAACCCAACATTTTCCCCACTTTTCAAGTGGTATCATCTGCTTTAAGTCTACAGCCCATTTTATCATGTTGGTTTTAATAGTTTCATCTTCCTGTTCTAATTTAAGCAGAAGTTCATAAAACTGTGAGATCTTAGCTTGGTTTCCCTTCTCCAGAATCTTCTCAAAATCTTTTTCTGTTTCTCCAATATCTTTACTTTTATTATCGTTTATGAACCTCTCCCTAAGTTGCCTGTACAAAAACCAACTGCATCTATATCCTGCATTTTGTATGTCCTTCTGTGTTTTAAATTCAATTTTACCAGATTCTTTTTCCATGTGAATTGTCTTTGTATGTTACCCATTCATCTTTATCTAACCTTTCTCTTTGGAAAAGAGCCTCATTTGTTGAGGCCCAAAATGGAATCTTTTTGCATAGAGTATCCTTATATTTCGTCCATACATGCATCAAAGCTTTTCTTATGAAATGATTTTCAAAATCTTTATGCACTCTGACCTTGTCATAAAAAAGATACACATGAAAACCATATATTAAGTCTGCTCCTTCCAATAATAACATCTCTGTATTTTTTAAGAGGAACCAGTTCATAAGCCAGATAAAGCAGCAAGCTTGGTAATAGATTTTTAAATTCGGTACTGCAAGACCCCCTCTTTCTACCTTGTCTTGCATAACTTTCATTCTAACTCTGGGCTTTCTCCCATTCCACAGAAATTTAGAAAGATCCCTATGCCAGTTTTTGAAAGGGATATTATTCCTTATAATAGGAAGATTCTGAAAAAGGAAGAGAATCTTGGGCAACACACTCATCTTTATCAGCAATATTCTTCCTAACCAGGATAATCTTAAATTAGTCCATTTTTTAAAGTTCTTTTTGGATTTCTTGCCATTTTTTAAGTAATTATTTTTAAATAAATCTACATTCTTTGTTGTTATATTTATGCCTAAATATTTTAATTCTTTCTTAATCTGAAATCCTGTTACTTCTTTCATCTTGGCTACTCCGGGTCCATCGATGTTCATTGTCAATATTGCAGTTTTGTTTTTGTTTACTCTTAGTCCTGCCACCTCTGCAAATGCATCTAGCTCCTTTATCACTGCTTCTATTTTATATGGGTTGGTAATCATTAAGACTAGATCATCTGCATATACACTCAGTTTCATGTGTTTACCTTTTATTCTAATCCCTTCAGTGTCCTTATTTTCTCTGATGACTATCTCTAAGACTATCAAAAAAAGTAGAGGGGACAAGGGACAACCTTGCCTAGTGCCTTTTTCCACTTTAAAAGATTTAGTCTTCTCCCCATTCACTATGACTCTGGCTACTTGATTTTTATATATAGCCTCAATCCATTTCAGGAACTTTTGGCCAACATTAATTCTTTTGGCCAACATTAAAAAAATCATTTTATCATAAAGTCCCATCTGACGTTATCAAACACCTTTTCGAAGTCAATAAATATCATATCAAGTTTGCGATTTATATCTTTTTCATGATATTCAATGGAGTTTACAATCTGTCTTATATTATCTCTAATTGTCATTCTGGCAGACACCCATTTTGATCAGGTACAATCCATTCTGTCAGGATTTTTTTAAAATGTTCTGCTAAGATTGCAACAAATATTTTATAATTGACATTCAGTAGTGAGATGGGACGGAAGTTCTCTACTTCCATCCTATCTTTGGCTTCTTTGGGTAACAGGCTAATATTAGCCTTTGTCCATGTATTAGGCATTTTATTCTGTTCTATATTACGAAATACGCTTATCATACATGGTATTAATTCTTCCTCGAATGACTTATAATATTCTGCCGATAGCCCATCTGGACCTGCCATCTTACCTATTTTACATCTCTGTATAGCATTTAAAATTTCTTGGGAAGTAATATCTTTGTTCAAGCTTTCTCTTTGTTTTTCATTAAAGCCTTTAATAGTACAATTCTCAAGATAACTATCTAGCTTTTCTCCCTTTATTTCATTCTTTTTATATAAATCATTATAATATTTTTATATAAATCATTATAATACTTCCAAATTACTTTTAGCAAGTCCATTTGGTCTGTTACTTCCTTTCCATTAGTTCAAAGTTTATTTATTATTCTTTTTGCTTTCTCCTGCCTTATCTGCACTGCCAGTAATTTCCCTGGTTTATTTCCTCCTTCAAAAAAAAAAAATCTTTGTTTGGTATACTTTAGTTTCTTAGACATGTCTTCTGCCAGGCACAACAACATCTTTTGTTCCAGTCCCTTAATCTCATTTAATAGAATGGCATTTTTTTGGATCTTTCTTTAATGCTTTTTCCTTGCTTTTCATCTGACATTGGATCTCAATTAATTCCTTATCTCATTTCCTTTTTACTTTCAGCTCCTTTTTTTTTTAATAAAAGGCCTCTAACTACTTCTTTAGAAGCATCCCATATCATATTTATGGGTGTTTCATGGGGTCTATTCTCTAAGAAGTAGTTTTTAAGCTACATCTTAATATCACTTACCATTTTTTCATCTAATAGAAGTGTATTGTTAAGCATCCAGTTAAATTCTTTCTTTTTTTCTTTCAACTCAATAGTTATGGGGTAGTGGTCAGACTTAAATTTGCCTAATATTTCTGTTTTAATAATTCTTGGGCAGATATTTTTAGAAACCAAGAACATATCAATGTGCATCCATGATTTGTGCATATCTGTGAAGAATGTAAACTCTTTAATGGAACTGTGTTTTTCTCTCCATACATCACTTAGATCAGGGGTAGGCAAACTTTCCCCTTTAAGGGCCAAGGGACTTCAGCTCCCAGAAGCCTCAGCCATGTTGGCCAATAGTTCTGTGTTGGCCAATATCTCCTGGGATTCTGGGAGATGAAATCCCTTGGCCCTTAAAGGGGAAAGGTTGCCTACCCCTGGCTTAGATTATGCTGATCTAATAATTCAAAAAACTCCTTGGGGTTTTACCTTGATTCAATTTAATAGTTTTTGTTGAGAGCCTATCCATTTGAGGATCAACAACTCCATTAAAGTCCCCTAGTAGCATCAATGCATCAATATTTAATTCAGTCAATTTAAGCATCAGTTCTCTATAAAACTTTCCTTTATTTTCATTTGGAGTGTATATCCCAACAACATTTATTTTCATATCTTGCCACTTTATGTCAACCCTGATATACAGGCCATCTAGGTCCCTTAGCACTTCCTTAGGCTCAAGTTTATCTTTGACATATATAACTACACCCCATTTCCTTTTTCTAGAGGCTGCAACAAATTCTTTGCCTATTTTATTATTTATTAGGTATTTAGTTTCATCATTTCTAATTTTAGTCTCCTGTAAGCACACTAAGGGTCTTTGCAGACTGCCAGAAATAGTGCACATTAAATTGAGGCACTGCCCTGGCTCAGTGCTAGGGAATCATGGGAATTGTATTTTTTTCTGAGACATTGAGCCTTCTCTGTCAGAGAGTTCTGGTGCCACAATAAATTACAGTTCTCATGATTCCCTAGCACTGAGCCAGGGCAGTGCCTCAATTTAATGTGCACTATTTCTGGCAGTCTGCAAAGGCCCTAAGTCAGGACAAAGTTTGGCTAGATAATGAAATATCTGTTTTCTCTTTATAGGACCGTTAAGTCCTTTAACATTCCATGATATACACTTCCTTAAACTATTCATTTTCAGAAATCAGGCCTTCTTCATCCTCTGAGCTTTTCCCTGTGTCTTCTAATTCCTCCTCATCCAAGTCTGGAATTTCTTGATTACTATTTGGTCCTTTAACTACCACTATGTCATCTTGCTTTCCCTTTCTAGACAATTTTGTGATTTTTTTTCTTTGTCTTTATTTCTCTTATTTCTAGGGTATTCTCCTCTCTCTCCTTTTCTGCTTCTTTTTGTCTATTTTCTCTTTTTCTTTCTGTTCTCATTTCTTCTTTAGATCTTCTTCCTCTTTCAAATCTTTCACCTATTTTAAATTAATTTCTATACTCCCTCCAAAACTCCTTTGCTTCAGCTAAAGATTTCAGTTCAACATTAGTTTTCTTAATCCAAAAAGTTAATCCCATTGGGATTAACCATCTATAAGGTAATAGAAATCTTTGCAATTGATTAGTTAGGAATGCATATTCCTGTCTTTGTCTTATTATGCTTGGAGCCACATCCTTGAAGATTTTTAACTCAATCTCATTTACTATCAAAGGGATGTCATTTTGTTTAGTTAATATTTGATCTCTTATATGTATCCTCATGAAGTTCACTACCACGTCCCTTGGGACCTTTCTTTGTAGTCTGATTTTTGAATTTAATCTGAAAATTTTATCTATTTCAAGATCGAATAGATGTTCCGGCCTTCCCAAATAGTTTGCTAAAGAAGGTACTAAGAGTTCCATCAAGTTCTCATCCTCCTGCTCTGGGAGGCCTTTCAATTTTATTGACCATTCCCTTTGTTTAGCGTCAGTCTTAATCTTTTCCTCCTCTAAGAGTTTTGGAAGATCTTGCATAGTTTTGATCTGTTCAAATTTCTCCTGACTGTTTTCTACCCTATCTATTCTGGTTTCCATTTCATTAAATTCGACTGAAATTTTGTCTAAGGTCCTCCTTATGTCCTTTATCTCCAATCTTAACTCTTCTTTAATCTCAGCCTTAAAGTCTGTCATGTCTTGTCGGGGATAATAATAATAATAATAATAATAATAATAATAATAATTTTTATTTATATCCCGCCCCTCTGCCAAGCAATCTTGAATGTCCCTACTCAAATAATTTCTCATTGATTTAATTTCATCCAACAATATAACGTAGGGGTCCCCACCCCTAGCCTGTTAAATTGAGGGCCTTCTTTGAGGTGATGCTTGAGCTTTGAGCACCTGACTTCTTGAATTCATTGACATCTTCACTTGCCCAGTATCCAGCCTATTATCAGGGGTAGGCAACCTTTCCCCTTTAAGGGCCGAGGGACTTCAGCTCCCAGAAACCTCAGCCATGTTGGCCAATAGTCCCATGTTGGCCAATAGCTCCTGGGATTCTGGGAGCTGAAGTCCCTTGGCCCTTAAAGGGGGAAGGTTGCCTACCCCTGCTTTTACCAATATAATTTCAAATTTGATACATTTGTCAAGAGTGTCTTATTCAAGCCACTTAACCTTCTAGAAGAGGGTACCAACTCTAATAAGCTCAAACAGTTCAACAATACATGAGTATGTTCAACAACACATTGGAAGACTTACAAATATACTACTATATACTCTAATGTTTCCTTGCCAATAATCTGTAGTTTTTCATTACATTCACTTAACAATTTTTACCATAACCAAAAGAAAAAGAAAAAATCCCTACAATCAAAAATCATTCAAAGTATCAAAATGTCACTCTTCAAGTTCTTCCCAATTCCAAGGGGACTCTTAAACTATAAGATAGATTTTTTCAAGATAGAATCTTAGAGATGTAATTCAATAGTTGTATTTCATAATTCTACTTTTTAATGAATAGAGTTCAAAATTCCCATTCAGGTCTTAAAGTCCCATAGAGAGCATAGTACCACTTTTCCCCTTGCCTTTTCACAGTTGAGGACCTTAGATATAGTTATACTGGTATTTCCCCTCCAATTTTTACCAGTTCTACGCCAGTTCTTCTTCACTTTCAGTCTCTGTGTTACACTTTATTTATGGGGTGTAGTCTCAAAATTTGCAGCGGGTTATAAAGGATTTGCAGAGTTCCATCACAATGCTCTAATATACTGGTACAGGTTCTCCCCCTCTATCTCTGCCAGTCTCTGTTAGTCAAACTATAAAGAGTGTGGGGTAACCATGAATATTAATTATCTAGCCCCATAATACAATTGGAAGAAACTTACTTTAAAAGCATGTCCCAGGGTGACTTTTACCTTCTTACACCTGCATTTTAGCTTTAAATTCAGAAGGGAGAGCTTATTTCTATCCCAACATCATATTACAAATTATCTTCCCCCTTCTAGCAACTGTATCCATCTGGTCTCTAACAGGCACTGCAGAGAGGACTACACCTCCCACAATGCTCTGCTTAAATGTGCCCACCCTCTCAGATCTGGTGCAGCCGCTCTAGGCTCAGCAAGTAATAATATTACTGCTTGCAATATTGTTTATCTCTGTGATCTTTGCTGGTATTTTCTGGCAACTTTTTGCAAACAAACAAAGCCAACTTTTTCAAGGAAGGATTCCTCAGCCGTCTCCATGCTTCCGTGCTTCTTGAGGTCTCCTAAAGTTATTTCGGATTCCTCTCCTTTCCTTCCTTCCTTATTAACATCACCCAGCCTCTCCAATTCCAAGACTACATCTCCCAGAGTTCTTTTGGGTGTGATCGCTTAAAGGTATCCTCCTCTATAGAACTCCGCCATTCCTCTCCACCTGGAATCCCCGTTCTTTATTTTTTCTTCTACTTTTCACACACAGCAGGTAAATAATTTCCAGTTTTCCCTCAGATTACAGCTTTTCTTTTCTTCTTTTCTCCTTTCTCTTAGGGGGTAGTTAACAGCATTTATCTATCACAGGCATTGACATATCACCTAATGTCCGTAACTTGGATAGAGTATTTTGTGATGGAAGCCTTCTCAAGATTCTTGCCCACCCTTTCAAATGTCTTTTTCATTGCCAGGGGGTCGAAGATGGTATATTGCTGGTACTTACAGTCTTAGCTCTGCTAGATGGCACATAACAGCAAATGCTTTTAAAAGTTGGCGGTGTTCCTAACCATCCAGTGGTAGCCTCAGCAAGGTGTGGCGGCTATATATTTCTCAGTTCTATCTCTGTTCTTCAGCTCTTTCTCTCCTCTTCTGCCTCGCGTGAACTCTTCAGCATATTTTTTATTGATGTTCAAGAGGGCTATATGAAAGCCCCTTTGAACTTCCCTTACCAGGGATATTTTAGTCGCTAAAGATTGTGTTTTACCAATAAAACCCTTGCTGAGCAGTATGGACCCAAACGCTGGCCCGTCTTACTGGTCCACCATTACCAACTGGAAGTGTAAAATAACATTTCTGATACAAAACACACACACACACATATTGCGTGTTTTAACAATGTGCCACCAATTAATTCATTGTCACTTTTTTGCTGACTATTTTTAACTGTCTAATCTAACTTGCATAAATATGTCAGTGCTATTTATCATGATAACAACTTTTCAGGAAAGTTAATATTGTTTTCAGAGAATCAAGTGATCTATAATAATGAAATTTATGTTTTGTCTCTCTGTGTCAATCATAGCTCCAAAACCATACAATCTAGACATCAGCAACTTGGCTCCCATATTTATATATACCCAAAGGGTGTTGATATCAGTGTTCTCTTGTTTGAACAACAGAATAATAAATTTTAATTGAAATCTGTTTGCAGCCTATAATACCACAATGAGGCACTAGGTCACAAAGTGGCAGGCAACAGGGTCTTCAGGAATAAGGGCAGGAAGCTGTGGGTACAGCTGGTTTTGGACATCAAGAGACAAGACTATTTAAATTCCAGAATTTTTCACTATTGGTGCAACTCTGGTTCTGCTTTAGTAAACGCTACCTGTTCCTTATTTTGATTCTGATTCTCTCTCATCTCTGTATATTCCTCAGGTGAGAATGTGAATTCTCCCTGCCTGGTTTGTGGGAGGGTAAGGTCAAGAAGAGAGCGTGGCTGAATGAGCAGTGGGGGTGTGGGGATGGATAGAGAAATAGTAGAGTAGAAGGCAAAACTACCATATTGCCTAAGTAGCAAGAATTTATCTAAACTCTAGCCATATAGCCTTGTGCCTAATTATATCATTAACTGGCCTGGATTTCTAGATTTCATTAAAAAATAATGATGGTAGGCTTTTCTGCACTTCACAATTCCAACATTTTATTTTAATTCTCATGGTTCTGTCCTAAAGATTCTTGGAATTTGTAATTTTGGTGAGGTGCTTAGAAGAAATCTTGTCACCCTGAGAAGACAGGGGCTGAGAAGTAAATCTGTTTAATTCAGTGGTGATGGCAGTAACTCAGAGTAACATGGGGAATGTAGTTTGGGTGAGATGACTAGAGCCCTCTGGCAGAGAACTTTCTTGCCCCACTGAAGTATAAATCCTGACATTCATTTGGATGAAGCCCATGACAAGGTTTATAACAGTATATAACTGTGTAGTAATGGGGTATTTTCTGCTACTAGAAGGCAAGATATGGAGCTAAACTTACAATCACCATTCTGTGTGTAGTTAGTAAAGCCATAATGGTGAGACCACCTTCTTCAGACTTATTGTTACCCACAAAGGTGTGAGGCTTGGAGCACCTCCACTAACAACGGCTGTCTATCTTTAATATGTTGGAAATGTTATCTTGACTTGAAAGAGACTGGGTAATTTTTAGGACTGGAAACACCTTTTTATACTAATACTAACTGACAGAGAGTCTCTATCAGACACAAGTGAACTATAAAGCTTTTATTTGATAAAAATATGAAAGAACACACACACACACAAATAACTCACTCTTGCATCAGAAGGACTAAAGAAAAAAGTTTCCTAAGTTTCAAAAGGAGACGAATTTGATTGATGGTAGCTTCATGGACTTCACAAAGCATTGACAGGAAACTAGCGACTGGTGGAAAACTCAACTCTTATCTGACAGAACTCGTCATATGAACTTCCTTTGGTCCTTTTGAGAGGCAATACGTGCAGTGCAGAAATCTTTCTCCTCTGCATGTATTGCATCTGCAGAGTCCCATCCAGCAGAGCTGTTTAGGGTGGTAAGGGAGCTGACGCAGATATCTCATGTGCAGAACCTGTTACTTAACCTGACAACAGCCTTCTGTGATGTGTTTAACAACTTCTTTGCAGATAAAA